>CM042190.1:9457197-9485983 GCA_023539305.1 Ilex asprella | reverse complement strand
ACGATAGTGGTTGTATTACCAAATGATAACCCACTACAAGTGTTAGGCAACCATCTCACCCCCACTGGGATAGACTAACCTCTAATACTCTACGGCATTTCTCGAAGGCAATTCAAGTCCGTCACAAAAAACATACAATAAGAAAACCAGCATACTCTCAATTAATTAACAATTCCAAAGTATTAACAAAATCCTCCATTCATATGACAATTTTTTTTATAACCACTTAAGAAAATTGCAAGAGATCAACCACAATATTAATTTATCACTCAACACAAAGCTCTATAGTTTTGAATTCAATAATAAAGGAAGAATTTAAAAAAAAAATTCATCACTCTCCAAAAAAAGAGTTTTGAAGCAAAAGAAGAAATTTCATGGGTATTCAACCCTAACTTTGTTAGAAACATGTAATCTTTGTCTAAAAGACTAAGAGAGGACGATTTCATATCATATACATCACATTTAGAGAAAAAAATACATATATACATAAATCCTAGCCTCAATGTAAGAGAAAGAGAAGAAATCCCCTACCTTGAATTAAGATCTCCAAACAAAGCCCAAACTCTAAATACCTTCCTCTTCCTTTTTCTTTCTCCCTTAATCTTCCTTTAGGGCTCTAAGAGGTGTGAAATGAAAGGGGAGTGAAAGAAATGAGAGAAGAGGGGCTGAATATGGGGTTTTAGATACAGCAGCCCCGAAATTTACTGTTCATGGGCTGTTTGGGTTGTCTCCAAATTTACGGTTTTGCCACTAAACATTCCAATTTGATCCGTACGACTATTCTAAGATTTTTCGACGTTCCGGATTCATTTTTAATGTTATTTTAACCTAAAAAAAATTATTTTTATGATTTATCTCAAAACCAAAGTCAACGTACATCGGAAACACTAAAGTTTCTATTTTACCTATCTAAACCGGCTATTGATGAAGTTTTGCGATTTTTGCAAATAAAAGTTGATCAAGGGTGCTTATTAAAGCCTTTTATACTTATTTGAAGCCTAAATGTACTCATTATTCTAATATTTTGATTTAGGATGCAAATGGAGACATTAATTACAAAACGAAGCTAAATGGACTATTTCGACATTGCTTCGTTATCGGAGCATAACTCTCTCATCCGAGCTCCGATTGAGATGATTCAAGATTCTACGGAATGATAAAAAAGAGCTCTAAAACTTTCAAGCTTTGAGTTTTGAGAGATATTGACTGCATCAAGGTCGAAATTGCAAGTGAAGTTGAAGCCAGTGCACTGTTCACGTGCATTGTTCAAGCTAAATCGGATTGTTTGGACATCTCTTCGTTATCTAGGCATAACTTTCTCATCCGAGCTCCGATTGAGATGATTCAAGTTGATCTGGAATGCTAAGAAAGAGATCTAAAACTTTCATGTTTTGAGTTTTGAGAGATATTGATTGCATCAAGGTCCAAATCACGCTTGAAGTTGCAGCCAGTGTACTATTCATGTGCACTGTTCACATGCACTGTTTCATCCCTTGTTTCCATTTCCAGTCCGTTCCTAAGCCAACCAAATCCATCCCAAACCTCTCCAACATATATATCTACACCAAACCTATTTAATACAAGTTCTAGAACCTAAAATTTCATATTTTCACTTATTAAAACTAAATTTCAACTATTATTTCCACTGACATTCTAAATCTCTATTTTTCCAATCTATCAAATTCTAACACACATCACTACACATATCCACATTTTTATAACAATTATTTACTATATATATATATATACATATATAAAAGAAAATGCAGGGTGTTACAATTCATGACATTAAATCAAGTTCTAAAGATTCATACTAGGGATTTCAAGACAATGTATTGAAAGAAATGTAAAAATCTCAAATTTCTCTCACCAGACACAATTCATCATCTTCTACTAGACCCTCTCTTTATATCTCTTGTAATGTCTTTTTATTTCCTCTTAATCATCCAAAGCTTCCCTTGCAAAAAACGTGCTTCGAGTGATGGCCTAGCTTCTAGAAATGACCTCCATCTGTAAGGGTGCATGAGGAATGGCCTGGACAGCTGGAGTGCAGAGCTTGTCTGAACACCCAAATCCTCTTCTTTTATCTCTCCTCATTAATCACATGGCTCCCAAAAGTCCAAAGATTAGTGTGAAAGGGATGAATAGTATTTTGGGGGTGTCAGGGGAGTAGGGGAGAAAAGTTAGTGGGATCCACAAGGCAGCAGGAGATCGCCTGCATAATTTGGGAAAGAATCAGTCAAGCGTACCAATACGTGTACCGGTACCCAGAACTCCAGTAGGGTCAGCGTGCCGGTACGCTTTCTCTATTTTTCTAATTTTTTTGATTTCCTCCTCTCTTGAGCTATCCTTGAGCTATCTTTTCATCCACAATCATCTCAAATGGTTTGGGAAAGCCTTAAGAAGCCTCATTTGACACTTTTTGATTGCAAACACCAAATATCATCATTAAAAACTCAATTAACACAACTCCCATTATTCAATCTCCAAAAAGAGTTAAAAATGAGATGATTAACACATAAAAATATACAAAGTTTTGTGCTAATTAGTGGACAAACTTGGAGAAGATCTTTAAATCTTTTCCAACATTGATAAAATATTTTTTTCTTTTACAGTAAATTTTATTATTTGATGTCTTAATGCTTTAGTATGATGTATAGGAATTTTCTTTTAAAAAAAATTCAGTTTGTAAAGCTTGCCAACTATGATAGAATTTGCTAGTAAAGCGTTAAGCCATAGTTTAGCTTTATATTTGAAAGAGAAATGAAAAAGTCTTAATTTGATTATTTCAAAGTTATCTTGCAAAGTTCCACAGACATCTTCAAATTATATTATATGAAATAAGGGGTTTTCATCTTCCAAACCATGGAATTGTGGTAGTAACTGTATTGTTCCTGGCTTGATATTAATATTAGGTACGTCCATTGGAAAGAAAAACTTGATGGGACATTAGTTCTTGTAGGATGTTGATATTCTCTTAATGGTCGGGTATTTTGAACTACTTCATGTTCACTTGCTTCTTCCTCCCTAGGTACGTTTTGAGCTATACTTAAGTCAAAGAATTCTTGTGTAGATTGTGAAGATGAAGATGAAAGAGTTGACTGATTTACAGAACCTACTAATGAATGAATAGACATAAACTATTGAAAACAGCCATACAAACTACAAACATATAAAATAAACAAACAAAAATATTTTTATTTTTTTCTTTATATATATTCTTTTCAAATTACTATAACTCCTCGGCAATGGCGCCAAAAATTTGATTCGTACTTTTTAGTGTTTTTAAATTATATTATATTATCCACTAAAGTAGAAGAGGTTAAATTGTAGTATTCACGTTTTGAAGTCCACGTATTGATCCCACGAAGAGTTTTCACTAATTCAAACAATAAAATAAATAAAAATAGTAAAGTTGTTGTTTGAAGCAATGTATTGTTTGATAGCTTGTGATGTGAGCTTAGATTGATAACTAGTCTAACTAAAGAAAGTAAATTCGGTGACAGTTAAATAAAGTGCATCGATAAGCTTGTAAGTTCAAAGGCACCCTTCAGTTTAAGGATTCCTTATGTTTTATATTGGTTAGATATTGGTAATGCTACCTTACAACAATTAACTCTCATTTTACTGGAAAGTCAATTGGTAGGTCTGATGTATATAAACAATAACACAACAACTCCTTAGGTTAGCTGGTGGTATTAAATCAAAACACATAAACTTCTTAGGTTAACCGCTTATATATTCATTAATTGATTAATCCAAGCAAACCAGAAGGACAAATCATTCATGAGGAGTACTTGAATTATCTAATTGATCTCGTGATTGTACATGCGTGCATAATAAGCCATAACATAGCAACTTCTTAGGTTAACTGGCGGTATTATATTATAACACAACTTCTTAGGTTAGCTGATTATAGATGTGTCAATTGACTAATTCGAGTAAATCAGAAGTACAAGTCATTCATGAGGAATACTTGAATTACTCAATAGATTCTCTTTAATATATATATATATATATATATATATATATATACCACTTAAACATCCTCCGCATTCTGATGGGGGACAAGCCATTTAAACAACCCTAATAACCTAGAAGGAAAGGAAATTTGTGTGGATCATTTATGTTTTGTACCATGCATTAGTAGAACATCCTCAGTATTTAGGTGGAGGACAAGCCATACCTGTAGGAACACCGTGGTTGTTTAACTGGCAGGTTGATGAAGCACCAATGTCATAATTCTAGGCACAACACCAAAATTACGTATATCATTGTATTATACATGAAGTGCACAATAATATATACTGATAAATATAAAACATCAACATTTCAATAATCTAACCGATAATATACATATGTTCACCCTTCTCCGAAGGGTATAAATGACTACTCACACCTCATAGCTATTGACAAGTAAGGAGTGCGAGTATTCGACATTACAACGGAAAATAAAACACAAATTCTAAAACTTCTTTCACAAGGAAAAACTGAAATGCAACCACCTTTATTACTAATCAAAACAACAAAGTGGCAGAAGTTCAATTATCCGAATAGAAAGAAACAATAATGCAGAAATATAGAGTACTGGACGACCAACTTTTGTCTTTGCTTTTCTTTTTCTCTTTTTCTTTCTTTCTTTCTCTATTTCTCTCTTTGCTCTCTTTGGGGGCCGGATGGTCCTTGGAGTGGAATGGCATGAAGAATAAGAAGACAAGCACCCCTATATATAGAGGGGAGGCAAGCACCCCTATTAATTTGAATTTAAATCGGGATAAAATTAATCGTTTCGGGGCAAAAACGGACCCGAATAAGTTAGGGACGTGTGGCTCGATATGAGCCAAGTCTTTAAAATTATAAATAGGGGTAAATATATGATTTTTGGGGAAATATCTCCACAAATTCTATAGGCTTCAACGTTGGAGAGAAAGAGAGTGAAATGAGAAAATCCAAATTTCTTTCTCTGATTCACAGAGTTTCGTCAGTCAAAATTTGTAAAGCCAACAGTAAAAGTCGATCTCCTTGATGAGGGCTGCACAACCATACCAAGAACTAAATATTTCACTGAAGATACAAAGAGAATATTTTGGGAAAATCAAGATTTGGAGGTTGTGTTAGTGTTCTTGAGGGTTCTACTCTTCGATTCAAGTTCCAAGATGTAGGGTTCCCTCCTACACTGGTTCATTTCTAAACTAGAATGTCCACAAGGGATGGTTATGTGGTTATATATCACCTGTGTATTGTTATGGAAATGAGAAAATAAGTATAGAAATGATTTAGACCAACTTCTAGCTTGATTTTTATATGAGAAAATTTAGGTGGCATGCCATGTGTTTATATTGTGCCTTACAAATGGCATGGGTTATGTGATAACATGTTGGTAAATTGTTGTTGATATATGCTTATTGATATATGGACAATGTGACAAAGTTTGGTGATTATATGCATATGATATAAATTGTCATGGTACATGTTGATATGTGAAAATTGCTCACTTGACATGTATTGCAATTTGGGCATAAATTTGGTATCACATTCATGGGCACTAGGCATGAGTGTGAGTGTGTGAGTGCATGATTGATCAAACACCATATTTGGTGGTTGATAAATGGGCTCGGTATTGTTGGATCAAGGTTCAACAGAGTCACATGGTTGCATGAGTTGTATAAAAAACTTGTGTCGGGTATAGCAAGAAAGGCTAGATGATCCCTCAGGTGCAAGACCTGATTATTGATTTATTCACTTTCGTTGGTGCAAGTCTAAAAAAGTGAATTAGGTGTACGGAGCCGACGGTGCAATTCCGAAATTCGTTGCCCAACAAATACACAAGATTTTGTTTTATAAACATACTCTCGGATGTGTAACATCCAACAATGCTTGATTTCACAAACACATGACTTTTATTTCAAACAAGCATTGGATGTACTTCATCAATTATGAAGGTTTTATACACGTGCATTATATTGTATTGTGAGAGCCGATGAGGGCTCAGGTTAAAGTGCATGAGTGAGTGTCATCTCATATCATGGCATGACATGGTGAAATTTTAACATGTAATCACATATTCTTGTTTGGAATGGATAAATGTTGTTGATTGTTGCTTGTGTACATTTCATATGCATCTAGGTTGGGGAGTAGCCTCTATAAGGGATACTCTATTGAGAGTAGCTCACCCTATACGGGAATTCATTTCAGGTGTGGGTTACAAGCCGGTGGACGGATCTTATTTAGGCCCTCAATGGTGAAGAAAAATAGGTGGACGAATCTTATTTACACTGAGTGTGATAAAAATATTTATGAAAACTTAGTTTTTGGCATGTAATTATATAGAATCGTATGTATTAGAACTTGTATGTATCAAGTTTTATATAGGATGTGATATTAAACATGTATTGGATGATTGTGGGAAGGTTTGGAAAGGATTAGTAATTAAAAATAGGTGAAACAGGTAAATTTAGGCAAAACCTACAGGTAGATTACATGTAGGTTATCGGTAGAACTTTGTCCAGTAGAAAAAACCTACTGGTAGATTACAGATAGGTTACAGGTAGAACTCTGTCCAGTAGGAAAAACCTGCCGGTAGACTACAAGTAGGTTACAATAGAACTTTTCCAATGGACAAAACCTACCAGTAGGTTTTCCAAAAATCTGAAAATCCAAGAATGCTTCGCCATGCTTTTGAGCTATGTGTTTTCTACCTTCAAATGTTATAAATGGACAATAATAGAGTACCAATTGTAGTATATTGGATCTTGGATGGGTCAATCAATCAAAAGCATACAGACTTTTTTTTTTTTTCAAAATCTCGGTGAAGGGGATGTGGCGTTGTGGTGTCGGGTTAACCGACATCCATGGGTATTTTTACAGGTTGTTGGGTGATCAACAGTTGATAAATGACCCCCCTTTTTTGGGGCATCCCACGACTAGTCCTTGGAGTGGAATGGCATGAAGAATAAGAAAGCAAGCACCCCAATTTATAGAGGGGAGGAAGACAAACGGCCAAGAGGCCGTCTGGAAGCCCACTCCACCGTCCAGGCGGTGGAGCCTTGCAAGAGGGGCTATGTGTTGGCTTCTTGGGAAGCCACTTGTTTTCCTCTTGGGCTGCCACTTGTTGGGTTCTAGACTATTCCTTGAATCTTTTGCAATTCAGTCCTTTGTATTTTCCAGCTTTGCAATTTTGCCTTGTATTCTCCAGTAATTAAACATTAAACCCTGCAATTTCAAATATAAAACCGGTAATACCTTTATTTACACACAAAAATCTAATTGACTTTAATTAATAAGTTTTAGTTAGTTTATCTTACTAATTTGATTACTTAATTTTTTCAAATTATACACTAGCTAGGGTTAATCAATCATCAAACATCTTGATCCTAATTCTACCAATTCTAATGACTTTACATGATGCATCAATACCCATTAGAATGGTCCCATAATATACTGACATGTAGGTGTCAAGCCAGTCTCAATTAGAAGACATTTGATAAGAGCACATAGAATCCATAATCCATGAGTGCACCATCTAATCATAATTTATTGAGTCTGCTATCTTAAGCCTGTACAACTTTAACTCAAGAAATAGTTTGATCAATAAATATTTTGACATGAATTGATTCTCTTGTTTCTTACACTTAGCTGAAGGAGATTCGTCATCCATGAGATAGTATAGGACATCATCTGCTAGATAGGTGGATTGTATTCACCACCTCCATCTGGAGATCCTCCCAATTATTTGCCTTCATCTTTTTTGGTTTCTTTTTTTTTTTTCTATCAATGCTCCCAATCCTTACTACAACAACAGATCCTTAACTTTTCTTTACCATAACCCAAAGTTCCCCGTACCATCCAATTTCTCTACTTTGAACTTGGCCAATGAAGAATTTCCTACCATTTGATAGAGTAACCAACGACTTTGATACCAGTTTGTTATGAATGTGCAATATGGTGAACAATCATGAAAAACAAGAACTTAATATTTACATGGTTCTTTAAAAATCCTACCAACATCCACAAGAATGGATTTTCTTTGCTATTGTTATATCAAAACCCAAAAGGCACTAGTTAACAACCCTAATCTTGGCCCAACTAAGAAACGTAGTCCTAGTCAATATGATAAATCAATTCTTAATAAACTTTCTAACTTACCCAATCCTGGTAAAACACCTCTATTAGAAGTACATTAGAAATTATTGGAAATCCACATGCACATATTCCCTGCCGCACGACATTCTCTTCCTTGGGGTATTCCTTGCATTCCCAACCTATTATTCAAATCCGACAACAAAATAGTTGTCTTGCTGAAATGCCCCATTTGACTTTTGGCAGGGAACACATTCTTATCCAAAAGCACAACCAAATGGAAATTATCTACATTAAATTTAGTAGGACCTAGTGAATATGAGTTATTCACTAATAACAAAGACAACACAATAAAGCAAACTAATTTAAGAAGATAACAAAGATTACTATCCAATGAATGTAAAACTCTTATTTTATATTACAATGTATGCATGACATTGCCATAAAATATAGAAATGGGGGCAATTAATGTCATTGCATATAATGAAGCCATCATTCATTAGCAACACCACATCAATGAAAACATTCATGTCAACCAAGGTCAATTAAGTGAATATTTAAGAGTTTCTTTCCCCTCATCCTCATCATTAATATCAGAAGATAGTGTGGAATCTTCCATGTACGTCTCTCATTCTCTAATGTCATAGAGAAAAAAAATCAACAAACCATAGTTAGATAAAATACATCATCGGAATCTACTAAATAAATTGAAAAACTAAAAACATAATGAAGTGATGAAAAGTATCACTTATAGGATTTTTTTAATTCTTCTGTAGCTTTCACATAATCTATTTTTTTCTTAGCAGCCTCTGCCACTTAGTTAACTTTCTCCTATTATGTGACACCCCAAAAATTCGGGGGTCATTAATTAACCGTTGACAGCCCGTCAACCACGAAAATACCCGTGGATGTCGCATAACCCGACCCCACGTTAAAAATATTTCTTAATGGAGATTATAACCTACAACGTAACTCGGGTTCTAACATTCATTTAATCCAACCCAAGTCCAAAACATCATGATTCATGCCCCATTAGGATCCAATTTGGTCATTAAAAGGAAGGAATTCAAAGCATAAAACCTGGCAAAACTATTATAAAATTTTAGATTTTTGGAAGAGCTACCGGTAGGTGTTTATCGGCTACCGACAGTTCGGGTCCATTGGAAAAGTACTACCTGTTGACTACCGATAGCTATTGCCTTTTGGGCCATGACTATCTGTTGAGTACTGATATTTTTACCTTCGGGGCCACGACTATCTGCTGACTACTGGCAGTTAAGCCTAGATTTTGCCCATTTCAAAAGTTTTTCCTTTCCAATTAATTTCAATACTTCTCAAAACCAACTAATGAATGTAAAACCCAACATGATCTCATAAAACATGATATTTACATTCCCAATATAGTTCATATGAGTTCCATTATAATCCATACCAAGTTTTTCATACTTAATTTATAAAACTCAAACAAGGCCACATGTCGGCCCTCTTCACCCTTGGTGGCCCGAATGTGCTCCGTCCACTGGAGTATAATCTGCACCTGAAATGTGTTCCCATATAAGGTGAGCCAACGCCTAGTAGAGTAGATCCTCCAGAGGCTACTCTCCCTAGATTTCATGCTCATTCTCATGTTATACTCACACGCAACATATAACCCATCATTCCATACAAGAATATGAATTCAAAGTCAAAATTCAACCATGTCATGCCATGAAATGAGATGATACTCCATGCACTTAAACTCGAGTCCTTACCGACTCCCACAACACAGTGCAATGCACTTGTGAAATGAATCGTCACTTGACGGAAAACCCATCCAATGATTATTTGAAAATAAAAGTTGTTTCATTATAAAACCAAATCATTGATGGTCGTTACTCATTGAATGAGTACTTTATAAGTCAAAATCTTGTGTCTTTGTTGGGCAACGAATTTTGACATCCCAACCTCCGGTTCCGTACACCATGATACTTTTCTGGAATTTCAGAGCCAGAAAGTGCCTGAACCATGTGACTAGGTCTTGCACCCGAGGGAGTGTCTAGCCCTTCTTGTTATACCCGACACAAGTTTTCATGCATGCAACCGTGCGACTCAATTGGATCTTTAATCCAATTTTTCCAAAGCCCACCATCAAGCACCAAGTTTGGTGTTGATCACCATGCAACCACACACCCACACTCATGCATATAGTCCATGAATGTGATGCCATGATCATACCCAACATGTAATGAATACCACATGAGCGATATTTCCCACACATCCTCATGGCCCATGGAAAAATTATATCTTATGCACATAAATTCAATACTCCATCATGCTCAATATATCAACAAGCATAAGTGCACTTAACACAACATAATTAGCCATGTTATTTCATCAAACAACAACATTCAAACATCCAAGGCATTTAATATAAACCCCCACATGTTTATATTAAAAGAATGATAAAGGTGTATAGTAATTTAATATATGTAATGACGTAGAAAATACTAACATTGTAAATAATAGTTAAAGCTAGTTTAGCTCGTGAATATATGCAATAGTTGTAATAGAACTTCTCTCAACTATGTTTGGTGTGCAAATGTATGTTGTGTAAATTTGAGTTGATTTTGAAAGGGTTTAGAATGGACTGGAAATAAAAAATAGAGAATATAGGTAAAACTGGGCAAAACCGTACTGGTATTGTGTAGCGGTACTGAACCATACCGGTACTGTATTCCAGAATTATTTGGTCCAGTGAGTTTATCGTACCGGTACTGTGCTCAGGAGCTGTATTGTATCGGTATTGTGTACCAGTACTGAACCGTACCGGTACTGTGTTCCAGAATTTTTTGGTCCAGTGAGTTTACCGTACCGGTACTATGCTCCGGAGCTGCCGAAAGAGATCCGACTTTTTAAAGTCTCGATTTGTGGTCCATTTTCGCCTTATGAATACCTAGAGACACATCCTTAGCCTTTATTACACCACTTCTAACCCTAGAAATACTTAGAGAGGAAGAGAGAAGAATAAAACACAAGATTAAAAGGGCAAAAGAAGAGATTTAAGAGTAATTCAAGATTCAAGCCCTAGTTATTCAAGAGCCAATGTAGGGGTTTTTTTCCTATTCTCTTTCATTGATGCTAGGGCTAATATATATATATATATATATATATGTTTTGACTCTTATCAGTATGTATTTGCTATGGGTTCTTTGTTTCTTGGTTCCCTTGCAATTATTATCATGTTTTATATGAAGTTATGGTTGATACCCATTTTTCTTGCTTCAAAAACCTAGATTTCAAAAGGGATGGATTTTTTCCTTGATTTCTTCTTTGTTCTTGATTTCAAAAACTATATTGCTTGATATTATACAACAAAATGATATTGATGATGATCTCTTGTATATTTTCTTTGATTGTTCTATCGTATGACACATGTAAAAATTGGGGATTTTGGTAATGATGTGAAATTATTGGTTAATTGAGAATATCTTGGTTTTTTGACTTGTATGGTTGTTGTGATGGACTTGAAATGTCTTCGAGAGATGTCGTAGAGTGTTAGAGGTTAGTCTATCCTAGTGGGGGTGAGATGGTTTTCTAACATTGGTAGTGGTTGTCATTTGGTAATGTAACCACTATCGTTCACTATAGTTTGAACTAGGATTGGTATACCTTTCCTAGGGAAAGATTTGTCACTGCCATTGGGATGGTAGATGCCCTTTCCCGAAGTAATTATGACGGATAGACTAGGTATAATCGTTAGGTAGATTCCTGAGAAACAATTAATGTACATGACAATGGGGATTAACGAAAGCCAGTTATGGGTTATTGTTCATTGTACCAGAAAGAGTTTCTACAAGAGTTTTGGAAAGTATGAGATTCCACAAGAACTTGTTAGAAATCTTTTATGGTGGAATGGATTATGTTTGAAAATGATTTTTTAATTGTATATTGATTTAACTTATTCATTAAATTACTGTTGTACTTTAAACTTGAGATCAGTATAAATATCCTGGTTTTTATTTCAAAAAACTCTATATGTTATTTGTGAAATGAGATAGACCTATTTTATATGATTTTTAAACCTTGTTTGAGGCTGAGAGGAGTTTCATATAGAGCTTAATGCTCATCCCCTACATACAAATATTTTTCAGATTATGGTCTAGGAAAGGATCTCGGAGTAGAGGAACCGGCACATTGGGAGACTTGATTGCTGTTAAAACATCACCTCGGTTAACCCCTAAATACTATCCCTCAAACTATGCAATGTATGTGTGAAGGGAAGGATTTCTTCCCCTTGGGATAGTGTCAAAAAAAAGGGCAAGGAGGAAGAGAAATGAGATGATGTAAATGTGGAATGTACATGCACAAAAATGTGTGTGTGGTGAACAAAAGTGCTCCCCAATCGCAAAGAGTCTTTCGTTTATCGTGTTTTACTTGGAAGAGTATTCCAAGGTCGTCTCCTCAGGGAAGGAAAGTTCAAGTTATGTGAAGGCGATTTTGCAAAAGGTAAAGAAAGTGTAAAATCTTTTGTTTGAGTATTGGAGAGTTATGTGTTCTTAAGGAAACTGCAAGAAAACAAGTGTTGGCTCATCCAAGAGGTCACTCCAATGAGAATGCCCAATCAACTCAAAACCTTCCTCCAAGGGTTTATAGATGAACAATTGATTCGTGAGAAGCTAGGGATGAAATGGTGAGAAAATTGTTAAAACATAACTACTATTCATCATCTTCTACATTGAACTAAAACTAAACTTAGGTAGCCACTTAGAACTTTTTTAATGCAGAAGAATGCTGAGTATATATGGAGTGAGAGCCTTGAATTTTTGTGCATGGTGGTCCCCTAGCATGAGTGTGCAGGCCTCCCATCAATAGGAGGTGAGTTGATGGCCCTTGACAGGCTAGGAAAGGCTTAGCCTTCACCCCACATGGCTGCCCCCTTCTCTCTCATCCTCCATCAATGCCAAGCCTTCAAAGTCTTCCCAATGTGTAAGGGAGGCATGGTGATGTGCAGAAAATGTTGGGGGAAAGTGGGAGAAGTATAGGTGGGACCCCCAAGCTAGTGGAGGTGAGTTACAGGAGTTTCGGGGCTACTTCAGGAGGGCGTACCGATATGCGTACCGGTACGGTTTAGCTACTGGAGTTCGGCGTACTAGTACGCATACCGGTACAGTTCCTTCTCAATTTTGGACCACTTTTTGTAGAATCGGCATAACTTTTGATCCAACCGTTGGATTGAGCTAAAAGTTTGACACGATACAAAAGACATCCAGATATACAACTTTCATGTTTTGAACCCTTTCAGATTCGAAGTGGATCATGGTCCAAATGGAGGAAAACCGAGGCTCTTCTTCCAAAAGATGTGGTAGCTGGTGCCTTTGTTCCCAAATACCAAAACCTCTTTGATTTCTTCACTTTTAAGCCTCCAAATCTTCATGTATTGTGTCCATGCCTTCACCACACATCCAATATAGTTGCAAGGTCCTAAAATCAATGATTTAAGCTATAAAAACATGCAACATTGAAATATCAACATTATTCATAAAATCGGCTAACACTAAGTACTTAGATGCAAAAGTTGAGTTTAAATGCATGTAATGAGATCTTTACATATGCAATATTATCCACTCATCAAGACTCCCATAGATGGGCATGTGGATTCCGAGATGGATTCTTAGAGCGATATTATTTTTTGTTCTAGACTTGGAAATTTATTTTGGAGATATTGTGAAGGCTAGTTTTGTTTTGTTTTCCGCTACATTATAATAGTTAAGTTTTGGGGATGTAAATGTCATGGTTTGGATTACTCTTTTGGATAATGTTGTAAATATTTTATGGATGATGAATGACGTCTCATTTATTTATGAATTTTATTAGTGCTCTCATTATGTAAATGGTTTTAGAATGTAATGTCATCCAGGGTGGTATTTGGGGCATTACAAAGATTGGTATCATAGCTTAGGAAATAGGTCTTACATTGGAGCTATAAGTTATCGATTATCACTGGAGTATGAGGTTGGACTGAAGGAACTTTAGACTTGAATTTGTTTGAAGTTATATTTGTAGAGAATAAGTGTTGATTTAAATCTTATACAAACCTCACATTTTGATAGACATCCTAACTACGTCTTGTACATCAAGATAACTAAATTGTGAATTGAGGTGCAAGATGGAGGGTGGACAAGGACGTGGACGTGGTGGCCAAGCAAATCCACCATCACTATCACCTCCCGATACCAATGAGGTCATTTATCAATGCATAAGGGAGCTAACCATTCTAGTACAACACCAGAATAGAATCAATCATCAGCAACTACAAAACTTAGCATGGGGAGGTTCGATTAGGATTGGGGCTAGCAGCAGTAGAGTTACACTAAGGGCATCTCCGTATCATCGAACTGGCCAAGTCTTCGAGCAAAGGAACCAAGGGGTTCGAGGAGCTAGGGTTACTAGGAATAGAACAGGCACTAACTCACGTTAATGCTTCGCATGTGAAGGTTTTGGGCACTTCAAACATAACTGCCCATCTATTTCAACGAGGACCAAATAAGTAGAAGGTCAAGTAAATGCAAACCAGCCACCACCAGTACAACAAAAACCGTTAGGAACGATATCCCCCGCCGAGACTAATCCAGAAGAAGTTTTTGCGATGACCCAACCAGACGAAGACGTTTCCAACACAGTGGTGGAAGGTATTGTTCTTCTCTAAAATTCTTGGGCATGTGTTTTAATTGATCATGATGGGACTAATTCCTCCCTACACACCACATATGCTATTAACGTGGGGTTAGAACTTGGAAATCTAGATCAAGCCTGTAATATAGACATACCTATGAGAGAACGATTGGATACTACTAGAATGTGTGGAGGTTGTGTGCTTCGAATTGGGGAGCAAGAATGGATTGTAGACATGGTGGTATTTGACATGAATGGGAATGCTAGTTTGTATTTGATGAGTGCATAATATTGCATATGTAAAGGCCTCATTACATGCATTTTAACTCAACTTTGGCATCTAAGTACTTAGAGTTAGCCAGTTTTATGAATAATGTAGATATTTAGATGTTGCATGTTTGTATAGCTTAAATCATTGATTTTAGGACTTTGCAACTATGATGGATGTGTGGTAAAGGTATGGACACACCACATGAAGATTTGGAGGCTTAAAAGTGAAGAAATCAAAGGCGTCAGCTGCCACATTATTTGAAAGCAGAGCCTCAGTTTTCCTCCATTTTGACCATGATCCACTTCAAATCTGAAAAAGTGCAAAGCATGAAAGTTGTAGATCTGGATGTCTTCTATATAATGCCAAAATATAAGCGCAATCCAACGGTTAGATCAAACGTTATTTGGATTCTATAAAAAGTGGTCCAGAGCAAAAAAATAGTACTGGTACACAGTTCCAATACGCCCGACTCTAGAAGCTTCGAAGTACTGGTACGCTCCCCTGACCATGCCTGAACCTCCTGCAACTCAGCTCCACTTGCTCGGGGGTCTCACCTACACTTCTCCCACTTGCTCCCCAACATTTCCTTACATATTTTCATGCCACTCTTACACACTTTGAAGACTTTGAAGGCCATTGAACTAATGAAGATGGAAGAGAAAGTGAGCTACCAGAGAGTTGATGGGTAGGCTTTCCTAGCTTGTCAAAGTCCATCCATTCAGCTCCCTCTTGAAAGGAAGCCTGCACACAAACCCTAGGGACCACCAAGCACGAAAATTGAAGGCACACTCCATTATATTCAGCATTACACAACCATTTCAAGCATGTGGCTACCTAAGCTTAGGAAATCTAGGGAAGAAGATGATGAATAGTGATTAGAAAGTTTATTTTTTTGCATTTTCCTCTCCATTCAAGTTGTTATAATCTTTTAATCTCTTGTAATCTTTAACTCTTACATCTTAATGTCATTTACTTCAAGTCTATTCTAAGTTTGGTTACATGTTTTTGATTCGACCATTGTTGTATCATGTTTTTCTTCATTTCAAGTTTAAAATGGGTATTGCATATTTTTCTTCTTCGTTTAACTTTTCTTGCTTTAAGTTATGTTCTATGCTTAATGTCTTCATTATGTCCATTTACATTATGCTTGTCTTTCCTTAAATATGAATAGCTAGATTTCTAGTTGACTAATTTAAGGAAGACCTCCTCTTGGGTTTTCCATTTCAACTCATTCTCTTCCTTCCCTTATGAGTCCAATGGTTCAGTTTGACGGGGTTGAGAGTGGATAAGTTGGTGAGCCTTTGATATCCCGTAGGCCTAGCTACGGTATATGCTTAGATACTCACCAATCTTATCCCTAGCTTTCCCCGAATCAATCGTTCATTCATGCTTTATCGGAGGAGGGATTGGAGTTGAAATTGTATTCCTATTGGAGTGACTTCTTGGGTTAGCCAACATTTGTTTCTCATTGTATTTTCACTAAAACATACTCCACCAAACAACTTTGAAACAAAAGATTTTACACTTTCTCTTTTTGACAAAATCACCTTCATACACTTGAACTTTCCTTTCCTGAGGAGACGACATCGGAATACTCTTCCAAGTAAAACACCGACGTACAAGAGGCTCCTTGCGATTGGGGAGCACTTTTGTTCACCACACACACATTTCACATTTCACACATTTTGTTCATTCTATTTCATTTACACCATTCCGTTGCCCTATCTCATGCATGAATTTGAGTGAGAGTGACACTCACCCACACAGATAAGCCATATACATATTTGAGGGTTCATGTTAAGAGCTTAGGAATAACAAAGTTTTCAAACAATCATTTTTGGTGCCATTGCTGGGGAAGGTTAAGCGTCGAGTTCAAAGGTGATTTTGGGCGGCATAGATACGTCTCGTGATTTTCATCATGGGCCATGGTATGTCGTCTCATTGGTAAATAGGTTGTAAATAGTTTTTTTTAATGTCTTATAATTTTTATGATAATGTATTAAATGCCCTATATTATGAAAAAGTGTGTGAGATTTGTGATGAGTATGGTCACATCACTAGTGAGTGCCCAATAAATGCCCCTTGTTTTGAAAATGTTTGCGAGATTTGTGGTGAATATGGACACATCACTAGTGAGTGCCTAATAAATACCCTTTATTTTGAAAACGTTTGCGAAATTTGTGGTGAGTATGGACACTTCACTAGTGGGTGTCCAATAAATTATCCGGTTCTAGATTTTACATGCGAAGATTGTAATTCATTTCTAGCCTCCAAAATTTTTTACCCCAACCATTATGGTACACCGAGTTATCCGAGTTATGGTTGGGAGAATAAACCTCATAATTTTTCATCCAATCACACACCACCAAATGAATTTTTTCATTATCCAACATATAAGGACTCAACCGAATAAGAATTGAAAAATACTCTTTACCAAATGGAATTCAATGCTCAAATAACGAAAGACCTTATTATGTTGACTCATGCTATAAGTACTATGTGTCAAGGACAACATCTTGAGTACAGTCAATGTATTAAGTATGATCACCCCAATGGAGTGCAAATTGATGTTGTATCTCCCACCACTATTGATTGTGAAAACTTTAATAAAGTTATTATCACACATGAGGCTAATGAGCCCAAAGTCATTTTGCCATTTATGAGTGGTGTTAAGATTCACATTTCACAACTTGGGGAGGGCATTGCAGTGGAGTTAAGTGAAGAAACTTTAAAAGAAAAACGGTATACTCCATTGTTTGAATTGCATAAACTTGCCTACACATCTATTTGGTTGATAATTTTGAATAAACATCCTTTCTATGTTTGGATAGATGGCTTAAGAAGGGCATTCATACACCACAAAAATGTTAAAACCAAAAAAATCAATGGGTGCAAGCTCATATCCGAATTGAAGCTAGATTGACATGTCTTTTTTGTTTTATTTCCATGTACATAGTAGTTAGATTTCTTTTATTGTTATATTTTCATTTTCAATGTTGTAGTGTAAATTTTAGCATGAAGGTTGTTTACCACTTCCTAATTTGGACTCATTTCACTTGAGCATCATTGTAGAAAATCTTATTGAGTATCATGTTCTAGTCTAAGTTGGATGGTGTAAACAAGTTTTTTTTTGTGTTTAATTTTTTGTTGATGAATATATAAAAAAATAAAAAAATAGAAAAGAAAAGAAAAAAAAGGGGTATCTCACTTCTCATGTTACTTTCATTTTTCTCATTGCATGATTCCTTGTGAATTGAGGAAAATGCGTAGTTTAAGTTGGGGGTGAGGTACACCATTCACATGTTCCACCACTTTTTGTATAGAATAATGAAAAATGTAAAAATTTTGAAAATTTTGGTTCCAATATTGAACTATATTCCCCTATCCTAAAGGTTATAGGATTTGTGATAAGTTGATTTTCATTTTGAACATTGAATACATGAGCACATTATAGAATTTTATCCTATTGTTAAGAGTATCACATACTTGTTTGCTTTTGAACTCAAACATAAGTGCAACATGAACTTGTAATTTTGGCAATTTACGGATTGAGTTCACATTTTAGTGCATGACATGAATAGTGGAGATGAGTAAGTACCCATGTGAGCTTTAGTGTCAATCCTTGTTGGAGGGAACTTACATTTACTCAAGGAACAATTTTTCAAGTTTCAAATTTGTTCAATATTCTCATTGTGCTTGTTTTGGTTAGGTGCATTTAGGTAGTTAATTGACTTTGTCTTGATATGTACAATGTTCCCTCATGCTTATCTAGAGATGATCTTAGGTCGTCTTTGATTTACTTTGAGCCTTTGTCTTTTTCTTGTGAAATTCTACCCCTAGTGCCATGTTGAACCTTGTTGAAAATTCGTTTTCATGCCACACAAGTGACCAAGCCAATGCAAAATGACAAAAATCTACCTCCCCTTGGTTGTTCCTAGAGTTGAATATGAGTGATCATAAAATAGAAGGAAGTATGGTGTGAAAATTCAAACAAAAGGGATGAATGATGTTGAAACTCAAAAGAGTTGAATGGAAAAAGAATGAAAATCCAAGAAAAATAAAAAAAGTGGTGGAAGAAGAAAAGAAAGAGAAAAAGAAAAGGAAAATGTTAGGGAAAAAAAGAAAAAAAGAAACAAGGAGTGGAAAGTGATGGTGTTAGCCTAGAAATCTCATAAATGGGAGATTTTTTTGAAATAAAGGTCATTCACTCGGAACAACCCTCTTGTTATCCTATATCCTTCATTTTATTTTTCTCGATATCACCCCAAGGTCTCATTACAACCCGTGAAAGTCCTGAATGATCTTGAAAGCATGGGGGATGCATACTTTTAAAGAACAAGAGAAGTTGGTTTTGTTACCTAATGCCCTAGCATTCCTTTCATGAGATTAAGCCAAGATTGTTTCATTTCTATACATACTTCATAATTGGATTATATGTGAGCATACTTTGTTTTGAGCACAATATTCTATCTCACATATACACATGGAGAGCATGACAAGAAAATCATAGTGTTATTAATTGTGAGAGACATCCTTGGTGAGTTTTGCATCAAAGCTTAATTTGGATAGACAAAGTGAATGTGAACTCCATTGTGTAAATATTTAAATTACATGTTCATTTCATACACACACGAGTTTGAAAATTGTCACGCCCCGAATTTTCACAAACCCTGGGAGTGAGGGAAAAAGAATAAGAAAAGTAAATGAAAGTTTATTAGGTTGGATAAATTAGTTTCTCATTCATTTCTCACATTTTCCCAAAGATTTTCAAGTCATTTTACTTCCATTCCTAACCTATTCTTTCAAGGTTTCTAAACCCCCCCTTTTGACATCTTTTCCACCTATTTGAAAGGTATTTTTCACACTTAACACATCTTTTAATTTTTCATAAAATTTTGACATAACCTATTTTGTTTTCCAAGCCATTTTCCCACCTAATATTCACAATATTTCAAGTTATCACAATCCACCCTCATTCGGTGGCCACAACCCATGTAAATTAAAAATGCATCCCTTATTCTAAACATATACATATAATTGTCTCAATATACATATATGATGCTCATTAAATAAGAACATCACAAATGTCAATTGGGTTTACACCCTTACACTTTAAAATGAGCCAAGATATATAATCCATTACTTTTTCAAATTAAAATACAAGCTATTTGGGCTTATGTCCATACATACAAAATATGTCCCAAGGGCCAAATATTCATTCAAGCCCCTTTTCCCTCCTTCTTTTAAGACTTCCTCAAGTCTCCTGTACTAGTAGCCTCATTTGTTATATGATATCCCACGAATGGGTCAGCTCAACTGCTGGTATGACGAAGTACTAATGCAAGGAACAAATTTAAGGCTTGGCATGTGGAAGTGTACATTTTAAATGCTATAACCCCGTAATCCCTCAATGCTATGCAATGTCAATATGCATGACACACCCATGTAACTCTATGTCACCCATGTCTCACCTCACGGTCCACCCCCGTCAGCCCGTGAGTACTGTCATTGGCCAGATTTTGGGTTTTTTTACCACAGGATCTACACCCTCTTAATGCATAGCACCAAGTGCTCAACACACACTATGTTCCAAGGATTCATGTATGCCAAGATGTCTTGATTTTTTTCTCAATGTGAATTGTATGAAACATTTCATCAGACACCTTGTCTACTTGAATATAAAACACCATTCAATGGATTGAATATATAATAAAGATTTACATTAATTACTTTCATAATTTCTCAAAGCAACTAAAAATACACAAACAACCAATTCATCATAACTCTCAAACCATAAAAGTTTCTCTACATGAACATATGGTATAATATAATAATCTAACACATAAGCAATATATACCTTTACCATAACAACAAATTGTCAAGAAACTCAAAGAACACAAAAGTACTTAAACCACAAATTCTAGGTTTTCAAATAAACTACCAACTAAATAATTTTCTAACATCAAATAAACACCTAAATCATTTAATCAATACATAGGAAGGCAAGAAAACTTAAATTTATTCCCAACTTAGTAAAATATCATACCTAGAATGGTTTTTCTTAAACCAAGGAAGTTGTGTTCGCTTTATAGATGAACTGATCAGTGAGAATATAGCTCTTGTTGAGAGGAACAACTTCTTAGAAGGAAGTCTTGCAAAAATCTTGGCTTAGGAATGAGTTTTGGTGGCTTTAAGCTTCAAGAACCTAGGGTTTTTCTTCCCTTTTCCTCAAAAAATGTGTACTGATCCCTTTCAGCTGAAAAACTGATGTTTTTACACAAAAATGTATGTATTTATAGTGGAGGACAAAAGTACAAAATGATAATTTTGCCCTTAATGAATGCGAGACCCCGTTACACTATAACTCATCCCGGAACGCCTCAATTTGACATTCTATTTTAACCAAAGTTCTTAAAATTATTTTAAATGAAAATTTTTAAAAATTTATATTTTCGCTAATGGCCAAGTTTGGACGGTCCCAACTAGGCCAACCCAAATGCCATTTTCGTCTAATTTTTGAAACTATTTTCGTTTAGGCTCAAATTTACACGGTAGGTATATTTTAATATTATAAGCATGTTTCTCTTCTATGACATACTTAAATTATGCTCCTAAACATAACTTATGCTTAAATATTGTATATGTAGTGTTCTACCGACAAATGGTGCATGAATAGTGCCCTACTCGTATGACAAAGAAATTTATCATCATTTTTCTGATCTCTACATCCTTCCCGCCTTAAAAAAAATTTATTCCCGAAATTTAGAAATGTACATCTATGAATAAACAACTTTGGATACCTATCGCGGACTTCAGCCTCACGCCCCCAAGTAGCCTCTTCAACCCCGTGATGGTTCTAAAGAACCTTGACCAAAGGGACAGTTTTGCTTCGCAAGACCTGGTCCCTCGAGTCCAATACCTCCACTGGCCTCTCATCATATGAAACATCACCCTCCACTTGAAGATCTACCCAATCTAACACATGTAAAGGGTCAGGCTCGTACTTCCTCAACATCGACACATGAAAGACATCATGAACTCCAGATAGCTGTGGCGGTAATGCTAGCTTATAGGCCACCTCACCAACCTTCGCAAGGATCTCAAATGGTCCTATAAACCGGGGTGACAGTTTTTCACAACGCCCGAATCTTCTCAATCCCCGCCGTGGGGATACCTTGAGAAATACATGTCCCCCAACATCAAATGATAGAGGTTGTCGCCTTTTGTCTGCATAACTCTTCTGGCGACTCTGTGCCATCAATAGACGGTGTCTAATCATTTGTATCTTGTCCGTTGTCTTACGGACTATGTCAAGCCCTAAAGCAGCTGTCTCCCCTACCTCAGTCCAACATACAGGTGAACGACACGGCCTACCATACAATGCCTCAAAAGGTGCCATCTTAATACTAGACAAATAGCTGTTGTTTCAGGCAAACTCTACTAAAGCAAAGTGATCTTTCCAACTACCCCTGAAATCCATAACACATGCTCTAAGCATGTCCTCAAGGATCTGAATTGTACACTCTGATTGGCCGTCAGTCTGAGGGTGGAAAGTAGTACTAAATAGTAGCTGAGTCCCCAAGGCTGTCTGAAGACTCTGCCAAAATCGTGCAGTGAAACGTGGGTCTCTATCTAAAACAATGGAAACAGAAATCCCATGTAGTCGTACTATCTCTCGGATATACAACCTACTGAGAACATTCGCTGACTCAGTCATTTTAATCGGTAGGAAATGTGCGGACTTCGTCAACCTATCTTCAATAACCCAAACTGCATCGTGGCCTCTAGGTGACTTCGGAAGACCCATCACAAAATCCATGGTAACAAACTCCCACTTCCACTCAGCCACTGTCAATGGCTGTAACAAAACCCCAGGTCTCTAGTGTTCAGCCTTAACCTGCTGGCACGTGAGACACCTCGATACAAATTATACCACATCCCCCTTCATCCCTGCCCACCAATACTGGCGGTGTAAATCATGGTACATCTTAGTGCCCCCTGGGTGTACTGCTACACATGAATGATGAAAATCTCTAAGGACATCAGCCCTAAGAGACTCTGGAACAAAGACTCTACCCATATACCTCAAGCTAAGGTCAGAATGAACTGTCCATCCCTCCAAGCCCTCGGCACTTGTAACTCGTGCCCGAATCTGCCCTACCTTTGTGTCCTATAACTGTGCCTCAATAACCCTACTCAACAGCGTAGGTTGTGCACAAACACTGAATAGTGTGGCATGTCCCTCAGACTCGACAAGGTCTAAGTCAAACTCACCAATTTCTCCCATCATCTCCCACTCCCTAATAGCAATACTAGCTACAGTACTCCTCGATCTCCTACTAAGTGCATCCGCTACGACATTGGCCTTTCCAGGATGGTACTGAAGGTCAAAGTCATAGTCCTTCATATACTCCATCCATCTCCTCTGTCGAAGGTTCAAGTCCTTCTGGGTGAAAATGTATTTGAGGCTCTTGTGATCTAAGAACACCTCTAACCTCTCCCCATATAAGTAGTGTCGCCAACTCTTAAGTGCAAAAATGACGACAGCTAACTCTAAATCATGTGTGGGGTAGTTCTGCTCATGATTCTTCAATTGACGAGAACCATAGGCTACCACTCTAATCCCTCTCGTGAAGCATCACAATAAATGGTATAGCCAATACCTCCCTTAGGTATAATCAAGATAGGTGCAAAAGTCAACCTTTTCCTCAGCTCCTGAAATGAATGCTCACAGTCATCTGTCCACTTAAATCTAATGCCTTTGTGCTTCAGACGAGTCATCGATGCAGCAAGATGAAAAACCCTTCCACAAATCGACGGTAGTACCCTGCCAATCCTAAGAAACTTTGAATCTCAAACACACTCTTCGACCTCTCCCAACTCATAACATCAATCTTAGAAGGATCCACAGATACCCCACTACCTGACACAACATAGCCTAGAAACTGCACCTCTTGAAGCCAAAACTCACATTTTGAGAACTTAGCAAATAAACGGTGTTCCCTCAAAATCTGTAACACAGTCTGTAGGTGAAAGACATGTTCATCCTCAGAAGGAGAATAAATCAAAATATCATCAACAAACACCACAACAAAACTGATCTAAATAAGGACTAAAAATGCGATGCATCAAGTCCATGAATGCCGTCGGGGCATTCGTCACACCGAATGGCATAATAACGAGTGCGAAAAGCCGTCTTCGCCACATCCTCCTCCCGTACTTTCAACTGATGATACCCCGATCTAAGATCAATCTTCAAGAAACATCTCGAACCCCTAAGCTGATCAAACAAGTCATCTATCCTTGGTAACGGGTACTTGTTCTTGATAGTGACCCGATTCAGCCTCCTATAGTCCACACATAAACGTAATGTCTCATCCTTCTTCTACGCAAATAGTGCTGAAGCACCCCACGGAGAAGTACTAGAATGAATAAAACCCTTACCCAGCAAGTCAGTCAACTGCTCCTTCAGTTCTCTCAACTCAGCTGGAGCCATATGGTAGGGTGGAATGGAAATAGGCATGGTGCCTAGGATAAGCTCTATTGTGAACTCTATCTCTCATCTCGGTGGTAGACTAGTCAAGTCATCCGGGAAAACATCTGAAAACTCATCCACTATAGGTGGTAACACACTCTCTGTAGTCCCACCTCCATCTGCTACCAAACTAGCCCACATGTAACTATGACATCCCCAAACTCCTCGAATCATACAAGAGTGGAACTAAGAAATCTCCACGATCTCCCATGAAATAAAAGCTATCTCCCTCAAGAGTACACACTATCACTCTCCCCCTATAGCAATCTATACTTTCCCGGAAAAAGCAAACAACCAATCCATTCCCAAAATAATATCAAAACCAGATATGTCAAGTAGAATGAAGTCAAAATAAAGGATGCGATCAGCTCTCTCTATCAGGCAATCTTTACAAATCCTTGTCAATATCACACTACCCCCAACTGGGGTGTCAACATGCAATGTCGGATCTAACCGATATATGTCCAAACCCAATGTCATGGCAAGCATGGTAGATATGAATGAATGAGATGCACCCGAGTCTATCAGCACGCTAACCCATGAACTAAACACAAGGAATGTACCTCGAACCACTGAAGGTCCAGAAGTTGATGTCTCTAGTGTGGCCACTGCATAAACACGACCTTGAGTAGTCGGGCCCTGCCTACCTCCCCCTCTCTGTCCTTGCTGACCTCTTCCCCTTTGTCCGGGAGCTCCAACACTCTGGTAGAGGGTGCAAACTGGAACCATGGTGCCGGAGGTCTATGGCCTGACTGTAGTTGCGACAGAGGTACCTGAGTGTGCTGATAGTAATGTGGCCTCTGCGAGATCTATAAAGTCTGCTCCTGAGGACAGTTGGCTCTGAAATGGCCTGCCTGGTGACAGGGGTAGCAAAGCTGTGGAGCTCTCCACCCCTTCCCTGTACTGGTGGTGGAAATGACCGTTGGCTCGATCCAGCTCTGCGCCCTTAGCTGGGATCCCTTTGGGGGCAATCGTTCATTCTATGGCCAGGCTGCCCACACTGATAACAAGTGAGGGGCCTCTGAGGTACTCACCCTGGAAAGAAGTAGACATAGGAGGTCGAGGAGCCAAAAATTGGGCAGATTGTTGCGATATCTGTGCAAAAGAAGTACTAGTCATATACCTCTTCTTCTGTCCCCTACCAGTGTAAACTGGGACAGATGTACAAGTCTGAGTTATAACTGCCCCACTCTGCGTCCAAGACTCTCTAATCCATTTAAGGTCGGCCAACTCCCTCTCAACCTCGGTGGCCCTCATCACTGTCTCATCGTATGTCTCCATAATGTGGCCTGCCAGTCTATCCCTGATGGATGTCTTTAATCTCCTAACAAAGTAAAGGTCCCTCAGTTGTTCCTCTCGAATAATATGTGGGGAAAAACTCCCCAATGTAGTAAATGGAGACTCATACTAAGTCACTGTCATGTCTCATTGTTGGAGAGCCATGAACTCATCTATATACCCAATTCGCGCAGTCTCAGGAAAATAGTGGTCATTGAACATGGCCACAAAGGCATCCCATCCCTCCCCGAAACTATCAATCCGGTGAGTAGCAATTCTTCACCACTGACTAGCCAAATCAGTAAACTGAAAGGAGACGAATCTGATCCTCAAATGGGGCTCTATGATCTCCTGTGAGTCTAGGAACCTGGTGATATACTCTAACCACTCCTCAGCTACTAGAGGGTCGGGCTGTCTGGCAAATTTAGGAGGTTCCATCCTCTGGAATACCTTCATCACGTAGGTATCCCTGGTCTCACCACCTGTAGTCCTGGTCTCCTTTATGGCACGAAAACACTCCAGTAAAATGGTCGCCATATCTCTAGCGCCTAGGTACTACAGGTCTAGCAAGAGTCCTCTTTGGTGGCATGTATCTACAAGTCCAATAGGCAATTAAAAATTAATACCTCTTTTCACATCAGACAAAGGCATTTAAAAGAAAAAGAAGTATATACATGTCAACAACTCACACTTCACAAGAAATAACCACAGCATATATTAACATACACCAAACAAGTTCTTACACTTAACATAATGCTCACCAAAGTTTAAAATCATGTGTCACGGACCTATTGTGTTCAATAATATTCCACAGTCTCTAAGTATTCGAACCTAGGCTCTGATACCAAGTTGTCACGCCCCGAATTTCCACAAATCCGGGGAGTGAGGGAAAAAGAATAAGAAAAGTAAATAAAAGTTTATTATGTTGGATAAATTAGTTTCTCATTCATTTTTCACGTTTTTCCAAAGTTTTTAAGTCATTTTTCTTCAATTCTTAACCTATTCTTTCAAGGTTTCTAACCCCCCCTTTTGAAATCTTTTTCACCTATTTGAAAGGTGTTTTTCACACTTAACACATCTTTTAATTTTTCATAAAATTTTGACAAAACCTCCTTTGTTTTCCAAGACCTTTTCCCACCTAATATTCACAATATTTCAAGTTATCACAATCCACCCTCACTCGGTGGCCACAACCCATGTAAATTAAAAATACATCCCTTATTCTAAACATATACATATAATTGTTTCAATATACATATATGACGCTCATTAAATAAGAACATCCCAAATGTCAATTGGGTTTACACCCTTACACTTTAAAATGACCCAAGATATATAATCCATTACTTTTTTAAATTAAAATACAAGCTATTTGGGCTTATGTCCATACATACAAAATATGCCCCAAGGGCCAAATATTCATTCAAGCCCCTTTTCTCTCCTTCCTTTAAGACTTCCTCAAGTCTCAAGTACCAGGAGCCTCATGTGTTATATGATATCCCACGAATGGGTTAGCTCAACTGCTGGTATGACAAAGTACTAATGCAAGGAACAAATTTAAGGCTTGGCATGTGGAAGTGTACATTTAAATGCTATAACCCTGTAATCCCTCAATGCTATGCAATGTCAATATGCATGACACACCCATGTCACTCTATGCCAGCCATGTCTCGCTTCATGGTCTGCCCCCGTCAACCTGCGAGTACTGTCATTGGCCAGATTTTAGGTTTTTTACCACAGGATTTACACCCTCATAATGCATAGCACCAAGTGCTCAACACACACTATGTTCCAAGGATTCATGTATGCCAAGATGTCTTGATTTTTTTCTTAATGTGAATTGTATGAAACATTTCATCAAACACCTTGTCTACATGAATATAAAATACCATTTAATGGATTGAATATATAATTAAGCTTCACATTAATTATTTTCACAATTTCTCAAAGCAACTAAAATTACACAAACAACCACTTCATCATAACTCTCAAACCATAAAGGTTTCTCTACATGAACATAAGGTATAATATAATAATCTAACACATAAGCAATATATACCTTTACTGATTCGCACTTTTTTGTGTGTCTGAATTATATTAAAATATTACACCCAAGTATAGGTGGTCGAATTGTAGTTTTCTCGGTTTTTAAGTCCAAGTATCGATCCCACGAAGAGTTAAGTAATGCTAAAGAAAAATAAAAAAAAAATAAATACAGTTAAATGGTTTGTTTGGAGTAGTTTGATGTTTGATTGCTTGTGGTGTGAGCTTAGTCTAATTAACTGGTTTTAAAATAAAAGGCAGGCGAAAGTAAAGTGCAGATATAATAAAGTGCGTAAATAAAGCCGATAAATTAAAAGAAATTAAAAGATACCCTTCAGTTTAGGGATCCATATGCTTTGTATTGCTTAAGTTACTGGAAATGCTACCTCACAACAATTAACTTCCATTTTACTGGAAAGCTAACCGGCAGGTCTGATGTATATAAACCATAACACAGCTGCTTCTTAGGCTACACTGGTGGTAATATTTTGTGACACAGCTGCTTCTTAGGCCACACTGGTTATAAATATGCCAATTCAAGTAAATTCGCAGGTTGTGTATATTATCTCCCAGCAACTTGTCAGGTTAGCTGGAAGTAAGAAATCATAACACAGCAACTTGTCAGGTTAGCGGTGTTTAGATATGTCAACCAGACGGAATACTGGAATTATTCAATAGGTTCTCATGATTGCAAATGCGTATAAATAAGCCATAACCCAGTTGCTTATTAAGCTATGCTGGTGGTACTATATAACATAACCCAGCAACTTCTTAAGAAAGCTGGTTACATAACCGCCAGTTAAACAGCCTCAGTATTCCAGTGGAAGCAGAGCCATACCAATAGGAACACCGTGGTTGTTAGACTGTCAGTAATATATGTATATTGAACAACGTATATAACCGCCAGTATAAACTGTCAGTCTATTATA
>CM042190.1:9357171-9457187 GCA_023539305.1 Ilex asprella | reverse complement strand
ATAAATTGAACAACGTATATAACCGCCAGTATAAACTGTCAGTCTATAATATATAAAACATCAGCATTTCCAGAACTCAAGCAATATTATACATATGTTTACCCTAGTTTGAAGGGTATAAACGACTACTCACGCTCCATTGCTATAGAAAAGCTAGAAGTGCGAGTAATATTCATCACAACAAAATTAAAGTACAAAATGTAAAAGGCTTTCGTAGGGAACGATTGAAACACAACCACTCTTATTATCAGTTAAGATGAAAAAGTGGCGGCACTTCAACTATCCGAATGGAAAGCTATAACAGAAATGTAGAAATACAGTATTGGAACTGAAAGTGTATCACGGACCGGATCGTGGTTTCACTTTCTTCTTTCTTTTTCTTCCTTTCTTTTCCTTTTTCTCTCTTTGGATTTTCACTTGAAAGCTCTCTGTTCTGGCCTGCTTTGCAAAGGAGCTGAAGGTTCATATTTATAGGCGATTAGGGAAGCAGGAGGTGGAGGTCTGCAGGTGCTGACTAAGGAGGACCGTCCGGACGGTGGCAGTGCCGTCCGGACGGTGGTGCAAGTGGATTTGCAAGTTGCATGATGTGCTGGCTCTTCATGTTGGACTATTACACTTTGACCTCCTTGAGTTTCCATCTTCTTGACATTGCTTCCTTCTTCTTTGATTATTTCTACATTTTGTCCTGCAATTGTAGATAAAAACTGTTAAAATAAATAATTTCCGTACTAACCTTAATTCACTTTAATTACGACTTTTTAGTGCGATAATTCTACTAATTTGACCTTTTTTATACTTCTAATTTATATCTAATTGATGTCAATCATTTACCATAACAACAAATTGTCAAGAAACTCAATGAACACAAAAGTACTTAAACCACAAATTCTAGGTTTTCAAATAAACTACCAACTAAATAATTTTTTAACATCAAGTAAACACCTAAATTATTTAATCAATACATAGGAAGGCAAGAAAACTTAAATTTATTCTCAACTTAGTAAAATATCATACCTAGAATAATTTTTCTTAAACCAAGGAAGTTGTGTTCGCTTTATAGATGAACCGATCAGTGAGAATATAGCTCTTGTTGATAGGAACAACTTCTTAGAAGGAAGTCTTGCAAAAATCTTGGCTTAGGAATGAGTTTTGGTGGCTTTAAGCTTCAAGAACCTAGGGATTTTCTTCCCTTTTCCTCCAAAAACGTGTACTGATCCCTTTTAGCTGAAAAACTGATGTTTTTACACAAAAGGTCTATATTTATAGTGGAGGGTAAAAGTATAAAATGACCATTTTGCCATTGATGAATCCGGGACTCCGTTAGACTATAACTTGTCCCGAAACGCCTTAATTTGACATTCTATTTTAACCAAAGTTTTTAATTTTATTTTAAATAAAAATTTTCAAAAATTTATATTTTCGCTAATGGCCAAGTTTGGCCGGTCCCACCTAGGCCAACCGAAATGCCCTTTTCGTCCAATTTTTGAAACTATTTTCGTTTAGGCTCAAATTCACACGGTAGGTGTATTTTAATATTCTAAACATGTTTATCTTCTATGACATACTTAAATTATTCTCCTAAACATAACTTATGCTTAAATGATGCATATATAGTGCTCTACCGACAAATGGTGCATGAATAGTGCCCTACCGACAAAACAAAGAAATTTAGCATCATTTTTCAGATCTCTACAAAAATGAAGGTGTATGTGGATACTCTAGAATAGCATTTATGGCTATGATATGTCTCATGTGTGATTGGTTCAGGTGTTCGAATCAAGTTGTTGTTAAAATTCCATTGCTGGTTAGGGTAAGAGAATATGCTTTAAATATTGGATACTAGGAAAGGAAGTTTGTAGGTACCATAATTCCAAACCTTCACGAGACAAAACTCGGCCACTAGGGATCACCGAGGAGTTTAAAAGCTTGTTGCATGTGCTAAATGCAATTGCGGAATTAGTATAGGATTATCTTTGTTTTCTTAATTTTTACATTTTGTTTGCTAGGGACTAGCAAAGCTTAAGTTAGTGGGTGTGGCGAGTGCATAATATTGCATATGTAAAGGCCTCATTACATGCATTTTAACTCAACTTTGGCATCTAAGTACTTAGAGTTAGCTGGTTTTATGAATAATGTTGATATTTAGATGTTGCAAGTTTGTATAGCTTAAATCATTGAATTTAGGACCTTGCAACTATGATGGATGTGTGGTGAAGGTATGGACACAATGCATGAAGATTTGGAGGCTTAAAAGTAAAGAAATCAAGGAGGTATTGGTGCTTAGAAACAAAGGCACCAGCTGCCACATTATTTGGAAGCAGAGCCTTAGTTTTCCTCCATTTTGACCATGATCCACTTCGAATCTGAAAAAGTGAAAAACCTAAAAGTTGTAGATCTGGATGTCTTCTATATCGTGTCAAATTTGAGCTTAATCCAACGGTTGATCAAAAGTTATGCCAATTCTACAAAAAGTGGTCCAGAGCAAAAAAAACAGTACCGGTACACAGTACCGGTATAGAAATCTACCGGCACTACGTACTGGTACTCCCGACTGCAGAAGCTTCGAAGTACCGGTACGCTCCCCTGACCATGCCCGAACCTCCTGCAACTCAGCTCCACTTGCTTGGGGGTCCCACCTACACTTCTCCCACTTGCTCCCCAATATTTCCTTACACATATCCATGCCTCTCTTACACATTTTGAAGACTTTAAAGGCCATTGCATTAACGAAGAAGGGAGAGAAAGTGGGCTACCAGGGAGTTGATGGGTAGGCTTTCCTAGCGTATCAAAGTCCATCCATTCAGCCCCTCTCTTGATGGGAAGCCTGCACACAGACCCTAGGGACCACTATGCCCGAAAATTGAAGGCACACTCCATTATATTCAGCATTACACAACCATTTCAAGCATGTGGCTACCTAAGCTTAGGAAATCCAAGGAAGAAGATGATGAATAATGATTAGAAAGTTTATGTTTTTGCATTTTCCTCTCCATTCAAGTTGTAGTAAGCTTTTAATCTCTTGTAATCTTTAACCCTTACATCTTAATGTCATTTACTTCAAGTCTATTCCAAGTTTAGTTACATGTTTTTGATTTTACCATTGTTATATCAAGTTTTTCTTCATTTCAGGTTTAAAATAGGTATTGCATATTTTTCTTCTTAGTTTAACTTTTTTTGCTTTAAGTTATGTTCTATGCTTAATGTCTTCATTATGTCCTTTCATTATGCTTGTCTTTCCTTTTAAATATGAATAGCTAGATTTCTAGTTGACTAATTCAAGGGAGACGTCCTCTTGGATTTTCCATTTCAATTCATTCTCTTCGTTCACTTATGTGTCCAATGGTTCGGTTTGACGGGGTTGAGAGTGGATAAGTTGGTGAGCCTTTGATATCCCATAGGCCTAGCCACGGTTTATGCTTAGATACTCACCAATCTTGTCCCTAGCTTCCCTCGAATCAATCGTTCATTCATGCTCTATCGGAGGAGGGATTGGAGTTGAAATGGTATTCCTATTGGAGTGACCTCTTGGGTTTGCCAACATTTTTTTTCTCATTCCTTTTTCACTAAAACATACTCCACCAAACAACTTTCATACAAAAGATTTTACACTTTCTCTTTTGGTCAAAATCACCTCCACACACTTGAACTTTCCTTCCTTGAAGAGTCGAATTTGGAATACTCTTCCAAGTAAAACACCAACGTACAAGAGACTCCTTGCGATTGGGGAGTACTTTTGTTCACCACACACACATTTCACACATTTTGTTCATTCCATTTCATTTCTAGCATTCCGTTGCCCTATCTCTTGCATGAATCCGAGTGAGAGTGACACTCACCCACACACATAAGCCATATTCATATTTGAGAGTTCATGTTAGGAGCTTAGCAACAACAACGTTTTCAAGCAATCAGTATCATGTTGTTTGGACTATTCTAGGAGACTGATGATAATTTAGCTTTTGGTTTGTAAATGATACTAGGCATGGATCTTTATTGCAAGTCATATCATCTACTATGGAAATGGGTATGGGATAGGATGTGTGACAAAGACACCTAAGCTCAAGTTAGACAAGTCTAGAAGAACCAAGCAGTCCGGCAGACTACCCTTCACTACTATGATCATAACTCTTTATTGAAAAGTCCAAATGCTGCACTGTCATTTTTGTTGGAATCCTAACTTGTATATCTTTCCAAACATATAGGTCACGCATGCTAGAAATACTTGAGTTAAATTAGTTTAGTCTCCGAAGTTGATCAAAAATATGCATTGTGGTGTCCCTTGGGTAGTAAAGTGTTGTGCTTTTTTCTTAGACTTTGAAGGATTTATCATTGAGCAAACTTCCACACTATTTAGGCTTTGATTGAGAGATACCCCTATGTGGATTGAATTATTTTGGATGGATAACTGTAAACCCCCACATGTTAAAGTAATATAATCATAAATTATATAATAATGTGATATATGTAATGGTGTAGGAATGAAGCCCATGAGTTATAACCGTAGGAAATACTAATATTGTAAAAAAAAAAAAAATAGTTGAAGCTTGTTTAGCTAGTGAATATATGACATAACTTGTAAAGGAACTTCTATCAACTATATTTGGTGTACAAATGTATGTTGTGTAAGTTTGGGTTGACTTTGAAAGGGTTTAGGATGGATTGGAAATGAAAAACGGAGGAAAAAGGCAAAACTGGACCAAACCATACCGGTACTGAACCATACCGATACTGTATACCGGAGCAAAGAGGTCCAGAGAGTTAGGCGTACTGGTATGGCGTACTGGTACTGTATACCAGTACGGCCGAAAGAATTCTGACAGTTAAATATCGCGATATGGGGTCCATTTTGGCCCTCTAAATACATTATGATGCCTCCTTTGGCTCCATTTCAGCCCTCATAACCTTAGAAACCCTGAGAATGGAACAAAGTAATAGAAGAGAGGAAGAAAGAAAGAGAAAAACAAGAGTTTAAAGGGGTGATTCAAGATCAAAACCTAGCTTTCAAGAACATAAGGTAGGGGATTTCTTCTCTTTCTCTTACATTGAGGTTAGGACTTATGTATATATGCATTTTTTGCTCTCAATATTATATATATGATATGAAATCATCATCTCTTTGCCTTTTGAGCGAAGATTACATGTTTTAACCAAGTTAGAATTGAATACCCATGAAATCTCTTGTTGTATTTCAAAACCCTACATTTTGGAGAGTGATGGATTTTCTTCTGAAATTCTTCCTTTATTATTGATGTTGGAACCATAGAACTTGGTGTGAGTAATAAAAGGATATTGTTGTGATCTCTTGTACTTTTCATATTTGGTTATTGGAATTATCACATGATGAATTGGGGATTTTGTTAATACTTTGGAAATTTCTTTTAAATCGGGGACTTGTAGAATTGTTGGGTATTTGAGAAAATAGTGAGTAATGTATTGCTTGTATGGTTGTATGGACAAATATGAGTGAGAGGTTCCTTATGAGGATGCTTAAGAAACCAAACCTTGAGGGTGATAGGTTCCTTGTAAGAATGCTCATGCCAAAAGAGAACAATATGAGATTTTCTCAAGAGGGTCTTTGTAAGGATGCATGAGAAACCCAAGCTTTGAGGGTGAGAGGTTCCTTGTAAGGATGCTCATGCCTTGAAGGACAATATTATATTATGTGTGGGAAATGGTTTACATTTTGAAAATAGATGTTTATTGGAACTTGGTTGATATTGTTTATTTCTATTATTATTGCTACTTAAACTTGAGATCAATTGTAAAATGTCCATGTTTTACCTCAAAGAATTGATATGCTATTTATGAAATGAGACTAGCCATTTTTTTATGTTTTTCTAAACCTTATTGGAGTTTGGAAAGATTGCTACAGAGCTTCGTGTTCATCCCCTACAAATTACATATATTCAGATTATGTGATAGAGGAGGAGATTAAAGTTGATAAGCCAGCATATTGGGAGGCACCACCCGAGGAGAATCTAGACCCCGAGGTGGAACTGTAGAGACAGAACTTCTTTGTAATAGACTTGAGAATTTAGAAGTATAGCTTTCTTTTGTATTTTCGCTGCAAGTGTAATTTAATTCTTTTGGGAAGTAAATGCCATAGTTTGACATATTCTTTTGATATTGTGGCCATAGCTTGGCTTATTCTTTTGGAATGATCTTGTTACTTTTATATATGATGAATGGAAAATTCCTTATTGATGTATTTATTTAGTGCTCTCATGATGTGAATGGTGATTAGTATGTAATGTCATCCAAGGGGGTATTTGGGACGTTACAATAATAATCTAAAATGTGAACATGATTTGATGGCTTATAGACCCAAGTGTTTTACTATACTATTAGTATTGCATGTCTTTGTGGAAGTCAAGGATATATGATAAACCAATTGGAGGTGTAGAGATAATGTTGACTTAGATGTTGTTGTAACACGCCCCAAATACCACCCTGGACGGCATTACCTTCTAACACTCTTTTTACATCATAAGAGCACTAAATAATCCATCCATAAGTAAATTTTATTCATCAAAAATATAAAATGTTCACAATATTGTCCCAAAAGAATATACTAATCTTGGCCTTTACATTCCCAAAAAATTAACAAATGTAGCATATCGGAATATAACAAAATATAAACTAGACTTTACATTGTTTCAAAAGAATATCCTAGTCATGTACAAAAGAATTTGTCGCTCTAAGCATCCATCTCGGGATCCACCTCCCCATCTAGCTGAGTCTCCCAGTGTACAGGCTCGTCGACTCCCAACCCTTCATCCAGTTCATGATTTGAAAATATGTAATTTGTAGGGGATGAGCACGAAGCTCTATAGCAAAATCTTCCCAAACTCAAACAAGGTTTAGAAAAATTTAAAACAGGTCGGTTTCATTTAGCAAAATAACATTTATAACTTTTGAAATAAAACAAGGACATTTAGATCGATCTCAAGTTTATACAACAACGATAAATACATGTAAACATTATAAAGCATGTCTTAAAAGAAACCATTCCCAAATGGTTAGGAAAGGCGTCTGCCGTTGCATTGTCCCATACCAATGCACCAGCTCCGACTTAATCCAATTCATATTCTCATTTAGATATATTGATATATATTGGTTCATCCCATACCATGTACGTTGATTGTTTCTCAAGAATCTACCCAATGACTATACCTAGTTCACCAATCATAATCAAAATCACAAGATCTTTGGGAAAGGGCGTCTACCATACCACTGGCAGTGACGAGTCCCTTCCCAGGAAAGGTATACCAACCCTTGTTCAAACTCCAGTGAACGATAGTGGTGCCATTACCAAATGATCACCAACAACAAATGTTAGGAAACCATCTCACAACCACTGGGGTAGACTAACCTCGAACACTTTACAATATCTTTTGATGGCAATTCAAGTCCCTCACAACAACCATACAACAAGGAAACCAACATATCCTCAATTATAAGCATATTTCTAAAAATTCCCAATTTCATCATGTCATAATTTCAATAATCAACTATGAAAAATACAAAAGATCACAATGAAATCATTTATTACTCAACACAAAGATCTATGGTCCCAAAAAAGAAAACTTTAAGAAGAAAAATCATCTCTCTCCAAAAATCTAGGGTTTTTCAAACAAAAGAGAAATTTCATGGGTAATCAACCCTAACTTTGATAAAGCATGTATTCATTGTCCAAAAGAGTAAGAGAATATGATTTTATATCATATATATCACATTTATTGCCAAACATACTTATATACATAAACCCTAATCTCAATGAAAGAGAAAGAGAAGAAATCCCCTAGCATGTTCTTGGAAGTTAGGTTTGATCTTGACTAACTCCTTTAAACTCTTGTTTTTCTCTTCCTTTCTTCCTCTCTTCTCTTCCTTTCTTTCTCTCTTAGGGTTTCAAAGGTTGGAGGGCTGAAATGGAGTGCAAATAGGTGACCTTGGGTATTTATAAGGCTAAAAATCGGACAACGATCATGACTTTTAATAGTCAGATCACTTCCAGCCATACCGGTATGTCGAACTCTCTAGACCAGTTTGCTCTAGTACGCAGTACCGGTACGGTTTTTTCGAGTTTTTCCTATTTCCTCCATTTTTCATTTTCAATCCATCTTAAACCCTTCCAAAGCCATCTTATGCATATCCAACACCTATTTCTACACCAAACCTATTTATAACAAGTTCTAGGACCTTAAGTTTCATATTTTTACATATTGAAACTAAAATTTCACTGTTACTTCCCCAATCCCTTTAAATCTTTACTTTTCAATCTACCAAGATTTAAAGACACATCACTACACATATCCACCTTTTTATCACACTCATTACTATATATATATATGTATATATATATATATTTATATTCACATATTAAAGAAAATGCGGGGTGTTACAATCCACCCCCTTAAAGAAAGTTTCGTCCTCGAAACTTACCTCAAGTAGCGAACAAATGTGGATACTTTTTCCGCATTTCTTGCTCTAGTTCCTATGTAGCTTCCTCCACTCCATGGTGTTGCCACAAAACTTTCACCAATCTGATAACTTTGTTGTGAAGCACTTTTTTATGGGCATCGAGAATTTCTATTGGTTGTTCTTCGTAGGTTGCTCCGTTTTGAATTTTAATCTCCTTCAAGTTCACGATTGGAGTTGCATCCGAGTGACACCTTCTCAACATGGACACGTGGAACATGTCATGTACTCTGGATAGCTGGGCTGGCAGTCGAAGTTGATATGCCGCCTTACCTACTGCTTTGATCACCTCAAACGGTCCGGTATATCTTGGCGCTAATTTCTCCTTCTTGCCGAATCGAAACACGCCCTTCTTGGGTGACACCTTGAGAAATAGGTAGTCTCCCACCTTGAATTCTAAGGGTCTTCATCTATGGTCCACATAGCTCTTCTGTCTGTCTACTTTGTGCCGTCCATAGCCTCTCTAGGATGAGTTGAATCTTCTCCGTAGTTTCTCGCACAATGTCTGGTCCGAACAAACTACTCTCGACGGCTTCTAACCAACACGTCGGTGATTGGCATGACCTTCCATACAATGCTTCATACGGAGTCATCCCAATACTTTCTTGATAGCTGTTATTGTAAACAAACTCCACCAACGGTAAGTGGTCGCCCCAACTCCCCTTGAATTCCAGTGCGCAAGTGCGTAACATATCCTCCACAATCTGTATCACCCTCTCGGATTGGCCATCCGTTTGGGGTTGAAAAGTTGTACTGAAGTGTAACTTAGTCCCCATCTCTTGTTGTAGACTCTGCCAAAATTTTGCCACAAACCTAGAGTCACGATTTGACACAATCGAGAGTGGAACGCTGTGTAACCTCACTATCTCACGGACATACATCTGGCTCAAAGTCTCGAGTGTATCCATGGTCTTCATACCCAAAAAGTGAGCGGACTTGGTGAGTCTATCCACAATGACCCACACTGCATTATGCCCACGCGACGTCCGTGGTAAACCTGCCATGAAGTCCACGATGATGTGATCCCACTTCCACTCTGGAATAGGCAACAACTGTAGGACTCCTCTTGGTCTTTGATGCTCAATCTTCACCTGTTGGCACACTGTACATTTTGCCACGTACTGGGTCACATCTCGCTTCATTACCCTCCACCAATACTGATGCTTCATGTCCCTATATATTTTTATGCTACCGGGGTGGATAGTAAACTTGGAGCGATCACACTCTCCAAGTATCTCCTCCTTTAAGGATGAGTCATCAGGAACACAAAGCTTCTCCCCATATCTCAACTCTCCATTCTTCCATGACCATCCCTCAATCGCCTCTCCATTCTCCAATCGGGCTCGAATTGACTCTAAATCAGGATCCATGCATTGTAACTCCACAATTCTACGTTGGAGAGTAGGATGGGCCACGAGATTGAACAGACATGGTCGAGCTCTATCCTCCCTAATCCATAGTTCAAAATCTCCTAGGGCATCCCTCATCTTCCTTTGACTTGTAAGAGCTTTTAGTTCACCTCGAGACTTCTAGCTAAGTGCATCGACAACTATATTCACCTTCCCCGGATGGTAGTTGAGTGTGAAATCGTAATCTTCTAGATACTCAATCCACCTTCTTTGTCGGAGATTCAAGTTCTTCTATGTGAAGATATACTTGAGGCTTTTATGGTCCGAGAACACTTGAAATTTCTCCCCGTATAAATAACACCTTCACAACTTGAGAGCAAAGACCACTGCAGCCAGCTCTAAGTCATGTGTGGGATAATTCTTCTCATGCACCTTGAGTTGCCTCGAGCCATAAACAGCTACTTTCCCTCCTTGCATTAGAACACATCCTAAGCCTCGTAGTGAAGCATCGGTGTAGAAATCGTAGCCTTCCCCACTGCTCGGAATAATGAGGATAGGTATCGTCGTCTACTTCTCCTTCAAGGTGCGAAAAGCTAGTTCACACGCTTGAGTCCATAAAAATTTCTCTCCCTTCTTTGTAAGGCGGGTCATCGGCATCGCAAGCTTGGAGAACCCTTCCACAAACCTACGATAATAATCGGCTAATCCCAAGAAACTCCATACTTCTCTTACGTTCTTTGGGGGTTCTCATTTCATCACGGCCTCAATCTTGGAGGGATCAACCGCTACTCCTTGCTCGGACACAACATGGCCAAAGAACTTCACTTCCTACATCCAAAACTCACACTTGCTCATCTTCGCATATAACTTATGTTCTCTCAATGTTTGTAGCACAATAGAGAGATGACGAGCATGTTCATCCTAAGTCTGTGAGTAAATCAATATGTCATCAATAAACACAATGACAAATTGATCGAGGTAAGGCCGGAAGACTTTGTGTATCAAATTCATGAAGGCTGCTGGTGCATTCGTCAGTCCGAACGACATCACCGTATACTCAAAATGACCATATCGGGTACGAAAACAAGTCTTAGGAATATCCTCCTCCTTAATTCGCAGTTGATGATACCACGTGTGAAGATCAATCTTGGTGTAATACTTAGAACCCCTCAACTGATCAAATAAGTCCTCAATCTGTGGCAACGGATATCTATTCTTCACTGTCACCCGATTCAACCTTCGATAATCCCTAAATAACCGAAGCGTCTCATCCATTTTCTTCACAAAGAGGGCCCGGGCTCCCCAAGGTGAAGTACACAAACGGATAAACCCAATCGCCAATAGATGGTCCAACTACTTCCTTAGCTCCTTCAACTCCAAAGGTTCCATATGGTAGGGAGCAATGGATATGGGTTCGGTTCCCAGATAGAGATCGATCTTGAACTCAATTTTCCTAAGTGGTGGTAACCTGGGTAATTCCTCAGGAAAAACCTTCAAAAATTCTGATACAATTAACACCACCTCCGTATGGATTTTATCCCTATCATCTCCCATTAAACTGGCTAAGAAACTCAATTGGATCCCAGCCTTCACTTTTAAGAATCTACTACCTGTAATAGGAAATGGATGGGAAGAATCTCGATTATTCACAAAACTGAAAATGACTCCTCCTGGCAACTAAAATGTAATCCACTTGTGGAAACAATCTATTACAGCCCAGAAAGAAGACAACAAGTGCATCCCGAATATAATATCATACCCCTTCATATCTAGAGTAACCAAATCCACAATCAATTCGTGCTCCCCAATACAAAGCATACAACCCTTGCAGACCGAACTGGTACCCAACCGTTCTCCCGTAGGCGAGTCAATATTCAATGCATGATCTAGCTTCTCGAAACCCAATCCCAAACTACTAGCACATGCAGTGCGTATGAACGAATGTGTAGCACTGGGGTCAAATAAGATTCGGGCCCAAGAATTATAAAGAAAAATTATACCTTCAACAACTGCATTGGAGGCATCTTCCTTCGATTGGGCCAAGGAAAATACTCTTCCTTGATTGGTGCCGCCGGGGGCTTGAGCTTGTAACGGTCTTCATTGTTGTAGTGGCATATTGGTTGCCACTTGGCCTGTTGCTTGGTTGGTTCTTGGTGGAAGTGACGGACAGTTATGTATGAAGTGTCCTACCCCTCCACAGGTGAAACATTGACGAGGGTCAGTGTTGGTTCAAGTCTGAATGGCCCCCTCTCCTCAAACTGCTTGAGGCCTCGGTCCAACTGCTTGATTAGGGTGATGGTAAGATTTCGCCCTTTGCACTCCACTATTACTTGTACCAGTTCAAATCGGGCCTCCTCTCGTGATGTTTTATCGCCGCTGGCTATCCTCTATGTCTCTCTCCACTATGGCAGCTTGGTCGACAAGATCCCCTTAATCCCAAATGTTGAGAGCCACCAACTTCTCTCGGATGACCGGCCTCAATCCCAGCTCAAAGTGCTTGGCCTTGCCGACCTCAGTAGCTATAAACTCCGTAGCATATCGGGATAGCTCATCAAACCTCCTCTTGTACTCTAGCACGGTCATGCTGCCCTGTCATAGAGCCAGAAAGTCAGTCTTCATCCGATCTCTGGCAGATTCTGAAAAGTACTTGTCTTGGAAGATTTGGTCGAACTCTTCCCAAATGAGTACATCGGTGTTTCTTCACGGAGTCCCACCAATGGTCGGCCTCCCCTTCGAGCAAATAGATGGCCAAACCAACCCGCAAATCCTTGGCAACTCCCATGCCTTCACAGATCTTCTTCACTCGGCAAATCCATTTATCCGCATCCAAGGTGTTAGAGCTTCCTTGGAAAGTATGTGGGTGTTGGCGTAGAAATTCCCTAAGGACTACCATCTTCCTATTCTCGTGCCCGTTGCTCGGTACTTGGGCTAGTGGATGAGTTCCACCATTGGGGTAGTGGTTGTTGTTGTTTCCATTCTGGTCTTGCACCAGAGTGGTGAGCTCCCTCAAACACTGATAAATGCCATTCATGGCATCGGGAGGTGGTGGCGGAAGAGGGGGTGCTTGGTCACCACGTCCTCGTCCACGGCCACGTCCACGTCCACGTCCTCCTTCCATCATGCACATCAATTTATAATTTAGTTCATTAATGTATAAGACATCCTAAATATTACTTTAATCTAAAGTCTATGGTTCCTATAAAGCAAGATCGAACAATTTCTTTCTACCTAGTCCTATTTCTCTAGTGTGAATCTATAACCTACAGCTCCCATGTAAGACCTAAAGCCTAGGCTCTGAAACAAAATCTGTAACGCCCCAAATACCACCCTGGACGACATTACCTTCTAGCACTCGTTTTATATCATGAGAGCACTAAATAATGAATCCATAAGTAAATTTCATTCATAAAAAATATAAAATGTTCACAATATTATCCCAAAAGAATAGACCCATCTTGGCCTTTACATTCCAAAAAATTAACAAATGTAGTGCAGCGAAATATAACAAAATATAAACTAGACTTTACATTGTTTCAAAAGAATATCCTAGTCTAGTACAGAAGAACGTGTCGCTCTAAGCGTCCATCTCGGGATCCACCACCCCGTCTAGCTGAGTCTCCTAGTGTACGAGCTCCTTGACTCCCAACCCATCATCTAGTACATTATCTGAAAATATGTAATTTGTAGGAGATGAGCACGAAGCTCAGTAGCAAAATCTTTCCAAACTCAAACAAGGTTTAGAAAAATATAAAACAGGTCGGTCACATTTAGCAAAATAACATACATAACTTTTGAAATAAGACAAGGAAATTTAGATCGATTTCAAGTTTATACAACAACGATAAATACATGTAAAAATTAAAAAGTATGTCTCAAAAGAAACCATTCTCAAATGGTTAGGAAAGGCGCCTGCCGTTGCATTGCCCCATACCAATGCACCGAATCTGACTTAATCCAATTCATGTTCTCATCTAGATATATTGATATATATTGGTTCATCCCATAACATGTACGTTAATTATTTTTCAAGAATCTACCCAACGACTATACCTAGTTCACCAATCATAATCAAAATCACAAGCACTTTGGGAAAGGGCATCTATCATACTAATAGTAGTGATGAGTCCCTTCCCCGAAAAGGTATACCAACCCTAGTTCGAACTCCAATAAACGATAGTGGTGCAATTACCAAATGACCACCAACTACAAGTGTTAGGAAACCATCTCACCCCCACTAGGGTAGACAAACCTCTAACACTCTACAACATCTTTTGATGGCAATTCAAGTCCCTCACAACAACTATACAACAAGGAAACTAACATATCCTCAATTACAAGCATATGTCTAAAAATCCCCAATTTCATCATGTCATAATTTTAATAATCAACTATGAAAAATATAAGAGATCACAATGAAATCATGTGTTACTGAACACAAAGTTATATGGTCCCAATGTCAATAATAAAAGAAAACTTTAAGAAGAAAATTCATCCCTCTCCAAAAATCTAGGGTTTTTCAAACAAAAGAGAAATTTCATGGGTAATCAACCCTAACTTTGATAAAACATGTATTCATTGCCCAAAAGACTAAGAGAGGATGATTTTATATCATATATATCACATTTATTGCCAAACATACATATATACATAAACCCTATTCTCAATGAAAGAGAAAGAGAAGAAATCCCCTACTTGTTCTTGGAAGCTAGGTTTGATCTTGACTAACTCCTTTAAACTCATGTTTTTCTCTTCCTTTTTTCCTTTTTTCTCTTCCTTTCTTTCTCTCTTAGGGTTTCTAAGGTTGGAGGTCTGAAATGGAGTCTAAATAGGCGACCTTGGGTATTTATAAGGCTAAAAATCGGACAAAGATCGTGACTTTTAATAGTCAGATCACTTCCGGACCGTACTGGTACATCGAACTCTCTGGACCAGTTTGCTCCGGTATGTAGTACCGGTACGATTTTTTTTAATTTTTATTATTTCCTCCATTTTTTATTTCCAATCCATCTTAAACTCTTCCAAAGCCATCTTATGCATATCCAACACCTATTTCTTCCCCAAACCTATTTAGAACAAGTTCTAGGACCTTAAGTTTCATATTTTTACATATTCAAACAAAAATTTCACTATTAATGCCACTAACCCTTTAATTCTTTACTTTTCAATCTATTAAGATTTAAAGACACATCACTACACATATCCACCTTTTTACCACACTCATTACTATACATATATATTTATATGCACATATTAAAGAAAATGGGGGGTGTTACAGTTGTAAACCCCCATATGTAATAGAACTGGTACCAACTCTAATTGATGTACAAATATTTGTTATATAAGTTTGGGTTGGTCTCGAAAGGTTTTAGAATGAATTGTAAATAAAAAATAGGTCAAATATGCAAAACTGGGCAAACCGTACCGATACGCGTACCGGTACGACGAGGTCTAGTAGGTAAATCGTACCGGTATGCATACCGGTACACTTTGTGAAAACTTGCAATTTTAACACTCGTTTGCCAAACTTTGGGGCTAGGCATTTCTTCCTTCGATTGTTGTAAATGGACAATGATAGAGTACTCATGGTGGTATGTTGAGCTTCAAAAGAACAAATCAATTAAAGATTTATTTAGCCCTCGTATTCTAAAGCTTTGGTAAACAATTACTTGGGTATCAGGATTAATCAAAAAACAAACTATTTTTAGCTCAAAATAAGGTCTCCATTGAATCCGGAAGGTCGAAAAACATTGGAAGAGGTAATATGGGGTGTATTAGAAGTTAGGAAGTATCCTGGAGCGAAAGCAAACTTTAGAGAAAAATTGGGTAGAAACGATCTTGTACACTACATAGTATTCTGGCCATAACTTTTTATCCTGATGTCCGTTTGAACTAAATTTTGGGCAGTAGATAGTAGACATCTAGGGCTACAAAAAAATATTTCATGAAAATTTTTCAATTCGACATCTAAATGGGTCAACACTGCTCTGGAAGTTAAAGCAAAAATCTGTCAGTCAAACCGTACTGGTACGATTTGTCTGAGACTTGCCAAATAGTAAAAAAAGACAGGATTTTGGTGTTTTAAAACACCCCTCTAAGCCTCATTTGCCCCATTCTTCCATTCTATTCTCACCCCACACCTCTTAGAACCCTAGGAGAAGATAAAGAGAGAAAGGAAAGGGAGGAAGGTCTTCAAAGTTTGGGTTCTTGCTTGTGATTCTTGATTCAAGGTAGGAGATTTCTTCTCTTTCTCTTTCATTGAGATTAGGGTTTATGTATATATGTATGTTTTGCTATGAATGTGATATATATGATATAAAATTATCCTCTCCTAGTCTTTAGGGCAATGAATACATGTTTTATCTAAGTTAGGGTTGATTACCCATGAAATTCCTCTTTTGTTTGAAAAACCCTAGATTTTTCGAGAGAGATGCATTTTCTTTTTAAAATTTTCTTTTATTATTGACATTGGGACCATAGAACTTTGTGTTGAGTAATAAATGATTTCATTGTGATCTCTTGTATTTTTCATAGTTAATTATTAAAATTATGACATGATGAAATTGGGAATTTTTAGAAATATGCTTGTAATTGAGGATATGTTGCTTTTCTTATTGTATGGTTGTTGTGAGGGACTTGAATTGCTATCGAAAATGCTGTAAAATATTCGAGGTTAGTCTACCTCGGTGGGGGTGAGATAGTTTTCTAACACTTATAGTGGATTGTCATTTGGTAATGCGACCACTATTTTTCACTGGAGTTCGAACTAGAGGTGATATACCTTTCCTGGGAAAGGAATCGTCACTGCCATTGGTATGGTAGACGCCTTTTCCCAAAGTGCTTGTGATGTGATTGTGATTGGTGAACTAGGTATAATCGTTGGGTAGATTCTTGAGAAACAATCAACGTACATGGCATGGGATGCACCAATATATATCTATATATCTATATATCTGTACGAGACCATAGATTGAATTATGTTGAAGCAGGTGCATTGTTATGAGACAATGCAACAACAGGCGCCAGTCCAAACCATTTGGCAATGGTTTACTGTTGAAGAATGCATTTACTATTTCCATTTGATAATCAATATTGTATAAACTTGAGATCTGTTTAAATGTCACGGTTTTCTCTCAAAAGTTATATATGTTATTTTGCTAAATGAGACCGACCTATTTTTATATTTTTCTAAACCTTGTTTGAGTTTGGGAAGATTTTGCTACAGAGCTTCGTGCTCATCCCCTACAAATTACATATTTTCAGATTATGTACTAGATGAGGAGTTGGGAGTCGAGGAGCCCGTACACTGGGAGACTCAGCTAGACGGGGAGGTGGATCCCGAGGTGGACGCTTAGAGCGACACATTATTTTGTACTAGACTTGGATATTCTTTTGAAACAATGTAAAGTCTAGTTTATATTTTATTATATTCTGCTGCGTTACATTAGTTAATTTTTTGGAATGTAAAGGCTAAGATGGGTCTATTCTTTTGGGATGATAGTGTGAGTATGATATATGATGAATAGAAGTTTATTTTATGATGGATAAATAGATCCGGTGTGGTCAATAGCTATGCATATGTGGACCCGGTGCGGTCAATTATAGTAATATTGTACATGATGTATTTTGGGTAGGGCTCCCCATGCAAATGATACTCTGTCCGAATTTTGTTAAAATATCAATGGTTGATGAATGAAACTTTCTTAATTATGGAGTTATTTAGTGCTCTCATGCAGCGAATGGTGCTTAGAATGTAATGTAATCCAAGGGGGTTTTTGGGACGTTATAGATGTTTTCTAAGATAGACTAAGTTTTGGAATAATAATGTTATGGAAAGTTATGTGTCTTACTTAAAAGTCATAGAAATTAAGGAATGAATGTGGTATTGGTTTTATGATGGAAGCCATGTGAATGTTATGTTTTCCTCAATGGTGAGTACAATGTTATGATGTGGTATAATTATCAAATATGATCAATTGAAGGAATATGACGAAGTTACATCGAATGAGAGCCTATTTTGGATTAACGATAGGAATTGTGCTTATGGTTCTTAAGTGGATCATACTTTGTTTTCATAACCACAAACTTGAGGTTACCAATATTGGTTTGAAAATATGATGGAAAGTTGATTAAATTTACTTGGAAGGTTTAGAAGGGTTGTGCATAGGATACTTATTGAGAACGTGATACTTAGTTATCTCATTTTCTTAAGGGCTTAGTGACTACTCTTAAACTTTCTAAAGTATTAATAATCGAGAATTTCTTAGTTGAATGTTAAGTTAATAGTGACTTGTATTGCACACCTTAATTAGAAATTGAGATAAAGTTATGGAAGCGAGCTTAGAGTAGTTTCATTTGACTCTTGATATAGTTGGAGTAAAGATTACAGAAGTTTAAAAGCTCGAGGTCCAATATAGCAAACAATTATTGAAATACAGATTGTTGGTATGAGTATTGAAAATTCCAGCTTGACAGTTAGTGGTGATAATTGAAAAGATATAATTTGAGGAATCAATGATGATACCTATGCAGATTGGTTTTGACATGGATGTAGAAACCTTATGTGATAATTGGAGGATAAATATGGTTAGTATACATTTTGGTGAAACTTGACATATCTTCTCAAAACTTTCAAACCTTTGAGAATTCTTACCTTGTGGCTAGTTTTGGTTTGTGAATTGGTGGATGTTACTTTATATTAGAGTGCACAACGAGCTATGGGATTAGAGTTAATATTAGTGGGATTAACCATTAGTTATGGTTACAGTGGTGAATGTAGAGAGTATAAGCTGGAAGAGTGAGATTCGATTTCTTGAAAAACTTGGTGTATAGTTTGATAGTTATAATTGTTGGAAATTTTGCGGTGTTCACTGAACTACAAAAATTTATAAGTGTCCATAGGATGTGAAGTTGTTATTAGATTTCAAATATTGTTAGTGGTTTAGTTTAGTGAGAAACAAAGTCATAAGAATGATACATCTATTTAAGGAATCGTTGTAGATCTTGTCAAAATGGCATTACTAAGTTTTGGATTATAACGTAATTTGGGCATAGGAAAGATGAATAATCCCATTAGAGGAATTGAATTTGGTTGTTATGAAATGCTTATGGATAATCCATAGGTAAAAGGTAAACCTGAGATTTTGAAAATGATTTGGGACATTCAAAAGAGAAGTGACATCCGGTGAATAGGAAATAAGTTGAAAGTATGAATTAAAAAAATTAGAATAGGATGTTATAATTTTAATCTTGACTTTGATGTTTAGAGGATGAATAGAAGTGGAGACACCATAATCAAATTAGAATTAGATAGGCTAACTCGACGATTAAGTTTCGAGGATGAAACTTTCTTTAAGGGGGGTGGATTGTAAACCCCCGCATGTTTATAGTAAAAGAATGATAAAAGTGTGTAATAATTTAATATATGCAACAGCATAGGAAATACTAACATTGTAAATAATAGTTAAAGATAGTTTAGCTCGTGAATATATGGAATAGTTGTAATAGAACATCTATCAACTACGTTTGGTGTGCAAATGTATGTTATGTAAGTTTGGGTTGACTTTGGAAGGGTTTAGAATGGATTGGACATGAAAAACAGAGATTATAGGTAAAACTGAGCAAAATCGTACCAGTACTGTACTACGGAATCATTTGGTCCAGTGAGTTTACCGTACCGATACTGTGCTCCGAAACTGTACCATACTGGTACTGTTTACCGGTACTTGCGAAAGAGATCTGAGTTTTTAAAATCTCGATTTGTGATCCATTTTTGCCTTATAAATACCTAGAGACGGCTCCTTAGCCTACATTCTACCACTCCTAACCCTAGAAACACTTAGAGAGGAAGAGAGAAGGAGAAAGCACAAGATAAAAAGGGCAAAAGAAGATATTTAAGAGTAATTCAAAATTCAAGCTCTAGTTATTCAAGAGCCAAGGTAGGGTTTCTTCCTTTTATCTTTCATTGTGGCTAGGGTTAATATATGTATATGTATATATATATATATATATATATGTTTTGATTCTTATTAGTATGTATTTGCTATGAGTTATGTGTTTCTTAGTTCACTTGCAATCAATATCCTATTTTATAAGAAGTTAGGGTTGATACCCATTTTTCTTGTTTCAAAAACCTAGATTTGAAAAGGGATGAGTTTTTCCCTTAATTTCTTCTTTGTTCATGATTTCAAAAACTGTAGTGGATGATATTGTGCAACAAAATAATATTGATGATGATCTCTTGTATATTTTCTTTGATTATTCTACCGTATGACACATGTGAAAATTGCAGATTTTGGTAATGATGTGAAATTGTTGGTTAATTGAGAATTTCTTAGTTTCCTCACTTATATGGTTGTTGTGACGGATTTGAATTGCCTTCGAGAGATGTCATAGAGTGTTAGAGATTACTCTATCCCAGTGGGGATGATATGGTTGTCTAACACCTGTAGTAGGTTGTCATTTGGTAATGCAACCACTAGCGTTCCCTAGAGTTCGAACTAGGGTTAGTATACCTTTTCTGGGGGTGGATTCATCGCTGCCATTGGGATGGTAGACGCCCTTTCCCAAAGTAATTTTGATGGGTGGACTAGGTATAATCGTTGGGTAGATTCCTGAGAAACAATCAACGTACAAGACAATGGGGAATAAAGAATGTCAGTGGTGAGTTATTGTTCATTGTATCCGAAACGGTTTCTACAAGAGTTTTGGGAAGTATGAGATTCTACAAGAACTTGTTAGAAATCGTTTATGGTGGAATGAATTATGTTTGAAAATGGTTTGTTAATTGTATATTGATTTAACTTATTCATTAAATTACTGTTGTACCTTAAGCTTGAGATCTGTATAAATATCCTGGTTTTTATTTCAAAAACTCTATATGTTATTTGTGAAATGAGACATACCTGTTTTATATGATTTTTAAACCTTGTTTGAGTTTGGGAGGAGTTTCCTACAGAGCTTAGTGCTCACCCCCTACCTACAAACATTTTTCAAATTATGGTCTAAGAATAGAGCTCGAAGTAGAGGAACAGACACATTGGGAGACTCCCATAGATGGGCATGTGGGTTCCAAGACGGATGCTTAGAGCGATATAATCTTTTGTTCTAGACTAGGAAATTTATTTTGGAGATATTGTGAAGGCTAATTTTCTTTTGTTTTCCGCTGCATTATAATAGTTAAATTTTTGGGATGTAAATGCCTTGGTTTGGCATACTCTTTTGGATAATGTTGTAAATATTTTAAGGATGATGAATTACGTCTCGTTTATTTATGGATTGTATTAGTGCTCTCATGATGTAACTGATTTTAGAATGTAATGTCGTCTAGGGTGGTATTTGGGGCATTACATTTAATCAAACACCTTAAAGGCACAATTTATAAAACACATTGCATGCCTCAAGATTTCCTAAGTTACCAGAACAATCACATGTAACTTCTATATATCAAAATTAAGCTAGAAACTAGCCTAAATCATTTTCATGCTCACTTTTCCACTTCCATAACCACATATATATATACAGAATCAATACATAGACATATATAAATTTTACCCTTAGTCTACCAACATCTAAGGAAAAATAATCCGAGGTAAGAAGTACCCTACGTCAATAGAAGTGTGAAAGACTTCTATTGCTCCAAAACTCCAAACCCTTGATTTTTCAATTCTTCCATTTTGGATCTTTGGTGAAATCTCTTATTTTTAGTACGTAGGCATAGCCCTTGACAAGGAGAACGACTTTCCCTCTTGGCCCGAACGGATCGGAGCACCGTAGCTCCCTAGATCGTAGAGAGAGAAAGGTTGAAACAAGTGGGGGAAAATTAGATTTTCCCCCTATTTATATTTTTACTTAGACCACAATTGACTACACGTTTCTTTTAATTTTGGGTCTATTTTTATCCCGAAACGATTAAATTTTGCCCCGGTTCAAGTTTAAAATATCTTTATTTTAAATTGTTCTCGATTATTTCCCAAAATTCACGATTTTATTAAAATTTTCGTAGTTGGGTCTCCCGGGGTCCAATTGCCTCATAAAATCCAAAAATTTCGACTATCTCGGAATTCGATGAAAATTGACATGGTAACTAGATTTCACGAGATGAATCCAATGGTGAGGTCCGTTTTGTCATTCGAGCTCTAAAAAAATTCAGGTTTAACACCCAAACCATGGTAACAATTTACCATTTTGCCCTCTCCAGAAAAATTTCAAATTTCCCGAATTTTACATATTCATAACATAAAGAAAAAAAAATGGTTTCAAACTTTTGAAAGTGCACCAATAAAATTTGGTAAAATAGTGAACAATATGTTTCATAAAAAATTAGCTCAAATAATACTTATAGGTTCAAACATCAACTTCCATTTCTCACCACCAGCTCGAGTGAATTGAATTTATAAATCTCATAAATTAGTAAACCAACATAATAGAAACTTTTGTTTGGTTGTTAGCTCAATTGAATCTAAAATACATTAAGGCAAGAGGGCTCTCCATGACTAACAAGAAATTATGGGTTTCCTTTGAGTTCTCAATGACCATATATTAGAAAATAAACCATTTACAATGCATTTTAGAGTCCATACAAATGCAAAGTTGTAACGCCCCCAATACCACCTTGGACGACATCACATTCTAAACACCATTCATCGCATGAGAACACTAATATAATTCATAAATAAATGAGACTTCATTCATTCTCCATAAAATACTTACAACATTATCCAAATGAATATGCTATAAAATGACATTTACATCCCAAAAATTAACAAAGGTAATGCATCGAAAATACAAAATAAAACTAGACTCCACAATATCTCCCAAATGAATTTCCTAGTCTAGCATCAAAAGGAAATAAAGCTCTAAGCATTTACATCGGTATCCACCTGCCCGTCTATTGGAGCTTCCCAATGCTCTGGTGCATCAACTCCAAGCTTCTCCTCTAGAGTATAATCTGAAAAATATTGGTTGTAGGGGGTGAGCACGAAGCTCTGTAGGAACATTCTTCCAAACCCAAACAAGGTTTATAAGAGCAAATAAAAGCAGTCGGTCTCATTTTACAAATAAAATACATAATCTTTGAAGTAAAACAAGGACATTTTAAAGTCGATCTCAAGTTTAACAATAGCAATAAATGTAACGAAAAGAATAAAAGACAGATCACAACAATAAATCGTATTTTCCTGTATAATTGTTCATCCCCATGCCATGTACGTTAATTGCTTCTCAAGAATCTACCTAAATATTATACCTAGTCCACCCATCACAATCACAAGCACTTTGGAGAAGGCGCGTATACCATCCCCAATGGCATTGATGAATTCTTTCCAAGGAAAGGTATACCACCCCTAGTTTGAACTCCAGTGAACGATAGTGATTGCATTATCAAATGACAACTCACTACAAGTGTTAGACAACCATCTCACCCCAACTGGGATAGACTAACCTCTAACACTCTACGGCATCTCTTGAGGGCATTTCAAGTCCGTTACAACAACCATACAAATGAGAAAACCAACATATTTTCAATGAAGCAAAAATTTCAAATAATTACAAAATTCCCAATTTCATATGTAATGTAACATAGAATAATTGAAGAAAAAGAGCAAGAGATCATCATAAATATCATTTTGTTATACAATATCAAGCACTAAAGTCTGAAATTAAGAACAAGGGAACAATTAAGTCTTGAAACCAATATCAAATGAATATCAAAGTTTGGAATTAAGAACAAAGAAGAAATCAAGAGGGAACCATTCCCCTTGAAAACTAGGGTTTCAAAGGCATACAAGAGGTTTAGTGGTTGCCAACCATAACATAGTTAAGACAAGGTAATAAATGAAAGAATGGCAAGCAACGATGATTTCATAGCAAACAGCTATGATTTACAGTCAAGAAATACATATATAATAGCCCTAACCTCAATGTACGAGATTGGAAGAAAACCCCAACCTTAATTCAAAGATTTCAAAGTTTTAATCAAAAGCCCAAGCTCTAGAGACCTCATTTCTCCTCTTTCTTCTTTCCATTTTCTTCTCCTAGGGTTCTAAAATGTTTAGGGTAAGAGTGGAATGTAAGAATGGGGTATTCTAAATGGCCAAATCTAGACTTTTGTTGTGTTGAATTTGGGTTTCTTTTGGGCCTACCGGTAGGCTATTCCGGTAGGGTTTAACTACTGGTGTCGGACGTACTGGTAGGCTGTTCCGGTAGGCCCTTCAAGTAGGGTTCCCTTCTAGTAGGCTGTTCTAGTAAGGTTTGCCTAGTTTTGCCTATATATTTGGTTTTTCATTTCTAATCCATTCCAAACCCTTCCAAAACCAACCTAAACCTATACAATATATATTTATGCATCAAACTTAGTTGGTATAATTTCTATTACAAACTATTCCATATATTCACGAGTTAAAATCAAGTTTTAACTATTGTTTACAATATTAACATTTCCTATGGTTCTAACCCATGTGATTCATTTCTACACCATTACCTATAATAAATTGCCAAAAAATTTATCATTACATTACTTTAAAATTATGGGGGTTTACAAAAGTATTAAAATGTAGGGGCTCATAGAAAGCACTTACCATTTGTAGTTCTTACTACTATTGAGAAAAAAATAAAAAAAAACAAACTGTTGGAATGCGCATGTAAAATTAAAAAACATAACCATTAAATTGATTTGAATTCACCTAATTAATGTCACAATAGAACTGAATTCACAAAATTCAAGTCAAAACAAAAAATATGTGTGGTGTATTGTGTGTGTTTTCCAGTTGTGGGTGTGTGAAAAATGTGTGTGCTATGATATTCAGAGGGGTGAGTGGGTGAAAAATGGGGCATTCGTGTATGTTCGTGGGGGAGGGGAAGGGCAGAGAGGGAAAGAGAACGTGGTTTTTTGTTAGTTAGTTTGTTTGTGTGTGTATGATCTACTCGTGCTTTGTTGTTGTGTGTTATGCACATACTCTATTTGTGTGGATATGTGCCCCATGAGTTTTTTGGCTACATGTTGACCTGATACTTGGATAATCATAATTTTTATGATCTCAAACAACCTAATGCAGACAAATACTCGTATTAGTTTATTGATAAGTGTAGTACCAAGTTTAAGCATGTGCCAAAGTTGAATATGTAACGCCCCCGAATCCACCCTGGAAGGCATTACTATCTATAACCATTCATACCCTGAGAGCACAAATAAAATCCATTCATAAAAGAAAATTCATTCACCATATACAACATCTAGACATTGTCCCAAAAGAATATGCCAAATTATGGTCATTACATCCAAGATAATCAGAGTTAATCTAGCAGCAGAATAACGAAAGATTATACTTTACATATTCACAAAATACTCCATAATTTCATAAATAGAAGAATAGCCTAGATACCCCCCTTTCGGATCCATCCGCCCCTCAAGTGGAGCTTCCCAAACCGCATGTTTGTCATCTATCGATCCTCTTCTAAAGCATAACCTCAAAAATGTATTATTTTGTAGGGGGTGAGCCTAAAGCTCTGTAGGAAAATTCTCCCAGACTCAAGCAAGGTTTAGAAATCATATAAAACAGGTCTTTCTCTGTAACACCCCGTATTTTTTTTATATATATTTTTATAGATATATATATAATAAAATATTATTTTAAATGTGTGAATATGCATAATAAGGTAAGGATAAACCATATAGATTTTTAATACTAGGATAAATACTAGAGACGCATATTGATTGGAAAGTTTGAGCTTTAAAGACGTTGAAATATGAAAATGGGGATTGGATGAATTTCTAAATACTTTTAGGTCAAGATAAGGTTTCCATTGAATCTGGAAGGTCGAAAAACCTTGGGAAAGGTAATAGGAAGTGCATTGGAAACTTGGAAGACGGAGGAGGACTTTGTCTGCTGAGTGGTACCGGTACCGGGTACCGGTACCCCGATTGCAGAAGGTTTTTGGTACCGGTACTGGGTACCGGTACCCCGATTCCAGAAGGTTTGTGGTACCGGTACTGGGTACCAGTACCATATGGTGCCAGTACTGGGTACCGGTACACCCGATAAAAATCTGAATGTTTTAAATCGCGACGTTGGTCCGACTTTTGGGCCTATAAATACTTTAGGCAGCCTCCTTAGTCGTCCATACCTCATTCTAAACCCTAGATACCTTGAAAGAGAAGGAGATAACTCAAGATCAAAGGAAAATTTCAAGAGATTACGGGTAGATCCAAGAATCCAAACCCTAGTTCTTCAAGATTCAAGGTAGGGGGTTTTCTCTCATTCACTTACATTGAGGCTAGGGCTCATATATATGTAATCTTTTCACCTTAAATTATAAATGTATGCTATATAATCATTGTTTCTCAATATCTTGTGACTATTACTATGATTTAAACAAAATTATTGTTTGATCAACCCTTGAATCCTTTTTCTTGCTTAAAAACCCTAGATTCCAAGATAGATGAACTTTTCTCTAAATTGTTCTTAATTATTGATTTCCAATACTTAGTGTTTGATATTACATAACCAAATGATACTATAATGATCTCTTGTGCATTTTCTTTAATTATCCTATGGTATGTTACATGAGAAATTGTGGAATTTGGTAATTCCTTGAAATTATTGTGAATTGAGCATATTCTCGGTTTCCTCATTGTATGGGTGTTGCGATGGACTTGGATTACCTTCGACAGATGCCGTAGAGTGTTAGAGGTTAGTCTACTCCAATGGGGGGTGAGATGGTTGCCTAACACTTGTAGTGGGTTGTCATTTGGTAATGCAACCACTATCGTTCACTGGAGTTCGAACAAGGGATAGTATATTTTTCCTAGGAAGGGACTCGTCACTTCCATTGGGATGGTAGACGCCTCTTTCTAAAGAGCTTGTGATTCTGATTGTAATTGGTGGACTAGGTATAATCATAGGGTAGATTCATGGGAAGCAAACATCATACATGATACGAGGATGAACCGAAAATACCTGGAATTATGAGTTGGGTCGTTCTTGCCGATGCATTGGTATGGGACAATGCATGGGGAAGAAGCCCTTTTTCTAAATAGCCTAAATTGGAATATTGGTTACTGTTGCTAAACTCATTTTTATTCATTTAGTTAATCATTGCTACTGTCTAAACTTGAGATCTCTTTTCAAATACCCCTATTTTATTTCAAAGATTATATATGTTAATTGTGAAATAAGACCGACCGTTTTCTATGTTTTTAAAACCTTGTTTGAGTTTGGGAGAAATGTGGTTACAGAGCTTCGTGCTCACCCCCCTACAAATTATATTTTTCAGATTTGGTGCTAGAGGAGGATCTCGGCATCGACGAGCCGGGACATTAGGAGGCTCCACTCGAGGGGAACCTTGATCCCGAGGTGGATATTTAGAGCCGTGGTTTCTTTTGTACTAGACTAGAAGATTCTTTTGAACATGGTGTAGTCTAGTTTCTTTTGTAATTTCCGCTGCGCTATAAGAGTAAATTTTTATTGGGAATGTAAATGCCAAAGATGGCATATTCTTTTGGGATTTTCATGTAAATGTTATGAATCATTGCTTGAAGTCTTCTTTATTGATGATTTATCTTAGTGCTCTCATGGTATGAATGGTTATTGAATGTAATGCCGCCCAGGGGGTATTTTGGGGTGTTACATTCTCATTTCACAAATAACATATAGAGTTTTTGAAATAAAAACCATGATATTTATACAGATCCCAGGTTTAAAGTACAACATTAATTTAATGAATACGTTAAACTAATATACAATTAACAAACCATTTTTAAACATGATCCATTCCACTATAAATGATTTCTAACAAGTTCTTGTGGAATCCTATACTTCCCAAAACTCTTGTAGAAACCGTTTCTAGTACAATGAACAATAACCCAAAACTGGCATCCGTCAATCCCCATTGTCATGTACGTTGATTGTTTCTTAAGAATTTACCTAACGATTATAGCTAGTCCAACCATCACAATTACTTTGGGAAAGGGCGTCTACCATCCCAATGGCAGTGATGAATCCTTCCTCATGAAAGGTATACCAACCCTAGTTCGAACTCCAGTGAACGATAATGATTGCATTACCAAGTGACAACCCAGTACAAGTGTTAGGCAACCATCTCACCCCCACTGGGATAGACTAACCTCTAACACTCTATGGAATCTCTTGAAGGCAATTCAAGTCCATCACATTAGCCATACAAGTGAAAAAACCAAGATATTGTCAATTAACCAACAATTTCACATCATTAGCAAAATCCCCAATTTTCACATGTGTAATATGGTAGAATAATCAAAGAAAATATACAAGAGATCATCATTAATATCATTTTGATGTACAATATCAAACACTAGAGTTTTTGAAATCAAGAACAAAGAAGAAATCAAGGGAAAAACCCATCCCTTTTGAAATCTTGGTTTTTGAAGCAAGAAAAATGGGTATCAACCCTAACTTCATATAAAACATGATAATAATTGCAAGGAAACCAAGAAACAAATAACTCGTAGCAAATACATACTAATAAGAGTCAAAAGATATATATATTAGCCCTAGCCTCAATGAAAGATAATAGGAAGATACCCCTACCTTGGCTCTTGAACAACTAGGGCTTGAATCTTGAATCACTCTTAAAAATTTTCTTTTGCGCTTTTAATCTTGTGCTTTCTCCTTCTCTCTTCCTCTCTAAGTGTTTCTAGGGTTAAAAGTGGTGTAATGAAGGCTAAGGAGACATCTCTAGGTATTTATAAGGTTAAAATAGACCACAAATCACGACTTTAAAAAGTTAGATGGCGGCCACCTCTACAAAGGCCAGCACAGCAGAGACCGTTACAAGCTCAAGCCCTTGGCGGCGCCAATCAAGGAAGAGTTTTAGCTTTGACTTAACCGGAGGAGGAAATTTTCGATGCCGTAGTGGAAGGTATCGTGCTTCTTTATAATTCTTGGGCCCGAATTCTATTTAATCCCTGTGCGACTCATTCATTCCTACACAATGCATATGCTCTTAAGTTGGGATTGGGTTTCGAGAAGCTAGAACATTCATTGAATGTTGACTTGTCTACGGGAGAACAATTGGATACTAGCAGGTTGTGTACTTTGAATTGGAGATCATAAACTGATTATAGATTTGGTTGCGTTAGATATAAAAGGGGTATGACATTATATTTGGAATGTATTTGTTGTGCGGTTTTTGAGGCGTTAGTGGATTATTTCTGCAAGTGGATTACATTTCAGTTACCAGGAGGGGTAGTTTTGAGTTTTATCAATGACCGAATTTCTTCTCATCCATTTCCTACTACGGGTAGTAGATTCTTGAAAGCTAAGGTAGGAAGTCAGCTAAGTTTTCTAGCCAGCTTAATGGAAGATGATTGAGATAAATCCCAACCTCACTTGATATTGGTAGTGTCTAACTTTTCGGATGTTTTCCTTGATGAATTACATAGGTTATCTCCACAAAGGGAAATTGAGTTCAAGATTGATCTCTATCTGGAAACCGAGCTCATATCTATTGCTCCTTATCGGATGGCACCTTTGGAGTAAAAAGTGCTAAGGAAGCAGTTGGATCAATTGTTGGCCATTGGGTTTATTCGTTTGAGCACTTCACCTTGGGGAGCCCCGGTCCTCTTTGTGAAGATGAATGATGAAACGCTTCGGTTATGCACAGATTACCGAAGTTTAAATCGGGTGACAGTGAAGAATAGATATATGTTGCCAAGGATTGATGACTTGTTCGATCAATTGAGGGGTTCTAAGTATTACAACAAAATTGACCTTCGCACAGGGTACGATCAATTGCGGATCAGGGAGGAGGATATTCCTAAGACTGCTTTACGTACCCAGTATGGTCATTTCGAGTACACGGTAATGCCGTTTGGATTGACTAATGCACCCACAGCCTTCATGGATTTGATGCCCAGGGTATTTCGGTCGTATCTAGATCAGTTTGTCATTATATTCATTGATGACATACTAATCTATTCTCGGACGCACGAGGAGCATGGACGCCATCTCTCTTTTGTACTACAGACATTGAGAGACCATAAGTTATATGTGAAGATCAGTAAGTGTGAGTTTTGGATGAAATAAGTAAAATTCCTTGGACATGTTGTGATGGAACATGGTGTAGCTGTTGATCTCGCCAAGATTGAAGCCGTACTGAAATGGGAACCACCAAAAAATGTGACTGAAGTCCGTAGTTTCCTAGGTTTAGTAGGCTACTATCGGAGGTTTGTAGAAGGGTTCTCAAAGCTTGCGATGCTGATGACTCGCCTCACAAAGAAGGGGGATAAATTCTTATGTACTTAAGCGTGTGAACTAGCTTTTCGCACCTTGAAGGAAAGGTTGACGACAGCACCTGTCCTCATTATTCTGAGTAGTGGGGAATGATACAATGTTTACACTGATGCTTCACTACGAGGCCTGGGATGTGTGTTAATGCAAGGAGGCAGGGTAGTTGCTTATGGCTCGAGGCAACTCAAAGTTCACGAGCATAATTATTCCACCCATGACATAGAGCTTAACGCGGTGGTTTTTGCTCTCAAGTTGTGGAGGTGTTACTTATGTGGGTAAAAGTTTCAAGTGTTCTCTGATCATGAGCCTCAAGTATGTGTTCACACAGAAAGACTTGAATCTTCGGCAGAGACGGTGGGTAGAATATGTAGAAGATTATGATTTCACACTCAACTACCATTCGGGGAAGGCTAATGTAGTCACCGATGCACTTAGCAGAAAGTCTCGAGGTGAACTCAATGCTCTTGAAAGTCGATGTAAGACAAGGGATGCCCTTGGAGATTATGACCTATGGGTTAGAGAAGATAGAGCTCAACCATGCCTATTCATCCTCGTAGCCCAACCTACCCTCCAACGTAGAATTGTGGAGTTACAACATTTGGATCTTGACTTAGAGTCAATTCGAGCTAAATTGGAGAATGGAGAAACAATGGAGGGTTGGTCTTTGAGAAATGGAGAACTAAGATATATGGAGAAGCTATGTGTTCCCGATGATTCGTCCCTAAAGGAGGAGATATTTGGTGAGTGTCATCGATCCAAGTTTGCTATCCACCCCGGTAGCACAAAAATGTATAGGGATATGAAGTGCCAATATTGGTGGAAGGGAATGAAAAAAGATGTGGCAAGGTTCATAGCACAATGTGCGGTGTGCCAGTAGGTGAAGATCGAACATCAAAAGTCAGGAGGATTACTACAGTCTTTGCCTATCCCAGAGTGGATGTGGGATCACATCACTACGGACTTCGTGACGGGTTTACCATGAACGTCGCAAAGGGCATAATGCTGCATGGGTCATTGTGGACAGACTCAGCAAGTCTACTCATTTCTTGACTATGAAGACTATAGACAACTTAGAGACCTTAAGCAAGCTTTACATCTATGAGATTGTGCGATTGCACGGAATTCCACTTTCAATAGTGTCAGATCTTGATTCTCGGTTTGTGGCGCTGTTCTGGCAAAGTCTACAACAAGCCATGGGGATAAAGTTACATTTTAGTACAGCGTTTCATCCTCAGACGGATGGCCAATTCGAGAGGGTGATATAGATACTGGATGATATGCTACAAGCTTACGTGTTGGACTTCAAGGGAAGCTAAAGTGATCGTTTGCCATTGGTGGAATTCGTGTACAACAATAGCTATCATACAAGTGTTGGGATGGCACCGTATGAGGCATTATATGGAAGGCCATGTCGATCACCGACATGTTGGTTGGAAGCCGACGAGAATAGTGTGTTTGGACCGGAGATTGTTCGAGAGACTACCGATAAAATTCAACTCATCCAGGAGAGGTTACGCACGACGCAAAGTCAACTGAAAAGCTATGCGGATCAAAGACGAAGGCCCTTGGAATTCAAAGTGGGAGACTACGTGTTCCTCAAATTGTCGCCCAAGAAAGGAGTATTTAGATTCGACAAGAAGGGAAAGTTAGCGCCAAGATATATCGGGTCATTTGAAGTGATCAAGGCGGTGGGTGATGAGTGCAAAATATTGCATATTTGAAGGCCTCATTACATGCATTTAAACTCAATTTTTTGCATCTAAGTACTTAGTGTTAGCCAAAATTATGAATAATGTTGATATTTTGATGTTGCGTGTATTTATAGCTTAAATGATGGATTTTAGGACCTTGCAACTATGTTGGATGTGTGGTGAAGGCATGGACACAATACATGAAGATTTGGAGGCTTAAAAGTGAAGAAATCAAGGAGGTATTGGTGTTTGGGAACAAATGCACCAGCAACCACATCATTTGGAAGCAGAGCCTCAGTTTTACTCCAGTTTGACCATGATCCGCTTCGAATATGAAAAAGTGCAAAACATGAAAGTTGTAGATCTGGATGTCTTCTATATCGTGCAAAATGTTAAATGGTTGGATCCAAGGTTATGTCAATTCTACAAAAAGTGGTACACAGCAGAAATATTATACCGGTACGCCCCTTGAAGCTTCCCCGAACCTCCTGCAACTCAAATCCACTTGTTTGGGGGTCCCACCTACACTTCTCCCACTTGCTCCCCAACATTTTCCTTACACATTTCTATGCCTATCTTACACATTTTGAAGACTTTGAAGGCCATTGCATTAATGAAGATGAGAGAGAAAGTGGGCTGCCTGGGAGTTGCTGGGTATGATGTCTTAGCTTGTCAAGACCCATCTATCTAACCTCCCATTGATTGGAGGACTGCACAACATTCTAGGGACCACCATGCACGAAAATTGAAGGCTTTCCAGCATTACACAACCATTTGATAGTTGCTACTTAAGCTTAGAAAAGCTCCCAAGGAAGATGATGATGAACAGTGCCATAGTGTGAGAAATTTATGTTTTTGCATTTTCTTCTCAATTTTAGTTGTAGTAAGCTTTTAATTTCTTGTAATCTTTTAACTCTTGCACCCTAATGTCATTTAATTCAAGTTCATTTCAAGTTTAATTACATGTTCTTCATTTCACCATTGTGGTTCATATTTTTCTTCATTTCCTAGCTTTAAAATATGTATTGTATATTTTTCTTCATAGCTTAAGATTTCTTGCTTTATGTTAAGTTCCATGCTCCCTTTCCTCACTATGTCCATTTACATTATAATTGTCTTTCCTTTTAAGCATGAATAGCTAGATTTCTAGTTGGCTAATTTAAGATAGACCTCCTCTTGGGTTTTCCATTTTAACTCATTCTCTTCCTTCCTTTACGACTCCAATGGTTTGGTTTGATGGGGTAGAGAGTGGCTAAGTTGGTGAGCCTTTGATATTCCATAGGCCTAGCCACGGTTTATGCTTAGATGCTCACCGATCTTGTCCCTAGCTTCCCTCGAATCAATCGTTCATTCATGCTCTATCGGAGGAGGGATTGGAGTTGAAATTGTATTCCTATTGGAGTGACTTCTTGGGTTTTCCAACATTTGTTTCTCATTGTATTTTCATTAAGAACAAATCTCATCAAAACCAACTACAAGATTTTACATTTTTTCTTTTTGTAACAAAATCACCTTCACACAACTCAACATTCCTTCCCTGAGGAGACGACCTTGGAATACTCTTCTAAGTAAAACACCGACATTCAAAAGACTCCATGCAATTGGGGAGCTCTTTTGTTCACATTTCACATTTCATACATTTTGTTCAATCCATTTGATCACCATATTTCCGTTGTCCTTTCTCTTGCATGAATCCGAGTGAGAGTGACACTCACCCACACAAATAAGCCATATACATATTTGAGGGTTCATATTAGGAGCTTAGGAACAACAACGGTTTACCAACAATCAGTGGGTAAAGCAGTGTATTAACTTCGGTTACCAGCTCAATTATCAAGCGTACACGACGTATTCCACATTTCGATGTTGCGAAAGTGCTAGTCGGAGACCACGCATGTTGTAGATTTGGAAGATATTGAAGTTCAAGATGGAGCAATATATGAAGAAAAGCCGATGAAAATTCTTGATACCAAGGAGAAGGAGCTTCGCAACAAAGTCACTCAATTGGTCAAGGTTTTCTGGCAACAACATGGAGTGGAAGATGCTACTTGGGAACCAGAGCTAGAAATGCGATAGAAGTACTTTCCCTTATTCACTACTTGAGGCAAGGTTCGAGGACGAAACTTTCTTTAAGGGGGTGGATTGTAAACCCCCATATGTTAAAGTAATATAATCATACATTGTGTAGTAATGTGATATATATAATGGTGTAGGAATGAAGTCCATGAGTTATAACCGTAGGAAGTACTGATATAGCAAAATAATAGTTAAAGCTGATTTAGCTAGTGAATAGATGATATAAATTGTAAAATAACTTCTATCAACTACGCATGGGGTACAAATGTATGTTGTGTAAGTTTAGGTTGGCTTTGGGAGGGTTTAGGATGGATTGGAAATGAAAAATGGAAGAAAAAAGCAAAACTGGGCAAAACTGTACCGGCACTGTTATCTAGAACACGTTGGTCCAGAGAGTTAGACGTACCAGTACAGCATACCGGTATTGTACCATATCGGTATTGTGTACCAGTACGGTCGAAAGAAATTTGAACTTTAAAAGTCACGACCTTAGCCTGATTTTCGCCCTATAAATACATTACGCCCCTCCTTTGGCTCCATTTCTGCCCCTCTAACCTTAGAAACCCTAAGAGAGGAAGAAAGAAAAAGAAAAACAAGAGATTGAATGATTCATTCAAGATCAAAACCTAGATTTCAAAAACACAAGGTAGGGGTTTTTCTTCCATACTTGACCATTGAGACTAGGACTTGCATGTATATGTATATTTTCACTCTTACATATATATATATATAAATATATATATATATATATTAATCATAACCCGTGCCTGAGGGCACGATAAAATATAAAATTCGAGCATCCAAAAAATAGATTCCATTATATTAAATTTTTTCAAAATATATTACCTACAAATTAATTAAATATTAAATAATTAAATATATAATAAAAATGAATGATGTGATGCTTTTAAGGAGAAAATATATAAATGATTGAACATGTGATAGAAATGAGTGTTGCGATTTGACGTTTGAGTCTGACAAAATGATAATGGGTGAGGTAAGTGATTAGTGATGGTTTTGAGGGGAAAAATATTACTGAGATAAGATTCAACTTCCATCCTATTTTATTATATAGATATGCCATGAAACCCTCTTTTCTTGTTATTTTTTCAAAGATTACCATGTTTAAACAAAGCTCTAGTTAGATAACAACGGAATTTCTCTTCTTGTCATGAAACCTTAGATTTCAAGGGAAATATATTTTTCTCTTGATTTATCCTTTATTCTTCCTCTCAAAACTTTAGTATTTCATATGGAACCACAAAATTATGTTTGATGATCTCTTGTACTTTTTATTCAAATTGTTCTATTGGGGATATCCTTTGTGAGAATTTAAAATTCTTGTAAATTGCTTGTGAATTGGGGATTTTGATATTTTGTGGAATGGTTGATGAATTGAGAGTATAGTGAGTAATATATTGTTTGTATGGACAAATATGAGTGAGAGGTTCTTTGTAAGGATGCTCATTCCTTCTCAAGAGGTTTCTTCTAAGGATGCTTGAGAAGCCCAACTATGAGTGAGAGGTTCCTTGTAAGGATGCTCATTCCTTCTCAAGAGGTTCCTTGTAAAGATGCTTGAGAAACCAAACCTTGAAGGTGAGAGGTTCCTTGTAAGGATGCTCATACCTAAAGAGTACAATGTGTGATCTTCTTAGGAGGTTCCTTATAAGGATGCTTGAGAAACTTCACCGTGAGGGTGAGAGGTTCCTTGTAAGGCTACTCATGCCAAAGAAACAAGACCTTGAGGATGAGAGGTTCCTTGTAAGGAAGCTCATGCCTTGAAGGACAATATGACATCATGTGTGGGAAATGAATGTATAATGGACTGAGTTGTTATTGTTCATTCCTATTACTATTGCCACTTAAACTTGTGATTTGTAAAATGTTCTTGTTTTAATTCAAATATTATATATATGCTATTTGTGAAATGAGACCGGCCATTTAATATGCTTTTATAAACATTGTTCGGGTTTGGGAGGAATGTTGCTGCAGAGCTTCGTGCTCACCCCCTATAAACAATATATTTCAGGTTTGTGTCTAGAGGAGGAGCTTGGAACTGATGAGTCGGGACCTTGGGAAGCTTCGATAGCAGGATACATGAATCCCGAGGTGGATGCTTAGGATATGCACTTTCTTGTGTTCTAGGCTAGAATATTCTCTTAAAACATTATAAAGTCCAGATGTCTTTTGTAATTCCGCTACAAGTTTATGATTAATTCGTTTGGAATGAAAATGCCATGGTTTGGCATCCTCTTTTTGGATAATGATGTAAATGTTATGAATAACTTATGAAGTTTTATTTATTAATGGATTATGTTAGTTCTTTCATGATATAAATTGTTTTAGAATGTAATGTCGTCCAGGGTGATATTTGGGGCGTTATAGTCTTACAATCCCCTTCATAACTCATTTGTATCTGGATTCATATTTTTAGATCAATCTTAATTCCGCTACATGTTCACTAACTCGGTTAAGACCAATTATCTTCTATCTCCCAAGCAGTCATTCTCAATCTCTAACCTTAATTGAGGACTAATAACCATGTAATCAATTCTTAATGGTTTTCATTAACATCACTACTCTTTTTATGTGATACTTATACTTTTGAATCCCTATGATCAATCTATTACAATATATGTCTTGTATTATACCAAAATGTGAAGATAGATTGTCAAGGATCCCAAAATCTCTCTCAATTCCCTTTTAAAACTAAAACAAGGCTGTGACACCCCAAAAATCCGGGGGTCCCGTTGACCATCCGTCAACCCGCGGAATGCCTGCGGATATCGTGTAAGCCGATATCACACGGTTATGTCCCATTTACCGGGATCCATAACTTAACAAAAATACGGGCAGAGTCTCCTTTGTACGAAGAGCTCTACCCAAAAACACAGCCTGTACAATAAACCTTACAAGGCCCATCCGAGGCCCAATATAATACAATGACCGCACCGGGTCCATTTATAAGCAAATATAGACCACACCGGGTCCATTTATCTATACTCGTATAAAAACATGCACGTTTATATTAAAACAGTCCATATAAACTCTGTTACAATTTCTTTATACATTACATGCCAAGATTAAATTAGAAGTCTAATTTTACAAAAGAAAAGAATTGAAAGCCACAAGTCGGCTTTTCTTCAACCAAGGGCCCCTGAATGAGAGACATCCGCAGGAACATGTCCCGTACCTGAAAGTGGGTCCCGTATAGGGTGAGCCAACGCCCATTAGAGAAATTCCTACAGAGGCTACTCCTCCACCTATATGCATATGAAATGTTCACATGCACACACCACAAATCCATAACCATTCCATCAATAACATGCGATTAAATGATGTAATGCTATTATGTCATACCATGAATGAGGTGAGACCCACCCATGTGCACCCATCTGAGCCCATCACGGCTCCCTTTACATGCAATGCCATGTATGTTAAATCCGGGCTACCCAAGCCCCATAAAATGAGATGAGACTCATGTACTCAACCCGAGTCCGCCCCGGCTCAACATGAAATGAGATATGACTCATTTACGCACTCACCCCGAGCCCTTCCCGGCTCGACAACACAATGTAAATGCCCATGTGTAAAACATGCCATGACTGAGATGAGACTCAATCATGTAACACAACTTGAGTCCTTCCCGACTCCCACAACACAATGCAATGTGTAATGAACCCGTCTTCGACGGAAAATATGATACTCATTGGATGAGTATATTTTATATCAAAATCTTGTGTCTTGTTGGGCAACGGATTTTGGAATTTCACCGCCGGCTCCGTACGCCTAATTCACTTTTTTGGACTTGCACCGACGGAAGTGAATAAACCAGTAACCGGGTCTTGCACCCGAGGGATCTTCTAGCCCTTCTTGCTATACCCGACACAAGTTTTCCATGCATACATGCAACCGTGCGACTCAGTCGGATTTTCAATCCAACTTTCCCGAGCCCACCATCAAGCACCAAGTATGGTGTTGATTAACCATGCACCACCTACACATGCCTCCACTAATGACTAATGTCCATGAATGGAGTTACCAATGTCATGCTCTATATGCACTAATGCCAATGAGCAAGTCCCATAACCACTTGCATTTAATACCACACAGATTGTGGTATAAACACCCATGCACAAACAATTCCCATAACCACATGCATTTAACACCACATAGATTGTGGTACAAACACCCATGCACAAACACACCCACACCCATGCTAACATCCCATGAATGTGGTGTCACACCATGTCCATACGCAATGTATGCAATATGAACTACTCCTTGCATCAACCACTAAGTGTGGTGTCAACATCCACCATGCACTCACCCATGAAATAAATGATTCCGTGCAAATGCAATGTGATACACAATTGCATATCCATGCCATGTTCTATATGGAATGAATGTCATATGAACAATGTATTCACACGTTCTACTTCATGGCAATTTTATCAATAACATATAACTACCAAACTTCTTTAACCATGTCAATACATCAAGAATCATATATTGACAACATAGAGCATAAGTTCAATTATCTCTACTCATATAACATGTTATCACAATATCATTGAAATAACCACAAGATTAACATCAACCAAGGCATATAATCAAACACCTTCAAGGCAACCAACATGGTAACACATATTATGCCCAATTTTCACATAGCTTTCACATAATTCAAGAAATCTCAATAGGCAATCTCTACGTACTAATTTAGGATAAAATCATTTTTACCTAAATTCCACCAATGGGCAAGTGTAATTTTCTAAAAACCTACCCACCCTCTTTATTATTCCATAACCATATACATATAAATATATATATACCTAGGTCAATATATATAGATATACATATATATATCCAGCCCATTTATCATAGGCATTTCTAGGCATGTAAATTTCATATATCCTCATAACCACGTATCAATGAGCATATAAATATCATATTCGTCTCAATATCAATATATCAAAGCATGCATATATCAACAATTATAATCAACACAATTGACAAGCATGTTATTACATAATCTATGTCAATAACACACTTAAATTACATGGTGCATGATACACATAACAACCCACAAAATTTAGCACAAAACAGCCCGCGAAAATCAGCCCAAAGTGGCTAAAAATTCAGCCACTATACGGCCCTTAAACAGCCATAAAACAGCCCCTAAACCAGCCACTAAGCAGCCCACAAAATCAGCCACTAAGCAACCCCTTAACAGCCCCTAAATGGACACTAGACAGCACACAATTCAGCCACAAAGCTACCCACAAAATCAGTCCATTATTAGTACACAAAACAGTCCACGTTTCGGCACAAAATAGTCCACATTTTAACCATAAAACAGCCCGCAATTTGGCCACTAAACAGCCACATAGCAGCCCCTTAATAGGCCACCAAAACAGCCCACAATTGAGCCCACAATTCAGTCTATGTACAGCCCACAAAACAGCCTATGTACAGCCTACAAAACAGCCACAAAACCACCTCAACACAGGCCACCAAAACAGCCCACAATTTAGCACAATTAAAGCTCAAATACAACCCACAAAAATGGCTCAATTATAGCCCACATTCTGCCCAAATAAATCCATATAAAAACAGCATCTTTAGGTTTAGAATGAACCCAAGTAGGAAGAACCCTACCTCTTGTAGCGTGAGAATCCCGTAGGAAGCTCCCAAGACCCGAAAACCCAACTCGAAGCTTGATTTTCGTACACCCCCATCTGTTCACCTTCGGTGAAACTTGTAGTTTTTGGTACCCACGTGTAGCCCTTGACGCGTAGAACGTCTTTTGTTCTTGGCCCGAGTGGATTTGAGCACTCCACGGACGTAGATCGTAGAGAGAAGTTGGGTTTTCTCTCATTTTCCCTCTCTTCTTTTCTCTCGGCTGAAACCAGCTGAAATGGTGAAGGAGAAGTCTGATTTTTCAGACTTTAGGCCCCTATTTATATTTTTAGAATACTTGGCCCACAATTGGCCACACGTCTCTTTTAATTTCGGTTCCGTTTTCGTCCCGAAACGATTAAATTTCATCCCGGTTTAAGTTCAAAATATTTTTATTTTAACTTATCTCAATTTGTTCCCCAAACTTTAAAATTTTATAAAAATTTCGTGTACGGGGTCACCCGAGGCCCGTTCGTCTCGTAAAACGCGAAAAATCCGACTATCTCGGAATTCAACGAAATTTTACATGGTCACTAGATTTCGCGAGACGAATTCAACGGCGAAGTCCGTTTCGTCATCCAAGCTCTAGAAAAATTCAGGTTCACAACATTTTCCGTAGTGACAATTTACTATTTTTTTTTTCCTTTGTTATAAACGGTTTACATTTTTTTCGGGGTTTCACAAAGGCTCCCAATGATTAAACCAATGTTCCTCAATTTACCCACATTAGTCATCATAGTCTTAATCATTAATCGTAATCCCCAAGATATTAACGATTTAGTAGTTACTAGGATAACCATGGTCATTTATCCCAAAAATTACATAAGGTTTCTACATCCATGTCAAAGCCAATCTGCATATGTATCATCGTTGATTCCTCAAATTACATCTTTCCAATTATCACCACAAGCTTTCAAGTTAGAATCTTCAATACTCATACCAACAATACTCAAGTATAACTAATCAAACCTATCTTAATAATGTACTAAAAGAGACAGGAAAAAGAACTCCATATTCCACCAACACAACTTCAATAACATTTAAAAGATCTCACATAACCATAAGAGTAAACACCAAGCACTGAAATCATCCTTATTTCGATAATTATCTACTATATATGACCTAGAGCTTTTAAACTTCTGTAGTCTTTACTCCAACAATATCGAGAGTCAAATGAAACTACTATAAGCTCGCTTCCATAACTTTATCTCAATTTCTAATTAAGGCGTGCAATACAAGTCATTATTAACTTAACATTCTACTAAAAAAATTTCGATTATTAATACTTTAGAAAGTTTAAGAGTAGTCACCAAGCCCTCAAGGAAATAAGATAACTAAGTATCACGTTCTCAATAAGTATCCTATGCACGACCCTACTCAACCTTCCAAGTAAATTTAATCAACTCTCCATCATATTTTCAAACTAATATTGGTAACCTCAAGTTTGATGTTATGAAAACAAAATCTGATCCACTTAAGAACCATAAACACAATTCCTATCGTTAATCCAAAATAGGCTCTTATTCGATGTAACTTCGCCATATTCCTTCAATTGGTCATATTTGATAATTATGCCACCTCATAACATTGTACTCACCATTGAGGAAAACATAATATTCCCATGGCTTCCATCATAAAACCAATACTACATTCATTCCTTAATTTCTATGACTTTTAAGTAAGACACATAACTTTCCATAACATTATTATTCCAAAACTTAGTATGTCTTAAAAAACATGAAATTTAACCTTATCTACACACATCCAATTGGGTTATGATATCTCCTTGACTTCCACAAAGACATGCAACACTAATAGTATAATAGAACACTTGAGTTTATAAGTCATCAAATCATGTTCACATTTTATACTGTTATCCATCCAAAATAATTCAATCTACATAAGGGTATCTCTCAATCAAAGCCTAAATAGTGTGGAAGTTTTCTCAAGGATAAATCCCTCAAAGTCTAAGAAGAAAGCACAACACTTTATTACCCAAGGAACACCACAGTGCATATTTTTGATCAACTTCGGAGAATAAACTGATTTAACTCAGGTATTTCTAGCATGTGTGACATATATGATGGGAAAGACATACGAGTTAGGATTCCAACAAAATTGACGGTGCAACATTTGGACTTTCCTACAAAAAGTTATGATTGAATTAGTGAAAGCTAGTCTGCCGAACTGCTTGGTTCTTCCATACTTGTCTAACTCGAGTTTGAGTGTTTTTTGTCACAAATCCTATCTCCTACCAATCTCCAATATAGATATTATCACTTGCATAAAGATTCAGGCCTAGTGTCAGTTAACAATCAAAAAGCCAAATTACCATCCTTCTCCTAGAACCATCCATAATGACATGATATAGAACAAGCATATCCATCACAATTTTCTTCAATTCTTCTAATCGAGCTATTCCATGAATTCAAACAAATAATAAATTCATAACCTAACCAAATAACAAATCACACTTATCTTATAAACATATCACTTCAAATAACTTCAAGTCTAGAGCTTCTTCAACCTAATCTAATAATCCAGTGATAGTCCACAACCTACAACTCCCATGTAAGACCTAATTTCAAAGCTCTGATACCAACTTCTGTAAAGCCCCAGAATCCACCCCGGAAGGCATTACTATCTATAACCATTCATACCATGAGAGTACAAATAAAATGCATTCATAAATAAAAAATTCATTCACCATATACAATATCTATACATCGTCCCAAAAGAATATGCCAAATTATGGCTATTACATCCAAGATAATCAGAGTTAATCTAGCAGCGGAATAATGAAAGATTATACTTTACATATTCTTAAAATACTCAATAATTTCATAAATAGAAGAATAGCCTAGATACCCCCTCCGGATCCACCTGCCCCTTAAGTGGAGCTTCCCAAACCGCATATTCGTCATCTATCGATCCTCTTCTAAAACATATCCTGAAAAATGTATTATTTTGTAGGGGGTGAGCAATAAGCTCTGTAGGAAAATCCTCCCAAACTCAAACAACGTTTAGAAATCATATAAAATAGGTCTATCTCATTTTACAAATAACATATAGAGTTTTTAAAATAAAAACCAAGATATTTGTACAGATCTCAGGTTTAAGGTACAACAGTAATTTAATGAATAAGTTAAATCAATATACAATTAACAAACCATTTTCAAACATAATCCATTCCACCATAAATGATTTCTAACAAGTTCTTGTGGAATCTCATACTTTCCAAAACTCTTGTAGAAACCATTTATGGTACAATGAACAATAACCCACAACTAGCATTCGTTAATCCCCATTGTCATGCACGTTGATTGTTTCTCAGGAATCTACCCAACGATTATACCTGGTCCACCCATCACAATTACTTTGGTAAAGGGCATCTACCATCCCAATGGCAGTGACGAGGGAAAGGTATACCAAACCTAGTTCGAACTATAGTGAATGATAGTGGTTGCATTACCAAGTGACAACCCAGTACAAGTGTTAGGCAACCATCTCACCCCTACTGGGATAGACTAACCTCTAACACTCTATGGAATCTCTTGAAGGCAATTCAAGTCCATCACATTAGCCATACAAATGAGAAAACCAAGATATTGTCAATTAACCAACAATTTCACATCATTAGCAAAATCCCCAATTTTCACATGTGTCATATGGTAGAATAATCAAAGAAAATATACAAGAGATCACCATCAATATCATTTTGTTATACAATATCAAACACTATAATTTTTTAAATCAAGAACAGAGGAGAAATCAATGGAAAAACCCATCCCTTGTGAAATCTAGGTTTTTGAAGTAAGAAAAATGGGTATCAACCCTAACTTCATGTAAAACATGATAATAATTACAAGGGAACCAAGAAACAAAGAACCCATAGAAAATACATACTAATAAGAGTCAAAACACACACACACACACACATATATATATATTAGCCCTAGCCTCAATGAAATAGAATAAGAAGAAACCCGTACCTTGGCTCTTGAATAACTAGGGCTTGAATCTTGAATCACTCTTAAATCTCTTCTTTTGCCCTTTTGATCTTATGCTTTCTCCTTCTCTCTTCCTCTCTATGTGTTTCTAGGGTTAGGAGTGGTGTAATGAAGGCTAAAGAGGCGTCTCTAGGTATTTATAAGGCAAAAATGGACCACAAATCGCGACTTTAAAAAGTTAGATCTCTTTCGGCAGTACCGATACAGTTCTAGAGCACAGTACCGGTATGGTAAACTCACTGGACCAAATAATTCTGAAACACAGTACCGATACGGTTAAGTACCGGTACACATTATGGTATGGTTTGCCCAGTTCTGCCTATTTCCTCCGTTTTTCATTTTCAATCCATCCTAAACTCTTCCAAAGTCAACCCAAACTTACACAACATACATTTGCACCCCAAACATAGTCGATAGAAGCTCTATTATCACTATTCCCAATATTCATAAGCTAAACTAGCTTGAACTATTATTTTCAATATTAGTATTTCCAACGCCATTACATATATTACATTACTATACACCTGTATCATTATATTACTATAAACGTGTGGGGGTTTATAGAATAAGAAAGGAAATGGAAAAGGCACAAAAGAATTACAATAAAAGCTAAGAAGAAATATAATTCAAAATGGTCATTCAGAATTCTAGATGTGGCATCCAGAAGACCACTCTGGAAGTTTGGATACCTTATTTGGAGTTCTAGTTAAAGATGAAAACAAGTGCAACCAAAAGACTACTGCAGAAGACTACATGTGCATCCATACGACAACTTTGAAAGTCCGAGTCCATATCTAGAGATTCAGTAGAGAAGAATTCAAGAAGGACAAAGGGGTTAAAAAAAAGGGTCTTTCAGACACTGTTCGTCTGAAATTTCGGATAAAGATCTAGAAGCCCTGAAAAACTCTACAGAATTGCATGTTTTGAGGAGATCCAGCCAAGGGCAAGACAAAAGGATTTTTTGGAAGTTTAGATGGCTATCTAGAATTCTAGATGTGGTCGTGGTGCCTTCGTTGGTCACATTCGGAAGGCTATCCAAAATATTAGATAAACTTTTGGACACAATGTTTTTAACTGTGCTGGCTTTCATTCTCTCATTAAATACACCCACATTATACATTTGGCCTTAGGGGATTTCAGGAGCAACCTTTTTGAGCTTTAAGCTTTGAGTAAAAATAAAAAGAAAGATTCCTTTTTTTTTTTGTCTAAATCTTGAAAAGAAAATTCTTGTGAGCATGCTATTCTCTTCTATTATTCTCTAGTGCTTTGTGAGATTATTTTATTGAGAGAATATTCTCGAGGAAGAGAGCTTATTGTTTGTTCTTTTTGAAGTTTGCTAAGGAGAAGTTCATTATTTGTATCAAGAAGAAGAATCTTGTAAGGTTTTCATTCTCTCCCATTGAAGAGGATAAAGCAAGTGAAAAGGAAACTCTAAGGGGATGAAGAAGAGAGGACGCAGGCAAAGTGTTTTTGGGCCAAACCTCTATAAATTATTTTTTGTATCTCTCTCTTTATTCTCTTATCTATTCTTTGCTTACGTTCTCATTCATTACACATTTATTAAAGACTCATCTACTTGAAATCAAAATAACTTTATAATTTTATCGAAATGAAAATAATTTTAGGATGGAACCTCATGAGATCATATCACCAATGTTTACTTGTTTCGCCAACAATATTAATGCTCTAAAATATCTTGGTAAATCCTATACCAATGAGGAACTTGTTAGAAAAAACCTTGGGTGCCTACCAAGATTATGGGATGCCAAGGTGACCACCATCTTAGAAGCAAAATACCTTAAGGCCTTCCTCTAGAAGAACTCCTTGGATCACTTACGACATATGAGATGAGCATAAAAAATGATTTATAGCAAGATACAAAAGAAATGAAATTGATTGTGTTTAAGTCAACCAAGGCAACATATAAACTTAATGAAGATGAAGAATAAAGTGATAAAGAACTTGATTTTATCACAAGGAAATTCAATGAAGACAAGAAGCGAGTAGAAAATATTTGCTTCATGGCTTTGGAAGACAATGATGAGATACAATCTTTGTCAAATGAACATGATGAATTATCTTACAATGATAAGTGTGATGCCATGAATGATTTGTATGATGACTTTGCATGATGACTTGCTTTTTCTTACCAAGCGATATAAGGATCTCAAGAAGAAGTTGGTTACTTTATCACATGAAAATGATGTTTTGAAAATTGAGAATGAAATTTTTTTGAGAATGTCTCTACTTGTTTGTCAATTTAACTCTCATCTACATGAAGTTGTTCAAATTTGAAGATTAGATCTATCGCATCATCATCTTCTATGTTTTTAACTACAAGTGGATTCGATTCATCAAATACAAGACACATTAATGCTTGCACTGCAAGTGTTCACGTGTTAAATACTCTATAGGCTTATGAATTGTGTAGCCTAAGAAGATGGTTTCATTTGATTTTGCATCAAATTTTCGTCGGTCGTCTTTTCCATTATGAACAAATCATTTATATACAAAAAACTTGAAGTATCCTATTTAAGTTTTACTACTATTTCATAGCTCATGGGGAATCTTTTTAATAATGGGTCTAATAAGAGCTCTATTTAAAATATAACATACTCAATTTATGGCTTCTCCCTAAAAATACATAGTCGAGTTATATTCATTTAACATAGTTTTACTCATTTCAATTATAGTTCTATTTTTCCTTTCAACTACACCAATTTTTGGGGGTGTTCTAGGTGCCAAAAATTCATATCCATATCCTTTTCCTAGACAAAAAAATTCTCAAACTTATGTTGATCAAATTCTCTACCATGAGCATGCCTAACATGAGTAACTATATAGCTTTTTTCATTTCGAACTCTCTTGCAATAATTTTTGATGACTTCTAGTGTATCATCCTTATGTCTTCAACAATATATCCAAGTGCATCTAGAATAGTCATATACTATCACAAAAACATATATTTTTTCCTCCAAGGCTAATTACATTTGACAATCCAAATAATTATATATGAATTAACTAAAAGAGTGTAGAGGTTGATATTATGTTCTTAGACTTAAAGAAGCATTTACATTGTTTTCCTAATTGACATTGTTGACATAGTTTATCATTTTTAAACTTTATCTTAGGTAAGTCAACTATCAAATCTTTTCTAAAGTAGATCTCAAGTTTAAGTAATAACAGTAAAAACGGTCGGTCTCATTTTACAAATAGCATATATAATGTTTGAAGTAAAATAGAGACATTTTAAAGTAGATCTCAAGTTTAAGTAGCAACAGTAAATTAAATGAAATAGTAAAAACCAAGTTACAATAAATAATCATTACCAAAATATAAACCATATTCCCATAAGACCTTGTAGAATCTCATACTTCCACAAGTCCTTGTAGGAAACCATTTTTCACAACAGTAATAGTATCCATAACTTGAATATTCCATAATAATATTTATATATATCTCAAACATGATGCTAGACATACCCCATGAATCAACACATTGAGTAATATCTAGCCCACACACACACACACACACAAATATTCTGAAAGATTTTCATCATTTAGGAAGGGCATATGCTATACTAATGATAGTGACGTATCCAACCTAGGCATTAGTATACTAACCCTCCGCCATGGTACCCGTAAGCAATAGCGGTTTAGTCTTACCAAAGCACTAAACCCACTACAAGTGGTAGAAAAAGTTCAAACCCACACGAATTACGAATAACTTCTACCCACTGTACGATATCTCGTCAAAGGTTACCCATGGTCATCCCACACTCATAAGAGATACAATACCAAACTCAATTTCTTAATTTACAAGCATATCTCAAAAATCCCCAAATTAAGCATGTGACATTTTCAATAACCAACTAAGAAAATGTAAGAGTTCATAACAATATCATTTTATTACTCAAAATAAAGCACTATGGTTTCGAAATCAATAATAAAGGAAGAGTTCAAGAGGAAAACCCATCACTCTTGAAAACTAGGATTTTTTGAACAAAAAAGAGGGATTTCATGGGTATACAACCCTAACTTTGTGTAAAACATGTGAATAATTGCAAGAGAACAAAGAAACAAAGAACCCATAACAAATACATATGATTAGGAGTTAAAACACACACACATATATATAGATATATAATAACCCTAACATCAATGAACAAGAATGGAAGAAAACACATACCTTGGCTCTTGAATAACTAGGGCTTGAATTTTGAATCACTCTTAAATATTTTGTTTTTTCCTTTAAATCTTGTGTTTTCTCCTCTTTTCCTCCTCTTTAAGTGTGTCTAGGGTTAGAAGTGGTGTAATGAAGGCTAAGGAGACATCATTACATATTTATAGTGTTAGGGGGATCGACTGTTCGCGACTTAAAATTTTTGGATTTTTACATCGATTACCAGTAGTTTGGGTACGCAGGATAATCGACTACTGGTAGTTCGGGTACACTGGATAATCACCTACCTGTTGACTACCGATAGTTCGGGTACACTAGACAGTTTTTTTACCAGTAGTTACTACCCAAATTTACCTACTTCACCTTTTTTTTTTCATTTCCAATCTATTTCTAACCCTTCCAAAACCATCTCATACATGTTGAACAAGGTTTTCCACATAAATCTTGATACCTACAAGTTCTATTGAAAATGTTTTCAAATATTTATAAGTCAAAATTAAATTTTAGCTAAATATTTACTATTATCAACCTTAACTCATACAAAATATTAAATCACACCTATGATTTGCCTCACTCGTATTTTTTTTTACTTTTCAAATCTATGGGATTTATGCATACCTCAGCACCTATACTATCATTTGAAAATTAATTAATAAACAATTATATCACTATATGAATATAAACATGTGAGGGTTTACACTAGATGAGACCTTTGCACCGAAAGTTACACTAGAAGCTATAAGGATGATGTTTGCCTATACTTGTTTTAAAATTTTAACAAATATATATAAAAAAGTGAATTTCTAAAAGGACACATAATGAAAAAAGCTATATGCAGAACAACCACCTGGGTTTAAAGACACTCACAATTCTAATCATGTCTATAAGCTACCCAAATCTCTATATGGAATTAAACAAGCTTGAAGGGGATGAAAGGAAAGATCAAGTAAATTTCTACTAGATAATGGATTCTCCATGGGCAAAGTGGATACTACATTATTTATCAAACTTGTTTAAGATAATATTCGTGGTTAACAAATATATGATAATGACATTATATTTACTGCTACTAATGATAAACTACGTAAGAATTTTGCAATGTATTAGCAATGAATTTTAATTGAGCTTAATGGGAGGACTAAACTTCTTTTTAGGATTGGAAATTAAGAAAAATAAGGAATTTTCATAAACCAATCTAAATATACCAAGGAACTACTAAAGAAATTGATTTAGACAGCACAAAATATTATGGATCTCCCATGAGCACTTCTCTAAAGCTTGACAAGGATGAAAATGGTAAAGATGTATATGCTACGCTTTACAGAGATATGATTGGTAGTCTACTTTACTTGATGGCTAGTACACCTAATATAATTTGTATTGTATGCTATTGTGTTAGATTTCAAGCTAATCCTAAAGAATCACATCTTTTAGATATCTTGTAAAACCACAGAAAATTGGAATTTTATAAAAATGGAAAAACGGTAATTAACTGTTATGGTACGGGTTAAGAACTCAATTTCTAGAATTTGGATGAGAAAACAGACCTCTCCATTGGATTTGTGAGACACCCCAAAACTCGGTGTTCAGTTGATCACCTATCAACTTGTGAAAATACCCGTGAGTGTTACATAACCCGACACCACGTAATAACATCACCTTAACCGGGGTTATAACTCACACTTATAACTCGTGTTCCTTTAATCATTTAATCCAACCGAGGTCCAATGTGCCTTAATATATCTCATTTAATGTCCATTTGTATCATTGGAGGGAAGGAAAACCTAGGCTGAAAGCATGACAAAACACCTTTAAAATTTCAGAAGTTTAGGGTACCGGTACGATTAACTTTCTGGACAGCAGCGTACTAGTACACTCTGTCAATTTTTGCCGGTTTCAGCCATTTTTTATTTTCATTCCAAACCCTTCCACATTCATCCAAAACATCTATAATGAAGTTTTTTACATTACACATGATCCCTACAAGTTCTATTACAAGCATTCAAATATAATTACAATATTTACATGTGAAAAAACCATTTTTAACCAAAAGTTTTACAAAACTTCAAGGTTAAAGACCACATGTTGATCTCTCTTCACTCTTGAGGCCCAGAGTGAAGGCCATCCACCGGTGTATGCCCTGTACCTAAAATGTTTCCCACATACGGTCAACCATGCTCAGTAGAATAATTCCTACAGAGGCTACTCTCCAGCTAGATACACATGGAATGCACACATACAACATTCAACAATCCATAACATTCCAAACAAGAATATGCATACAATGTTAGAATTCTTTCTTTCATGTTATGAAATGAGATGAAACTCACTCATGTAATTAAACCTGAGCCCTTCCTGGCTCCTCAACACATGAAAGTGTCAATGTGCATGAATCCATCATCCATATTGCACATCGAATGACATTTATAATTCTAGGGTCTTTCTTGGGGTGGATATTTATGGATTTACACCAACAGCACCCAATTGACATGGAATTCATGGACATTCACCAATGGTTCTGCATATACCGACACACTTTATGGACTCTTATACCAACGGAGTGTGTATCAACTCATGGGGTTTCTCACCCAAAGGATCATCTAGTCCCTTTTTGCTACCCCGACCCAACTTTTCATGTAGTCATACGACTCAAAGGGATCTTCAATCCCCTTTTTTCAAGTCCATTTATCAAATACCAAGGGTGGCATTTGATTAACCATGCACACTCACAGCCACACACGACTTATGCCCATGAATGTGATGCCAATATCATGTTCAACGTGAATGAATGTCAATTGAGCAATATCAATAACTTATCATCGTATTCCATGAAAATTTATATCATAAACATATAACTCCCATAATTCTTTGTAATGTCAATATAACACAAGCATGTACATACATCGACAATTTTCAAAACACAATATCCAAGCATGTTATCACAACTTTTATGCCAATAACACTCCTAATCACAAAGGCACCATGTACACACAAGACATACCCACATAACACAATTTTTCAAGGAAGTACACAAGTTACTTTCACATACCAAAAGTGCAAATAGAATGTATTCTGCCCATTTCAATACTCATTTCCCCCATTAAAACAACAATAGGCAAGGGATACACAACCCCATAAGCCTAACCCCTCCTTAAGGGCACTCTAAGTTGGAAATTGACCAAAGTAGAAAAAACCCTAACTGTTGGAGCAAGATAGGAGTGGTAAAGAGCCTCTAGGAAACCTCCCAAGCCCCAAAACCTTGATTTCTCTAAAGTTCCTCTTTGTATCTTTAGTGAAATCCCACATTCTTGGTATGGCTGCGTAGCTTTCGTCAAGGAGAAGAACTTTAAGTCTTGGCTCGACGAAATTCGACCGACGGAACTCCGAGAATCAACAAAAGAAAGTTGGATTTCACACTTTTCTCTCTCTTTCTTTTCCAACATGTGAGACCAGCTGAACAAGGAGATAAAATATCTGATTTATCAGATATTTAGCCCCTATTTATAATTTAAAAGACTTGGCTCATATCGAGCAACACGCCCCTTTTCTCTAGGTCCATTTTCACCCCGAAACGATTTATTTTAACCCGATTTAAGTTCAAATTAATTAATTTTTGAAATTTTATTCAATTATAAGAAACTTTCATAATTTCTTTTTTTTAGGACCTTTGTGAGGTCAATCGTTACCCAGTTGTCTCATAAAATATGAAAAATTCGACTATCTCAGAATTCGATGAAATTAGTATGGGTGACAAGATTTTGCAATAAGAATCCAAAGGCGAAGTCCATTGTGTCAGATGAACTCCAGGGAACAAATATTTTAACTTTGTATTATAGTGAACAAAATAACCATTTTGCCCTTTTTTGATTTTTTTTAAATTTACCCAGTTTTTTTACAATTTGTCCCGCGAAATCTAATTATCCAGTCAATTTTTGTTGAATTTAGAGACAATTGGATTTTTCGTATTTTACTATGTGATTGGGTGTCATGTGACTAAAATAAATGCGATCGGATTTTATTTGCGAAATTTTGACAAATAATTTAAATTTATTTCAAATAAAATATATTTAACTTAAAATGGGATGAGATTTAATTGATTTAGGATGAAATCGTAACAGTAAAAGGCTGGATAGTGAGCCAAGTGTTTAGGGGTGAAAATAGGGAAGAAAAATCATATTTTCTCCCTATGACCCAGCAAATGGGCCAGATTGTTTGGGGTTAAGAATTAAAGTTCATCTATTCGATGAGAGCTTTATTTATGTACCAAAAATCAGGGTTTTTGACAAAGTCTCAAGTTGGGTTGGGTTTTGTTAGAGTTCCTACTATTCATATTAGCTTCAAGAGGTAGGGTTCTTCTTAAAGCTAGGTTTATTTTCAACCTAGGGTTTCGTATGAAATTAGTAGCATGACTTGAGATGAATTTTCTTGTTTGATGTACTCGTAGTGTAACTAGAGTGTGAGAAATTGATATAGAAATGTACTAAACCAATTTTGCATGAATAGGATTTCTGAAATTTTCTTGTTTGGTAAATTCATGAGAAATGTGATAAATAGGGCATGATTTTGTGACATTTGGGTGTTTAATAAAATGCCTAGGTTGATATAGCATGGTTGTTTCATTGAAGATGTTATAAAATGCTTGGTGAGAGTATGGATTGAAATTATATGCTTATGATATAATCAACAATTGAGAATGTTGTTTGAGATGAAAATTGTTCATATTGTGCTCATGGCATGTTGAACATGATGTTGATATTGCAATTGAAAACTTAGTTGCATAATGATATGAAATGCAATGGTTCAATACATTTGCATATGCAAGGGTAGCATCACATTAATGGACATGTGACATGTGTATCGGTGTGTGCATGACTTTGATCAAACACCATTCTTGGTGGATGATAAGTGGGCTAGGGAGAGTTGGACCAAGGTCCGATTGATACTCACAGGTTGCATGGAAAACTTTTGTCGGGTATAGCAAGAAGGGCTAGATTCTCTCTCAGGTGCTAGATCTAGTTACTGGTTTATGCATTTTCAATGATGAAAGTCCAAAAATGTGTATTATTGTACGCAAAACCAGAGGTGGAATACCAAAATCCCTGTTGGTTTGGTGGACTGTTGGTGTAAGTCCATGAAATTGCCTATCTAAGAAAAACACATGGTTTATTTGATAAATTGTCGTAGTATGCGTAGCATCAATAGCTAGGGCTTGAAAAAACCCGAATTCAGACTCATGACATTGTATGTGTTATGGGAGCCAGTGAAGGCTTGGGCTGCGTTGAATGTGTGAGTCTCACCTCGTAACATGACATAACATTATGACATTCATTTTGGAAGTTGCATGAACTTGGATGAATGTTTGTTTGATTGTTCAATTGGATGTGAACATTTTATATGCTTCTGGGTTAATAGGTAGCCTATTTAGGAGATACCCTATTGAACATAACTCACCCTTTATGGGGACAACATTTCAAGTATAGGACAAGCGCCTTTGGAAGGCTCTCAGTTGGACTCTCGTTGATGAGGAAAGCTGAGTTGTGGCTTTAGGTTACTTTTTTTTTTTGAAAAATAATCATTTAATTGATTTTAGGTATGTAATGGTGTATAAAGGGTAGTAAAACAAACTCATATGAACTATATTTTATGTAAAATTTGTTGTTATATAAGTGTGGGTGAATGTTGCATGAGATTTGATGAGTTGAAATTGAAAAATAGATTGAATTGGGGGAGAATTATGCTCATTTACCTGTAGAAAAAGTCCAGAGGACTCATCTACCCATAGAAAAATTCTGGAGGACTCATCTACCGATAGAATGTACACAATTTACTAGTAGTTCTTCCAAAATTTTGAAAAATTTAAAATAACATTGCCAAGTCATTGGGCCTTGAGCCCTTTTGTTCAAAGGATGTAAATGACGTAATATTAGGGACAAATGAAATGTATATAGGTTATGCATATGGGAGTGCCCGAAACAAGGGAGACTCTATCCAAACTTTGTGTTGGTTACGATCTCAGTGAAAGGGATATAATGACGTGATGTCAGGTTATGTGGCATTCAAAGATACTTCCGCGGGTTGATGAGCGATCAACATGTCGACAAATGACCCTCGGTTTTAGGGGCGTCACAGCTTGATATTAGAGCCTAGGTTCTCCATTTACCTAGGTCTTACGGGGAATGGGTCTAGAACATTGCATCCATTTTGAATTACATGTTGTGTGCTCTAAATGATGCATATTATGTGTTATATGTTATGTGAAATTATACGCATGATTAAATGTGTAAGGAAAGGAGACACTGGGGTTAGAAAACACAACCTTGGGGGGTCGTAATGAGAAGGTTCATGAAATGGGCTTCTACTAGTGGTGGCTTACATCCTAGTAGTGAGACAAATAGAGAAAATTCTCAATGTTTTGATTTTGGTCCTTACTTCGGGATACTAAGTTAATGCTTTATTGCGATCGTATGTGTGTAGATGACAAATATAGAAAGAGGACGCAGATGTTATGGTGGCGAGAATGAGCAACAACCACCACAAACTTTTGATCACCAAGCCTTCATAGAGGCTATAGCTGTAAACCTAGCACAGGCAAACGCCAATATAAGCCAAGGGACTCAAGCCATCTAAAGGAGTTTAAATCCTATGGGCCACCAACGTTTATAGAAAAAGTAGAGGACATCCAGCCATAGGGATCATAGAGATAGGGCCGAAGCTATCAAGCCCAGGAATAGGGTTAGTCTTCCCAAAGAGTGAAGGATTTTAAGGGGACGTACCGAGGGGCCAAAAATACATGTTACTACTGCTGACAAATGGCCATGTAGGGAAGAAATTTTTTATGAGGCAAAACTCACAGAGTATCAAAACGCCTCAATCCCAGTCATCAATCGGAGTTCCATAAACACACGTAGTTCCTCCTTATCCCTCTATGGACCAAAAAAATCCATTCCGACGCAGGGTACTTCGCACGCAAAGACTCTGAAATTAGGCGGGATGTGGCGGGATGTGCCAGGATGTGGTCCAAGGCCAGGGATAGAAATTTCAGGCAGCAACACCGGGGACCCAAGAGACAATCTTCGACATTGCACCGTAGAATGAGCTGATAGATTAGTTGACAACCCATTGTACATTTCTTACTTCCTTGTTTATTGGCACATGTGATATTTGATTCGGGCGTGTCACATACCATCATTTCACATTTTGTGCATGATATAGATTTGGAAATCGCAACACTAAAGGAGTCCTTATGGGTAAATTCAACCCTAGGGGCTAAGTTAGGCATTGATAAGATATGTCAAGGGTATGAGTCAGAGATCTTCGGGATCCTACTTACCATGGACCTTAGGGTCATGGACATGTTGGAGTTTGATGTCATCCTCAGGATGGATTGGTTGACGGCACACCGAGTTGTCATTGACGGTGATTGGGAGAGGGTCACTGCCTATACACCGGAAGGTGTTTGTTTTAAGTTTCAGAGGGAAAATAAGATGTTTTACCCCAAGATTTGTATGACTCTTTTTAACACGTGCAATTGTTAGGTTGACTTACGAGCCTTACACTTAAGGACGAGGCGTGACAGGAATTGGGTGTACCTCAAGTGGTTTGTGTGTATGCGGATGCTTTTTGGAAGAACTACCAGGATTACCTCCTCATTGGGATGTAGACTTTACCATTGAGTTGTACCCCGATACCTTTCCTATTTCTATGACCCCGCATAGAATGACACCTGCAGAGTTGTAAGAACTTAAGGTCTAGTTGCAAGAATTGTTGGATAAGGGTTTCATTAGACCGAGTACCTCACCTTGGAGTACTCTAATGTTATTGGTCAAGAAGAAGGACAAGACCCTTCAGCTATGTATAGACCTCCAACATTTGAAGCTGGTTACTATCTAGAATAGGTACCCACTGCCAAGGATTGATGATTTATTTGATCAACTAAGGGGGTACGGTCTATTCCAATATAGATCTAGGCACTAGTTATCATTAGTTGAGGATTAGGGAGGTCGATATCCCTAAGATGGCATTTAGGACGCGGAATATGCATTTCGAGTTTACCACGATGCCATTCGAGTAGACAAATGCCCTAGTGACATTCATAGGGTATTCTAACCCTACCTAAATTAATTTGTCGTGATTTCTTTGGACGACATCCGAATATACTCTAAGTTTGTGGAGGAGCATGATGGTTACCTGAGGGTTGTTCTCCAGACCTTGAGAGACCATCAATTATAAGCCAAGTTCAGCAAGTGCAAATTTTGGCTCATAGGGGTAAAATTTTTAGGACACGTGGTGTTGGCTTTGGGCGTATCCGTGGACCCATAGAAAGTTGAGGCAATCATGAGTTTGGAGAGGCCAACATTAGTCTTCGAGATACATAATTTCTAGGGATTGGTAGGATATTACAAGAGGTTCACTAAAGACTTCTCTCAACCAGTTGCACCTATAACTAGATTGAACCAAAACAAGGTCAAGTTTTAGTGGGATTACTCTTTTGAGAGGACATTCAAATAGTTGAAGAAGAGGCTTACTTCAGCTCTGATTTTGATAGTTTCGGAGAGGAAACTGAGGTACACACTGTATTGTGATGCCTCTGAATACAGACTTGGATGTATTTTGATACAGTCCGGGAGGGTGGTAGCATATGGTTCTCGGTAATTAAAGAGACAAGAGCAGAACTACCTCACGCATGACATAGAGCTGGCGGCCATTGTCTTTTCCTTGAAAGCATGGTGGCACTATTTGTATGAAGAACAGTTTGAGTTAGTTTTGGTCCATAAAAGTTTGAAGTATATCTTCATGCAGTGGGACTTCAATAGGAGGCAATGTAGGTGGATGCAGTATTTATATGACTATGACTTCACTTGCATTACCGTCCTGGTAAGACAAATGTGGTGGTTGATGCACACAGTCAGACGTCACGAGGAGTCTTGGCTAGTATAGCTTCCCAAGAGTGGTAGATACTCGGGACTGTGGGGCAGTTTGAGCGGCACTACAAGGGTCAAACTCATGGCACATTGTTGAGTTTGGTGGCTATCTCTTCCCTACAGAGCGTTGTGACCAAGTCTTAGAGAGCAGGATGCAAAGATATTATCCATTAGGGACTGAGTAAAGTCAAGTGCATGTGATGAGGACTGGGATATTTAGACAGATGGTTGTCTTTAATTTAGGGGAAGGTTTATGGTTCCTGATAAATACTAAAAAGTAGCATTTCATTATGTTTTTTTTGGACTGATTGTATTTTGATGTAGTATAAGTAAGGACATTTCAAGTCCTAAAGAGAACAAGGGCTCAAGGGCAATAAAAATTACACTTCAGTGCAATACCAGCTTCATCTGGAACAAAATTGGAAAAACTTGAACTATGCCAAGAATGTTCGAACGCCAACTCATGTTCGAACGTCCACATGAACTGACTAAAAACCAGCCTACTGAGACAGTGTGTTGCAGGCATTCACAAGACCCTAAATAAGAACCCGAGGTACTTGAAGTACCACATTCGAACGACAACTACTGGAACACTGACAAGACCAGACTGCCTATGAGTTGTTGAGACATAGCGTGTTGTAGACAAGAAGACCTGAAGTTCTTGAGTACCATGTTCAAATGCCAGTCAAAGTACTAATATCCCTTGGAAGCATTCAAAGACCAGCTTGCTGCATAGAGTGTGGAACTTCACAGAAGACCACTTGAGTGAAAAAGATCAGACTCTATCTGGCGTTTGGACGCCTAGAAACCAAAGACAGAAGAAAACGTTTGAACACAATACAACGTTCGAACGCAATACAACGTTCGAACGTTCATAAGGCAAAAACAACAACAACATTTGAACACCAACTAATGTTCGAATGTTCTCCACAGACTGACAGTGGAGTAGTTGGTTTTTTACTTTGACTAGGGCAACAAACACTATTCATTTACCCCCTTTTGTATCTCCTTCCTTGCCTATACATACTCCTATTTGGGGAGCTTCTAGGGTGGAATTTTTCGCTTGTAAATTGAGGAGTTTTTGGAATAGAAGTTTGGCCTTAGACCAACATCTCTTCATCTTTGTACTTGTTTTATGTTTATATGAAGCTTTCTTTACTTACATTTACATTTTCACTTTGTGTACCAACCATGATGGAGTCTTCTACTCCCCTTAAAGTTCGATCTTTAATCTCATCTTTATTTAGCTTTTACATTCATATTGTAGCAAGCATGATGTAGACTTAGACTCCCCTTCTAGTTGCATTTGCTTTTGTTTACAAGTATCAAGAAAGATAGCTTATCTTTTGGTTGTGGTGGAAACCTTCCAAAAGTAACTGGCTTTCTTTCACTTCCATTTGTTAGCTTCGTTCACTTCCATTGCTTGAGCATCATTCTTTCTTAGAGGAGTGAAACTCTTCCACTTTTCGAGAGTTTTGCCAAAGCCGTGAAGGGTGGAACGTGATTCACTATATCATTGTTGGAGATTGGCTCCTTGTTTGTTGATCTTTTATTTTGTAAGTTCTCTACTTTGAGGGATGAGAATCACACACTTTTCAAGCTTTACCAATGCCATCAAGAGTGAGTAGTTTCTCATTCACTCTTTAGTAAGAGGTGAAGAGCATGTATAAATTATCTAGAAGTTATAATTTTGCTTTATTATAATGCTTAACATTTATATCACCTTGCTTATTGGATGATTGATTGTATCTAGCAATGCTAAGATACTTTTTATAATCGTGGTTATTTCTAAGACACGAATGACTCTTGCATTGAAATATCTTTCATTTCAAGGCAAGTACCCCGACTAGATCTTCATGACTACCTTTCAATCCTCTCATTTATCGTTCTTCATTTAAAGAATGGAATATTAATGTCATGATTGGATGTCTTGTAGAAACACTTGCTTGTTTGTAGACGGGTTGAGTCTCGACACAAACAATTCTTGTCAACTTCTAGAAAGGCATCAGAATCATGTGCTTAATTCTCACAGCCTATCTTTATCTTTCGATTAACTTGATGTTGACACAGGAGTTAATTGAGTTATCAAGCATAAATATAATAAACCAGATGATTAACTACATGTCCAGTTCCAGAAAAATCTCTAAACCTTACAACTTTAAGTCCTAAAGGTTATAATTCTTCTGTCTTTGCTACTGCTTACTTTGAAATACGAACAGTTTACTGTGGATTCGACTCTAGACTCAAACCAGATTATTACTACAACTGGACCGCCTGCACTTGGGTGTACACACTTCAGATCAAGTCAAGTTTTTGACGTCGTTGTCGGGGAGCTATCAAAGATATTATAAGGTAAAAGGTAAAAAAACCTTTCTTTTGGTATATATTTTTTGGTTTATTGTGAATAATTTGGTTTTGTTTTATTTATTTTATGTCTGAGAAAGCTCCTAACTATCAAAATTTCTTAGCAAAATCTTTTGGGTCTATAAATCAGTCTGAACCAAATTCACCTAGATCAGTAGCGGACTCTTATGAGAGTATTATGGCAAATAATGATAGAAACAGAGAAGTTTCTATGAGGGAAGATGAAGTGCCTAACATTCGAACCTTGAGGGATTACTTAAATCCCACAAGAAATAGTGTCCCCTCATGTTTTGTTTTTCCTTAAAATGCTCCCCCCTGATTGTAAAGTCGGGGACTGCGCAGTTGTTACCTATTTTCCATGGGTTGGATACAGAAAATCCCTACCTACATATGAAAGATTTTCGAGGAAGTGTGGAATATTTCAAGACAATTCGGAACTCGCTAAGATGAAACTTTTTTCTTTCTCTCTAAAGGATAAAGTTAAACAATTGTTAAATTCTTTAAAAGCTCTTTCCATGCCTAACTGGAAGACCTTCCAAAATAAATTTTTCTGAAAAAAATTTCTCTTACATAGAACCGATACACTCAAAAGGAAAATCATGATTTTTTTAGTAAAAGAAGGGGAAAATTTTTGCCAAAGTTAGGAGAGATTCAAAGATATGCTCCAAGCCTGCCCACGCCATGCTTTTAAAAATTTGACTCTGGTAGGATTTTTCTATGACTCCTTACCGACTAGTATGTGCCAGTTTGTCGAAATGATGGCCCAAGGAGAGTTTATGGGTAAAATTCTAGAGGAGGCATTCAATTTATTTGACTCCATATCTGATAGTTCTCAAATGTGGGACTAAGCCTCTCATACCACTACTGAAGTCAGACCATCTACTTTTCAAGGGGGAAAATATGTCTTGAGAGATGATGATAACCTGAGAGCAAAAATGTCCACTTTATGTCGAAAGCTTGTAGCTTTAGAGATGAAAAAAATTCATAAAGTTGATTTTGGCCTTTCCATAAAACAAGTATGTGGGATCTGTCCACTGACAGGACACCCTATAGGGGAGTGTCCTACCATTCTAACATTCAAAGAGGTTTTGTTAGAACAAACAAATGCAATATCTAACTTTAACAAGCCCTACTACAACCCATACTCTGAAACATACAATCGAGGTTGGCGGAACCATTCGAACTTCAGTTGGAGGAACACACAACCAACACCCTTGAACCAACCACAAGGTTCACAACCACCACCTCAAGGACCCCCTACATATCAACCATACCAACCACCACACAAAAGAAGCCATGAGGATACACTAAACCAGTTCATGCAAATCCAAATGAACTTCAATGCCCATTCCACCCAGTCTTTCACTGATTTATAAACACAAACCACCTAGTCTTTGGAGGACCTCAAAAGCCACATTCAAAAGTTGACCCAATCTATGAGAACACATGAGAAGGGCAAGTTTCTTGCCAAACCAAAACCTCCACAAAACCAATTTCATGTGAAAATCCATTGATTATGGAACACCCACAAGACCAAGCATAAGTTGTCACTGCACTGAGAAGTGGGAAAGTGATTGACAAAATCATTAGAAACATGTTGATTCCAAGGCCAAAGCCTGAGTCAATCCTACTCACTTCACCATTTGAGTCTGAACCAGTTGAGCCTAAACTTGGAATTGCAAAAGAACCTGAGCCTGTGATTGAACAAGAGCCAGAACCGTCAAAAGAAAAAGACCTTTGATGCCCTATTCCAGCTCCTTTCCCTCTAAGGCTCAAAACAATCTAGAAAGTGAGCAATCAGCCTAAAATTTACAAGCTTTTCAAGCAAGTAAAGATCAACTTCCTTCTTTTGGATGCAATCAAACAAGTTCCATCCAATGCCAAGTTTCTGAAAGACTTCTGCATAGTCAAGAGAAGCAAAAATGTCCAAAAAAGAGCCTTCTTGAAAGAACAAGCTAGTGTCTTGCTTCAACACAAAACCCCTTCAAAATACAAGAACCCTGGATGTCCAACATTGTCATGTGTCATTGAAAATTTTAAAATAGAACAAGCACTGTTAGATCTTAGAGCCAGTGTTAATTCGCTTCCTTTCACAGACTACTGATGAGCACAAAATATTACATATTTGAAGGCTCATTACATTCATTTGAACTCAACTTTTGCATCTAAGTACTTAGAGTTAGCTGAAATTATGAATAATATTGAATTTTTTATGTTGCAGGTAATTATAGCTTAAATGATTGGATTTATAACCTTGCAACTATGTGTGAATGTGTGGTGAAGATATGGGCACTTTAGATGAGGTTTGAGAGGCTTGAAAGGTGAAGAATTCAAGGAAAAATTTATTCGGAAGATTTTGCCCACTAGAGTGAAGGATTTTGACACTATATCACTGTCTTCTCCATTTTTTACCATGATCCGCTTCGAATCTATAAAAATGAAAAATATGAAAGTTGTAGATATGGATTTCTTCTAAATTGTGTCAAAATTATAGCTCAATCGGACAGTTGGATCAAAAGTTATGGTGATTCTACGAAAACTTGTCCAGAGCATAAAAGAGTATTGTTACCGCATAACTATACCCCGAACTCCAAAAGGCTCACAGTACCGGTACACAATACAGGTACGCTCCTTAGAAGTGCCTAGAACAATTTTGTTTCATCCTCCACTTGCTTGGGGGTCCCACCAATACATCTCCTACTTGTTCCTTGACATTCCTTACACAAGAGTATGCCTCCTACACCTTCTTTGAAGACTTAGAAGGCTTGGCATTCAAGGAGGATGAAAGAGAACTGGGCTGCCAGGGAATTGCAGGCTAGCCTTCTCCTAGCCTGTCAAGACCCATCCATTCAACCTCCCATTGATGGGAGGCCTGTGCACAACTTGGGGGGACCACTATGGAAGAAATTTCAAGGAACACACTCCATATATTTAGATTTTAACAAGCTTTGAAGGTGTGGCTACCTAAGCTTAGAAAGTTTAAGGTGGAAGAAGAAGTAGAAGATGAATAGTGCAATTGAAATTTATGTTTTTTGCATTTTCTTCTCCATTTCAGTTGTAGTTAGCTTTAAATATCTTTTAAGCTTTATTTCTTACACTTTAATCTCATCTATTTCAAGTATATTTCAAGTTTAGTTACATGTTCTAGAATCTACCATTGTTGCTTCCAAGTTTTCTTCATCTCTTGCTTTAAAATGGGTATTGTATTTATTTCTTCTTAGTTTAAGTTTTCTTGTTTTAAGATATGTTCTAAGCTTCATTTCTTCATTATATCTCTCTATATTATGCTTTTCTTTCTTGCAAGCATGATTAGCTAGATTTTTAGTTGGCTAATTCAAGGGAGACCTCCTCTTGGGTTTTCCATTTCAACTCATTTTCTTTCCCCCTCACGGTGTACAATGGTTTGGTTTGACTGGGTTGAGGGTAGATGAGGTACTGAGTCTTTGATATTCCATAGACTTGTCACGGTTAATGCTTGGATCCTCACCATCTCGTCTCTAGCTTCCCAGGAATCAATCGTTCATCTATGCACCAAGGAGGATAGTTTTGAGCTGAGTTGGGATTCCCATTGGAATGACCTCTTTGGATTAGCCAACACTTGTTTTCTTGCATTTTCATTAAGAACAAAACTCACCAAAATCAATTACAAGATTTTACACTTTTTTATCTTTTGTTCACCAAATTCACCTTCACACAACTCAAACTTCCTTCCCTAAGGAGATGACCTTGGAATACTTTTCCAAGTAAAACACGACACTCAAAAGATTCCTTGTGCTTGGGGAGCACTTTTGTTCACTCACACATTTCATACTTTTTGCACATTTTATTTTCCCCTTTTTCTTGCCCTTTCCTTTGACGCTATCCCAAGGTAGAGTGACACTCCTCTTTATCCATACACTACACATTTTAAGAGATGATTTTTAGATGTTAGAAATCACAAGGTTTTTAACCAAGCATCTACCAACAGTTGGGTCTGGGTGAACTCAAACCCATTTGTGTCACACTCTAGTTGGGAGACAGATTTGTAAAAATTTCAAGGGGCATTGTTGAAGATGTGCTTGTCCAAGTGGACAAATTTGTCTGTCGTGTTGGCTTCATTATTCTAGATACTAAGCCAGCAATGCATTTAGAGAACCAAATTCCCATTATTCTTGGTCGAACCTTCCTAGTAAATTCTAATGCACTAATCAATTGCCAGAATGGAGTCATTTAATTGACTTTTGGGAATATGACCCTTGAGCAGAATATTTTTAATATTGCCAAAACACCCAGGAGAGGACTAAGAAGTGAGAGAAATAAATTTCATTGAGTCATTGGTTCAGGAACATCTGAATGACACATTTTGTGAGAACCTTATAGAATCATCTCTATTGGAATAAATCTCATCAGAGTCAACGAATCATGACCCAAATTCACAAAGTTGCCCTACTCATGCTATTGAGGCACGGGCATCCAAATTCGAGGAATTTTCACCAAGTGGTACAAAGCCACTCTCCTCAAGTGACAAGCCACCAAAACCTAAATTGATACTGCTCCTATTTGACCTCAAATATGCATTCTTGGGAAAAGACGAATCGTATCCAGTGGTAATTTCCTCTAAGCTCACAGACTTGCAAGAGTCTAAAATGATTGAAGTTCTTAAAATTCAGAAAAGTATCACTGGGTGGACCATCGGTGACTTGACAGGTATAAGCATGTTAATCTACAATCATGCTATATACCTTGAAGAAGACTCAAAACCCTCTTGACAAATGCAGCGACGACTGAATCCTCTCATGAACGAAGTCATGAGAACTGAGGTGCTCAAACTGTTAGATGTATGGATAATCTTTTCCATCTACGATAGCAAGTGGGTTAGTCCAACCCAAGTTGTGCCCAAGAAGTCTGGAATCACAGTGGTGAAAAATGATGTCAATGAACTAGTGCCAACTCGAGCTGTCACGGGATGACGGATGTGCATAGACTACCAAAAACTCAATTTGGTGACTAGAAATAACCATTTTTCTCTACCCTTTCTTGATTAGGTTTTAAAGAGAATTGCAGGTCATGAATTCCATTATTTTTTGGATGGATATTGTGGGTACAATCGAATTGACGTAGCCTTAAACGATCAGGAGAAAACCACATTCACATGCCCCTTTGAAACCTTTGCATCCAAAAGGGTGTCATTTAGACTTTGTAACCTTCCTGCAACATTCCAAAGATGCATGCTAAGCTTGCATGGTTGAAATTTTTTTGAAAGTGTTCATGAATGATTTCTCTATTTATGGTGACTAATTTGACTTGTGTCTAGCCAACCTAGAAAAGCTGTAAATAAGATGTAAAGAAGCCAATCTGGTGCTTAATTGGAAAAATGTTATTTCATGGTAATACAAGGCACTATCTTAGGTCACATTGTGTCTCCGGACGGCATGAAAGTTGTCAAGGCAAAAATTGATCTAATTGGAAATCTGCCAGCCCCAAGACTATAAAGGATGCCCGATTATTTGTACCACAGCCAAACACATTTGGCATCTCCTGAGTTAGATCGTAATTTTTGTGTGGAGTGAAGCATGTTAATTTTCTCTCCAATAGTGCAACCCCCTAACTGGACTCTGTCCACTAAGCTAATGTGTGATGCAAGTGACTATGTTGTAGGTGTTGTATTAGGACAAAGAAAGGATAAAAACCACATGTAATTTGCTATGCAAGTAAGACTTTGAATGATGCTCAAATGAATTATTCAACAACTGAAAAAGAATTGCTTGCTGTAGTTTTTGCTTTGAAAAATTTTCGTTCCTATCTTGTTGGTTCTTTTATTATAGTATTCACTCACTATGTTGCCCTAAAATTTTTGCTCACAAAGAAAGATGCCAAACCAAGGCTCTTGAGATGGATACTCTTGCTCCAAGAGTTTGATATGATCATCAAGGACAAAAAGGGTGTTGAGAATGTGGTGACAGGCCATTTGTCCATATTAACTTATGAATTCCACGAGGATGGATTGCCAATCAATAAGAGATTCCCTAATGAAAAACTGTTCATAATTAATGAGATGCCATGGTACATTGACAATGCTAATTTCCTAAGTATTGGAACTCTCCCTCCGTCATTCATTCCCATGGACAAAAAGAAATATCAGAGGGAGGTTCGTAACTTCTTTTGGGAAGATCCGTGCGTATTTAAGTACTGCAAGGATCATATCATAAGACGTTGCATCCCCGCTCATGAAAGTGGACTGGTAATAAAATTTTGTCATTCTGAAGCATATGATTGCCATTTTACATCAAGAAAAACCGCTGCAAAAATCATGCAATGTGGATTTTATTGACCTACACTTTTCAAAGAAGTCCATGCCTTTTGTTTAACTCTTGATAAATGCCAAAGGTTGGGAAACATTTCTAAAAGAAACATGAAGCCCTTAAACCTCATTCTGGTGATTAAAATTTTTAACTGTTGGGGTATCGTTTTTAGGGGACCATTCCCCCCTTACTTTGGCTATTTATATATTTTAGTGATAGTAGACTATATTTCCAAATGGGTTGAGGCAATTTCATCTCGAAATAATGATCATCAAACGGTGATCAAGTTTTTAAAAGAAAATATTTTGTCTCGGTATGAAATTCTGAAATCAATCATAAGTGATGGGGGTGCTCATTTTTGTAACCATCCTTTCTCGAATTTTATGAACAAGTATTTGATTTTTCACAAAATTACAACACCGTATCACCCACAGACTAGTGGATAGGCAAAATTGGCTAATGGGGAGTTCAAATTAATTTTTAAAAAAATGGCAAATCCAGACCTTCAAGATTGGTCGTTAAGACTAATTGATGCACTTTGGGCATATCATACTGCTTTCAAAATAATTTTGGGCATGTCTCTCTACCAATTAGTCTATGAAAAGTCATGTCACCTACTTGTGAAATTGGAACATAGGGCATACTAAGCCATTAAAACAATGAGCTTTGACCTAGACAAGGCTAGACTCTCAAAAAAACTTCAGATAAATGAATTGGAGGAATTGAGAAATGAAGCATATGAGAATGCTAAGATTGCTAAAACTAAGATGAATTTTTTTTTATGACAAGGACATTGTGCGGAAGTCTTTTGAACTATCTCAACAAGTCCTATTGTTTAATTCAAGACTCCGCCTCTTCCTTGGTAAGTTGAAGTCAAGATGGATTGAGTCTTACATTGTCAAAAAGGTGTTTGAACATGGAGCGGTAAAAGTGAAAAATCCATCGAACAATAATATCTTTACTGTTAATGGTCAGCGATAGAAAATATTTTGGAAAAACTTTGTGACAAATGTGAAGACCATTCTTTTAATAGAACCAGAATACTCTTTTGAGATTCACGCCTGCTGACACTCGAACGGATCGGGTCATAAAATATTTGAGCCTACCCGACCCAAGGAGACACCTTTATTAGGCTCCCATCCCTTTTTCCTTTTTTTTCATCCGTTTCGATTGGCTCCCTCTCCTTTTTCTTCGCTTTCCTTTTTTTCTTTGTCTTTTTTTTTCTTCTTCCTTTCTGTTTTCCGTAACACAACCCAAACCCCAACAAGCCCCATGACCACACACTCCATAGACACCATCTTCTTTTACATGCTTTGCATTTTAATGTTATATTTTCTTACGGGCCTCTTGCTTTTGTTCTCACTCATACACAAGGATTTCTAGCTCACTGCATACCCATATTTGCTCAAAGATGATTGATCCATGTATTTTTGTTTGTAGGTTTCGGAGGATGAATGGATCTCTACCTTTTAACCTCATCTCCAAGATCCTTACACCGATAAATTCTAGACATTGGGGAAATGTTTATTTTAGGTTGGGGGTGAGAACTATAGTTCATATTTTGTGTAATTTGTGGTAATCTGTGCCCGTAAATTTTTAAAATTGTGCCAATGTTTTAAAATTTTGTTGTTGTTTCTGTTGTTGTTCTGATTATATTGTGTACCTTATCTTGTATTTTGTATAAATTAATGATCATGTATGTGGGGCAGTTTACATTGTCTTTGTGACTAATAGACGTTAAAGAACTAGATATTGAGTCTTAATGCATGAGAAGCATGGATGTCAACTTTTTTTGGTTTAGTATGTCACTTCTACGAACTTTGTCATCTGATGTGCACACTGTGATCATGAGAAAAGCAAGGCTGATAAGAAAAGTCGAGAATCGACAACAATAAGCAAAACCGCTTTATGGTAGAAGCACTTTCGCCAAACGTCATCGTGCCAAAAGACTTGGTGCCTATAAACAGTGTGGTAGAGTCTTTCATGAGAAAATGTATAATCAGTGTGGTGAACCAATTTTTGGTCGCGCATTCGATCGTTTAGACTGGATAGAGAATGGGCTGAGTGAGAATTACCTTGAGACACCATGCTATTCTGGTACTATGCTTAACCGGTTTGTGAGAGAGGAAATTGGGAAAGTCACAGGTTGTCCGAGTTACACAAATACAGAGGATGATTCAGATTAGTTTGCTTTCAAATTGTGAAAAATTGTGTTATGGGGATAAAAGCAAAAGGTCCAATTTTTTTGTAAAAAGTGTAAAAAACTTTTTTGTTTTGTACAAACCCTGTTGACTGAAATGAGAACATGGGCCAAGTAAGGAATGTCCCGAAATACCAACAAACAACGTGGGTAGGGATTTGACCTGAGATGCTATGAAATTTGGTTCAAATTTTTTGTAAATAAACTTCTTTGTTTGTGTATAGTATAGTACAGAAATTTTTTAGCTTTGGATCAATGCTCGAATGCCAACTTCCGTTCGAACGTTGATTGCTTATAGTACTTTGCCACTGATAAACTCTCTGATGGAACCAAAAAGTACTGAGACCTCAGCTCATTCGAACGCCAATATACCGTTCAAACGAGACCAAACATTCGAACGCCAATAGCTCGTTCGAACAAAGAGAACTTACAGTACTTTGGTCTCTGACATAACACAAAAGTAATGGAAGCTCTTAACGTCCGAACGACACCCACGTTCGAACCATATTTTAAAATCATTTAATATACGTTCGAACGTCATTAATGTTCAAAAGTTGAGACTCAGACTATAAAAGTCTGGATCATTTTTTCAGTTCAAAAGCCCCAAATCCTTCTCAAATTTCCAAAACCATAGAACCCCCTTTCACTCCATTGATCTCGATTCACCCTCATTCCTTAAAAACACCCAAAATCGACCATCCCTAACTCATCTACATCCCAAAAGCTTCAATCCCACACAAAAAACTCCAAGTTTCAGCACTCTCTCAAGCCACCCAATGTTCGAACGCCATGCCAAGGGTAAAAATTCTTGCCAAGTGCAATCAATCAGTGAGTCAAGAGCCAAACTTTGTTGAGAAACTGATAGTGGAAAGAGAAGCGAAGCAAAGGACAAAAAGATATGATCGAACAAGGTTTTCCAGTGCCGTATAGGCAGAGATGTATGAAAATTTTAATCATAAGCATACTATAGTCTATGAAAGAGATATAGTAATCAGTGATTGTGCTGAGACTGAATTGTTGCCAGAATGAAGAAGAGGAACTGGGTGTGGTATTTAAGGAATGGTGAGGATGGTATTGTTAACTTGGTGAGGGAGTTTTACTCCAACACCGAGATCATCAATGGCACAATCTAGATATAAGTGAGGGGGAATCCACATTGATGTGGATGAAACATACATCGAGGAAGTGAGGCAAGAAATACCACAGGTGCAAAACCCAGCATTCCCCCAAAGAAAAATGTGGCGATGAATGTTGTGTGGAAGGAGTTGACTGGGGTGAATAATTTTTCATGGTTGAGGCAAAATTTTTTGCAACAAGGGGAGTTAACAAACAAGTATAAAATACCGAATCTGATTGTAGTCTCCAACTTTGCTCCTTTAAGACGAATAAATAAAATTTTACCTGACATGGCACGACTGCACTATGAAATTGGGAAAGGCCAAAGTATTGATCTCCCCTCCCTCATGTTGAGTGAAATGGAAAAAAGGTGTGACGTGCAAAGGAGTTCCCTTTCTTTTGGAACCCTAGTGACAAAGATTTGCATGGACAACGGAACTCTAAACAAAGAATCTTTCAAGAGAAGCCAATGACATAGTGGTGGCCCAGCGGCAAGACAAGAGGTGCCACCAGCCCGAGGAGGAGACGAAGTAAAAGAAGAGCTTGACCGAGAAGAGGAGATTGAAGTAGAGAGAGTAGCCAGATCAACAAGCCCCAGTATACCCTAGGGTTCTTTATGGGACATCAAACTTAGCATTGAAGCTAAGTAAGATGAGATCCTAAGGTTTTTTAGGAGTGGAGCTAGTGGAGCTGTTGATGGTGGAGATGGAAGAGATTGAGAGGATTATTTCTGTTCTTGTGGTGATGGTTTGTTTCTTTTTTATGAAACTTCTTCTTTGGTGGATGATTTGAAATCTTTGTGGATGATTGTTCTTCATGGGTGAAGTTGTTTATTCTTTTGTGGATGTTTGAATTTTTTGTGTGTTTACATTCACTTTTTATGGATGGATTGAACCTTGGATATTGTTGTAAATGATCATATTTTGAGCAATGAATGGTTCAATTTATCACTTTTATTAGTTTTAAATGTATGTGTAGATATTGTTATATGTTAATAACGAAACAGAAGTCGGTGTTAAGATGGCTAGTGAAAATGACTAAGCACATAATCGGTTTGACACCTCAACTTAACAACTGAGATGTAAAACCTCAATATTTTGAACCTTGATATTATCTTTATGATTTACTTGTCAAATGTACATCAATAATTGCTATTCTTATGGTACATGGTGATCAAACTCAAAAATGAAATCGCTATATAACCAACATTCCTTGAAACACCAGACATAACCAGTGGAGATGACAAAGAAGACCATGGTAAGTCTTGAGCCTTATTATACATTTTGAGATGATATCAACAATTACTCAAAGTAAGCTCTTTCACTTTCAATCCCTTTCAATAATCTCATTAACCTCATTAACCTTGCTTTGATTGATGCAACTAAAGTGATTTATTTTCATAACCCACTGGGAACGTTTGCATATGCGTACATATGCACATACTTGGGAAAGGATCTTAGGCCATCTTTGGATCAATTTTGAGCCTTAGCTAATTCTTTTATAAAAGTATATCCCAATCAGCCATGCTTGAGCCTTCAATGCATAAAATTCTATTTTGAAAAAAAAAACTGTGTGATGACCAAGCCACAAAAGCATAGATTTACCATACCTTGCTATCCAAATTCTTGCGCCCTCTTGCAGATCGATATAGAAAGGCAAGAAAAATGCAAAGACAATGGTGGTTATTGTTCAATAAAAGGAAAAATTAGTGGAAACAACCTAAAGGAAAATTGATATTGTGTGACAGGAAATTACCATGAAAGTGAAAAATGGGAAAATAAAAGAAAGAAAGCCCATTCCTAGGGAATATTTTTGAAAAGCCAAACAGAGGTGTGCCAAAATGCATAAAAGAGATAGCTTTTGAACTCCATTGACGTCATTTCGTTAGCCACTAACCTCTGGCCCCATTACAACTTACAAAAAGTCCTAGGTGATCTCAAGTCTGATGCATGTGTATGTCGTCTACTATAAATGGGGTATGTTAACTAGAATTTCTTTATTTTCATCAATATTCTTCCATGAGATTATGTCAAGGTAAAGTCTATTTTCCTCAAAACTTCATTCTTATTCTAATTGTGCATGAGATTTTTCGATTGGCCATCTTCTTATCACATGCCCTTTGACAGATAAGTCACTATAATCAGAGCGATTTGTTTTGTACAGAGCATTCCGAGAAAGGTTTGTAAAATCAAAGCTATCCATTGACGGTGGAAATAGAGAATGATTGTTATATACCAATTCTTGTTTCTAGAATGATCATCCTACTACTCATGGAATTCTAAATGCTAATCTCACATACACAGTTGTTCGACTGAAGTTTGTGGGTAGCTTCACTACAAACTCTCACAAGACCAAACTCATCTACTAGGGTCAACCTAGGGGTTTAACAGTTTGTTGTATAAGCTAAATGCAACCGGATGACCTACGAAAATGGCATTAGAAATAGATTTTCACTTGTCGTATTACTAGGGACTAGCAATATCTAGGTTTGGGGTGTGATTAATACTTAAAAGTAGCATTTCATTATGCTTTTTTTGGACTGATTCTACTTTGATGGAGTTTAAGTAATGACATTACAGGTCCTAAAGAGAACAAGGGCTGAAGGGCAATAAAAATCACACTTGAGTGCAATACCAACATCTTTTGGAACAAAATTGGAAAAGCTTGGACCATGCCAACAACTTTCGAACGCCAAATCACATTGGAAAGTCCATATGAACTGATTGAAAACCAACCTGCTAAGACAGTGTGTTACGGCCAAACACAGGATCCTGAGCAAGATCCTAAGAACGCCATTCAACGTTCTAACGTCCTTTGGAAGCATTTGAAGATCAGTCAGGTGCTTAGAGTATGGAAGTGAACTTCAAAGAAGACCACTTGATTGAAAAAGAACAGACCTCATTCAGCGTTTGAACACCCATAAAGCAAAGACAGACGTTTGAACGCAATAAAACGTTCGAAGGTTCATAAGGCAAAAACAACAACAACCTTCGAACACTATCTAACGTTCAAACGTTCTCCACAGACTGACTGAAGAGTAGTTGGCATTTTACTTTGACTTCGGCGACAAACATTATTCATTTACCCCCTCTTGTCTATCCTTCCTTGTCTATAAATACTCCTATTTGGGGAGCTTCTAGGGTGCAAATTTTTTCTTATAAATTGAGAAGTTTTTGGGAGATAAGTTTTGCCTTAGACCAACATTTCTTCATCTTTTTACTAGTTTAATGTTTATATGAAGCTTTCTTTACTTACATTTACGTTTGTACTTTGCATACCAACCATGATGGAGGCTTGTACTCCCCTTGAAGTTGGATCTTTAATCTCCTCTTTATTTATCTTTTACATTTATGTTGTAGCAAACATGATGGAGGCTTAGACTCCCCTTGTAGTGGTATTTGCTTTTGTTTACGAGTATCAAGAAAAATAGCTTATCTTTTGGTTGTGATGGAAACCCTCCAAAAGTAACTAGCTTTCTTCTACTTCCATTTGTTATATTCTTTCACTTCCATTGCTTGAGCATCCTTCTTTATTAGAGAAGTAAAACTCTTTCATATTTTGAGAGCTTTGCCAAAGTTGTGAAGGGTGGAATGTGATTCACTCTATCTTCGTTGAAGATTGGCTCAAAGTTGGTAGAAGAGCTACGCTAATAGACAGCGATGACCTCTAGAGTTTGGAGTTGGGGATCATGTCATCTTGAAGGTGATGCCTAAGAGGAGAGTGGTCAGGTTCGGGAAGTGGGGAAAGCTATCACCGACATATGTCGGGCCCTTCAAGGTGTTCGAGAAGGTTGGTGCAGTTGCTTACTGGTTGGATTTACCACAAAGTTTATCGGGTGTTCGTGCGATTTTCCATGTCTTCATACTCCAGAAATACACTCTAGATCCTATGAATGTGGTCAATTGGGGTGAGCTGGTTATTGATGTGGATGAGACCATCAAGGAGGGACTGGTGCTGTAACACCCGCATTTTCTTTTATATATGTATATAGTTATATAATAGATAATTGTTGTGAAAATGAGGATATGTATAATGATGTAAGAATGAATCACATAGGTTAAAACATTAGAAATGAATAATTGGGAGACAAATGGATTTGGGAAGTTTAAGTTTCAAAGGCGTTTGAGATTGGAAATAGTTATTAGATAAGTTTCTCAATATTTTTAGGTCAAACTACGGTGTCCATTGAATCCGGAAGGTCGAAAAACCTTGGAAAGGTAATATGAGATGTATTAGAGGTTAGAAAGCATTCCCAAGTTAAAATCCACGTTAGAGTGAATTTGGGTAAAAATTATCTTGGACACCTTCTAGTATTTTGGCCATAACTTTTTATCCTTATGTTGAATGGATCTGAAATTTTGACAGTAGATAGTAGACATCAAGGGCTACAAAAGTGTATCTAATGAACATTTTCCAATTCGACCTATAAATGGCTCAAAACTGCACTGGAAGTCGAGACAGTCAAATGGTACCGGTACCCCAAAACTAGTAGCTAAATGGTACCGGTACCCAGTATCGGTACCGCTTCTCTGAAGCCTTCCGAACAGTTAAAAAATCAGGATTTTGGGTTTTAAAACCCCATTTCAAGCCCTATTTGCCCTATTCTTTATCTCATTCTCACCACAAAACATCCTAGAGCCCTAGGAGGAGATAAAGAAAGGGAAAAACACCAAGATCTAGATAGCTTCACACCTCATAGAAATCAAAATTTCTCAAGAACACCATTTTTCTCCTCTCTTCTTCTACACTTTTACTACACCTTTACCCACACCTCTTGGAAACCTAAGAGAAGACAAGAAGGAGATCTTTGGAGCTTGGGTTAGCTTAAAACTCTTAGATTCAAGGTAAGGGTTTTCTCTCACTCACTTACATTGAGGTTAGGGCCTATATATATATAATCTTTTCACTCTAAATTATACATGTAGGCTATATTATCATTGTTTCTTATTTCCCTTGTGACTCCTACCATGATTTAAACAATATTATTGTTGGGTTAACCCTTGAATCTTTTTTCTTGATTAAAAACCCTAGATTTCAAGATAGATGAACTTTTCTCTAAATTATTCCAAATTATTGATTTTAAAACCTTAGTGTTTCATATCGAACCATGAAATGATGCTATTGTGATCTCATGTACTTTTCTTGGTTGGTTGTGAAATTGTTGCATGATATATTTTGGGATCTTAGATAAATGCTTGTAAATTGAAATAATTGGGGAATTGTACGTTTGGATGGGTTGTTGGTGACTCACATGAGTGAGAGGTTCCTTGTAAGGATGCTCACTCTTTCTCAAGAGATTCTCAATAAGGATACTTGAAAAGTAAGCCCGTTATAGTGAGAGGTTCCATGTAAGGATGCTCACCCCTTCCCAAGAGGTTCCCAGTAAGGATATTTGAGAAACAATGTAATGATTGGTGAGAGGTTCCATGTAAGGATGCTCATCCAGTTTCAAGAGGTTCCCGGTAAGGATGCTTGAGAAGTAAGCCCGTTATAGTGAGAGGTTCAATGTAAGGATGCTCACCCCTTCCCAAGAGGTTCCCGGCAAGGATGTTTGGGAAACAATGTAATGATTGGTGAGAGGTTCCATGTAAGGATGCTCATCCATTCTCAAGAGGTTTCTGGTAAGGATGTTCGAGAATTCAAGCTGACCTAAAAAGTGGTGGAGGTTACCACAGAGTATGCCACCTACCTAAAGAATTATGGGAAATTATTTATAACCATTAATAATTATTATTTATGTGTGATTGCTCATTTATTCATTGAAGTAATGTTTTGAAATAAACTTGAGATCCTCTTTTCTTTTTAACATGGCACTGCTTTCTTCCAAATTATGCATCTATGTTTTGTTAAAAATGAGACCGACCGTTTTATATGCTTTTCTAAACCTTGTATGGGTTTGGGAGAATTTTTCTATAGAGCTTCGTGCTCACCCCCTACAGTTGAACCTTTTTCAGATGTTGGGCCAGAGGATGAGCTCGGTACTAACGAGTCGTACCTTGGAGAGGCTTCATTAGAGGGATACTTGGATCCCGAGTGGGACATCTAGAGATGTCGTTTACTTTTTGTTCTAGACTAGAATATTATTTTGAAACACTGTATAGTCTAGATTTCTTTTGTAATTTCTGCTGCGCTATAATAGTAAATTTTCATTGGGAATGTAAAGGCCAAAGATGGCATATTCTTTTGGGATATTGATGTAAATGTATGAATTATTATTATGAAGTCTTCTTTATTGATGGTTTATCTTAGTGCTCTCATGGTATGAATGGTTATTGAATGTAATGCCGTCCAGGGTGTATTTTGGGGCGTTACAGGTGCATATCATGGATGGTCGAGAATAGGTTTTAGGAGGTAAGACGGTGAGGCTAGTGAATGTGCTGGGGCAGCACCGAGGTGTGAAGGAGATGACATGAAAGCGCGATGACACTATACATACTGACTATCTGTTCTTGTTTGAGGATGGAAGTATATTCTTGTGGTCATAACTGTTATATGACTTATAAAATATGCATGCGGTTATGTGTGCATGTATGTGTAAATTTCGGGGACAAAATTTCTTTTATGGCGGGAAGAATGTAAAACAACTTAAAATTTGAATTTTTATAAAAAATGGCAAAACGGTAATTACCCGCTACGGTACTCGTTAAAAATACAAATTTTTTTTCAAACTTGGATGACAAAATGGATCTCACCCTTCAATTCGTCTCACAAAATTTAGTAATCCAATCAATTTTCGTTGAATTTCATGACAGTCAGATTTTTTGTGTTTTACGATGCGATCAGGTGTCATGTGACTAAAATAAACATGATTGGGTTTTAATTATGAATTAAAACAAATAATTTAAATTTAGTTCAAATAAAATATAGTGAACTTAAAACGGGACGAGATTTAATTGATTTGGGACAAAATCAAATCAATAAACGGCGAGATGTGTGGCGCGTTGTGAACCAAGTATTAAGAGATATAAATAGAGGAGAAAATTTAGATTTTCTCTCCATTAACTAGTAGATATTTGGATAGAGAGAGAGATGAAAGAAGAGAGAAAATCAAGGGTTTTTTCATCTTCTTCTTGCGATCTAGGGAAAACCTTTAGTCGGATTACGTTGGGCCAAGAATTAAAGTTCATCTACTCGAAGAGAACTACATTCATATACAAAAAATTGGGAATTTTGACAAAGTCTCAAAAATGGGATTTTTGGAAATTAAATTCGAAAGCTTGAGTTGGGTTTTTTTGGAGTTCCTACCATTTGTATTAGTTTCAATCGGTAGGGTTTTTCTCCAAGTGAGGCTTATTTTCAACGTAGGGTTTTGTATGAAATGGGTAGAATGAGTTGAGATAAATTCTCTTGTTTGATGGACTCCTAGTGTAACAAGAATATGAAAAATTGGTATAAAAACGTGTTAAACTAATTTTGCATGAATTGGTTTTGTAGAATTTTCTTGTTTGGTAAATTCATGATAAATGTGATATATTGGGCATGATTATGTGTTTATATAATTTTTTTCCTTTTGGGTGCTTGATAAAATGCCTAGGTTGATGTAGCGTGGTTGTTTCATTGAAGATGTTATAAAATGCCTGGTGAGAATATGGACTGTAATTATATGCTTATGATATAATTGACAATTGAGAATGTTATTTGAGATGAAAATTGTTATTTTTTTGCTCTTGATATGTTGAACATGATGTAGATATTGCAATTGAAAATTTGGTAGCATAATGATATGAAATGCAATGGTTCAGTACATTGGCATATGTATGGGTAGCATCACATTCATTGGCGAGTAACATGAGTGTGGGTGTATGCAAGACTTTGATCGAACACGATTTCTTCGGGATGATAAGTGGGCTCGGGAGAGTTGGATCAAGGTTTGACTAAGTCGCACGGGTTGCGTGGCAAACTTATGTTGGATATAGCCAGAAGGGATAGATTCTCCCTCGGGTGGAAAACCTGGTAATTGGTCGATACATTTCCGACGGTGAAAGTCAAAAAAATTGTATTGATCCAAGAAAGAAACATGGTTTATTTGATAAATTGTCATAGGATGTGTAACATCAATGGCTAGGGCTTGAAAAGCCTGAATTTATACTCATGGCATTGTATGTGTTGTGAGAGCCGGTGAAGGTGTGGGTTGCGTTGCATGTGTGAGTGTCACCTCCTAACATGCCATAGCATTGTGACCTTCATTCTTGAAGTTGTATGAACCTAGATGAATGTATGTTTGATTGTTGAATTGCATGTGAATATTTCGTATGCATCTGGGCTAGGAGGGAGCCTCTTTAAGAGATACTCTATTGAGCATTACTCACCCTTTATGGGGACAATATTTTTGGTGTGAGACAAGCGCTAGTGGAAGGCTCTCACTTGGACCATCGTTGATGAAGAAAGTTGAGTTGTGTATTTATATTAATTTTTTTTGTAAAACAATCGTATAATTGGTTTTGGGTATATGTAATGTTTTATAAAGTGTTGTAAAACAGACTCATATAAACTATATTTTGTGTAAAATTTGATGTTAATGAGTGTGGGTGAATGTTGTATGAGATTGAATGAGTTAAAAATTGAAAAAGGGATTGAATTTGTGAAAAACTGGGCTCGTCTATCAATAAAAAGTCTTGATCTACTGGTAGAAAAAGTCTGGAGGACTCATCTACCTATAGAAAGTCTTGACCTAATGGTAGAAAAATTGTAGAGGACTCATCTACCGGTAGAATGCACACGATCTACCGGTAGTTAGAAAATTTTCAAAAATTTAAAATAACATTGCTAAGCCTTCGAGCCTTGAGTTCTTTTGTTCTAAGAATGTAAATGGATTAATATTATAGACAAATAAAATGTATACAAGTTATGCGTTTGGGAGTGCTCGGCACAAGGGAGGCTCTGCCCAAACTCAGTGTTGGTTACAATCTCAGTGAAGGGGATGTAATGATGTGGCATCAGATTATGCAACATTCACAGGTACTTCCATGGTTAATGGGTGATCAACGAGTCGACAAATGACCTCCGGTTTTTGGGACGACACATATCTAGGAGGGACCACAAATGTGGATTTTGCCGGGTGTAAAGTATATAAAAAAAAGAAGCACAAGTGGAACTTATCAATTCCTAGGACCCTCACTTGTTTCTTGGTTTAGTAAGAAACAAAATTTGGTCGCTTTTTGAACGACTGAGGTCAAATACATTGTCGTTGGGTGTAGTTGTGCACAAGTTCTATGGATGAAATAAACCTTGCAAAATTTTAATCTAAAATTTGAAAACATTCCAATTAGATGTGACAACACAAGTTTCATAAATCTTACTAAGAATCCAATCCAACAGTCAAGGACAAAGCTCATGGAAATTAAACATCACATTGTTAGGGATCATGTCCAAAAATAGGGATGTAAAGATTGAATTTGTTAGAATCGAAGATCAATTAACGGACATAGTTACAAAATCATTAAGTGAGGATCAATTTTGTGAATTAGAAGAGAGTAAGGAGTATTATATCCATGGCACTGGAGATTGGGTGGTAATTGAACAAATGAAAATGAGAAAAACAAGAGAAACCGGATGCAGGGTAGATTAGTTATCTGAACTTCCCGAAACATCACCCGGGCTTTCGGATTTGGTATGTAGACTTAAAAATTGACACGATTCTTCATTTTAATCAGTCTCTCACTCATCATAACTTCTCAAAACCGTTCCCAACTATCTTTAAAATGATTCCCTTATTCTTCCCACTCTAAATGGAACACTCTCGCAAACTCCAGTTCTCGTATTTACCATCCTTTTCTCTGCAATTAGACTCAAATTTCTTTCTCTCTCTCTCATTCTCTATAAAACTCATTCATAATGCCTCCAAAAACTAGAAGTAGATCCACTTCATCTTCAATCCCAAGAAAAAGGAGAATGAAGCAAAACTTAGATCTTCAATTCCTCAATGATGACTGCAGAATACATTGGGATCGCTCCAACTCAAGAAATATCATTGAGCATCATCCTATTAATACTCTCAAACTCTCTCATTTATGTATAAATGTACTTTTTGAGATTGTGGATGGGAGTGAAGCTATTCAATTGGACTAGCCTTACTATCTTACTTTAGTTCGCATGTTCTACACAAACCTAGTGGAAACTAAATGGGGAAAGATAAATTCATAGTGAAGGGAATAAAAATTTCTCTTACTCAAAAGAGAGTTGCTAAAATTTTTGAGGCATCAAATGAGAGTGAATAAATAATATTTTGGGAATGAGAAAACTTGAAAGAACACCTTGAAAATGTCAATATGGTTATGCGAATGATTTGTGGATACAATTACTATGAGGGAATGAAAATTGAAACAAAATACATGCTAGATGTGCCTAAGATCATCAATAATATACTCATCAAGATTGTTGTTCCCAAGGGTGAAGATGTCAATTAGGTAAACTCGTTCCTACTCTTCTTGATTCACTAAATACTAGTTGGTCATAGGTTTAACTACCATACATCATGATGCAACTCAAGATACTAGACATCAAACATGAAAGTAATCTTCCTTATGGCATCTTTATTACTGAAGTGTTTGAAAATTTTGAAGTGAATCTCAATCATGAGGAAGTAGTGACTGAAAAAACTTTCTTTGATAGCATTACTTTAAAACTAATGGGAATTGGGTCTAGGGAAGAAGTACTAAAAAGGAGAAGATGGCCATGGAAGCCGATAGTGGAGGTAATGAGACTGAGGAAATGGAAGAGAACTTGGTCATGGACGTGGAAAATTCGCAATGAACTAAGGAGCTTCATGGGCTTGATGATTTAGACATGGAGGAGACCACCTCGATGGGAAGATATGCTACTATAAAGGATCTTGAGCCTTTTTGCAAGTCGGTGGATGATCTCACTATGCGAATGACATTGCTTCACACAAAGGTGGATGAGCTATTGAATTATCTTCACACCCAATTTGGAACACCACCTCTTCCTCCTCCTTGCACAAGATGATCTTTGGGATTTCTCCCCCTTATTCTCATATTTTAATACTCTTAAATTATTTATCTTTTAGAATGTTTGATTTTTTTAATATGTTTGGATATTTTAAAGTTTATGTTGGATGGTTTTAGGTTTGTATGAATGTTTTTAGTTTAAAAATGTGATGGATGGTATTTTCAACTTTAATGGATAATGCTTGCTTGATTAAATGATTTATAATTTTAATCCTATGCTTGATGGATTTTTAAAATATGTAGAAGTGGATAATTTCTTATAAAGTTAGTATGATGTAATGCAACATGATAGACCTAAAAATACCACATGTGATATGTTATTTGATTAGCTGTTAAAATTCATTTACATCTTTTCATCATTTGAGCTTAATTGTGACCATCACAAATAAATACACTACAAATTGATATAAATGTGCATCTAATGCATATATTATTTGTGCTTAAGAAATTATATTCTTATGTGTACTCAAAGCATCTCTCTACCCTTGGAAAGTGATTAAGAATAGCTTGGTTTTACTTTTGATGAAGCCAAAAGGTGGGAAATATACATATGTGTGCTATAAAAGGTGCGTTGGTAATCCTTAAGGCACATACATATGCATGTTATTTGAGTTTTAACTATTTTCAAACATTAAATAGTGTTAGAATTTTTAACAATTATATAAAATATTCTACAATGCATTGGCTAAGGGAGAGCTTTCCATGCACATTTTTCTAAAATCTTGTTGCTATAAAAATGCTATTAAAAGGTTGCACATGCTCAGGGGGAGCATTATTGATTTACATGTCTTATATTTGATTGCTTATTTGAGGAGGTTTTTTGCCATTAAAAAAGGGGAGAATGTTAACCTAATGTTTGGCTAATTATGATTTTTAGATCATAAACATCATAATACGGACTAATACTTGAATCAATGAATGGATGAGTATAGGATCAAATTTAAGCATGTGCCTAAGTTCAATAAGAAAGGAAAGGGAAACACATGAAAGAACTGTGAAAAAATCTAAGAAGAATTATAATCCGAAAGCCCCGATGCCCTATCTGGAGTTTTGATTGAATATGAAGACAAGTGCATCTAGAAGACTACTCTGGAAGTTTGACATCCATATCTAGAATTTTGGTTGGGAAGAATTCAAGAATGACTAAGAGAAAAGGAAACAGGGTCTTATTGAAGTTTGACTTTGCTTCATCTAAAACTCTTGAAACTGTTTATCTAGAAGCCCTCAAGAATTCTCTAGAATTGCAAGTTTTGAGGAATCCAAGCTAAGGCCAAGATAGAAAGATTTTCTAGAAGTTTGGATGGCTACCCTAAATTGTGGATATAGCCATTGTGTTGTCAATGGTCACATTCACAAGGTTATTCAAAAATCCAGTTAGGCTTTTGAACATGACATTTTTAATTGTGTTGCCTTCATTCTCTCATTAAATATACTCATACTATAAATAGAGCCTTAAGGGATTTGAAGAGAAACATTTTTGACCTTTAACCATTGAACAAAAACAAAAAAGAGAGCTTGATTTTCTTTTTTCTGTATCTTGAAAAAGGTTCTTGTGAACATTCTATTCTATTCTCTTATATTCTCTAGCGTTTTTTGAGATTATTGTATTGAAATATTTTTTTTGAGTAAGAGAGCTTATTGTATATTCTTCTTAAAAGGTACTAAAGAGGAGTTCAATATTTATATCTAGAAAAAGAAGTTTGTAAGACTTTCATTCTCACCCATGGAAGAGGATAAAGCTTCTTAGAGGGAAACTCCAAGGGGAGGAAGAAGAGTGGACATAGGCCAAGTGTTTTGGGAGCAAACCTCCATAAATTGTGTTTGCATCTCCCTCTGTCTCTATATTCTCTAATCTATTCTTTCCCTACATTCTCATTTATTTCACATTTTAGTGATATTGTTTTGTAAAGAGTTTTAGAAAAGTAAAAACCTAACTCATCCCCTCTTAGGTTGCATTTAGGGGAACACTACATATTTGTTGTACGTCTGTGTGGGTATTGGTGTGTTGTGTGTGTGCATTGAGAGAAAAAAGATTCAAAGCAGGTTTGTGGTACATGCAATGATGACTGTGGCTAAGGGGTTGGCCGAACACCTTTGGGGCGTATGGTAAAACACCAATCACCTTTGTGTGTACGAGTGGTGATTGTAGATATGACGTTTGATATGTGAAGGTGAGTGCAAGTGCGTGTGAGTGTTGCTAAATGGAAAACGTTTCCGGTGTGTGCGTTGTGTTATTTTGGGTATAGTGTGTGTGATGCAGTGATAAAAAGAAAAGGGAAGAAGGGAGTAAGAGGATACTAGTGGCGTGGAGGCAGTGAAAGAAAGAGAAGAGGGATGATGAGAAGAAAGAACACAAAGAAAAAGGTATTAAGAGAAAGAGCTGTTGTATGTGTGTGTGAGAGAGAGAGAGATAGAGATAGATAGAGAGAGAGAGAGATGCCTCGCAATGACAATTGGTTTTGGTGGTGGAATGGGTAGGGATGACAAAGGAGATTTTTCAGAGGTAATATTTAGAGGAAGATATGGGTGGAGCAATTGATGAGCAGAGGCACGTTATTGGGAAAGAGAGGAAGGAAAGCCAAAGAATTAATCAAATGTTTTAGATCAATAATTTTGAAGGAATCTTAGACGTTAAAAGACAGACAACATTGTACATTGGATTTAGCCTTTTTTACTTAAAATTAATCTACGCCGCAAAAAGCTTGAGGCATGTTTGAAAATTTAAACCATGATACACTTTATTATACACACGTAAATGCACACACACACAAACACCATGCACATGCACACACACATGCACACTCACACGCGCACATAGAGTTCGTCTAGTCACCACACTTAACTAAACATCATCTCCAACAAGATTACACAACTGTTGCCTTGGGGGCACTAGGAACATTCAAGAATTGGTAATTGTCATATGAAATGAAAGGGAGCACTTATTTACAAAAACAAATAGAGTTTTCATTTATAAAACATGGTTTGGTTGTGGATATAGCTAGATATGTTATTTAGGGTACCTGATGAGTGGGTTTTATACCTAAGAATTGTGTACTTTCGGCTTGATGAAATTGCAAGTTTTCAATTATTTTATGTTCATTTTTATTTGTTTTGTGTGTTTTGATGTTATTTGGCAGGAATCTTCATTTGGAAGCAAACAAGATCATTTGGAAGGAAACAAGGTCGATTTGGAAGGATTAGCTCCCTAGTTTCCCAAAGTTTTGACACAATTCTTCTGTTTTTCCAATTTCTGAACATGATCCACTTCGAATATGAAAAAATGCAAAACATGAAAGTTATAGATCTGGATGTCTTTTGTATTGTGTCAAAATTTCAGCTCAATCAGATGGTGGGATGAAGAGTTATGACAATTCTACAAAAACCGGTCTGGAGCATAAATAAAGAGAGCAGCGCTGTTCCAGCACAGAATTAGCGCCCCTGCGCCCACGTACTGTCCATGTAGTGTTGTTTCAGTGCCGTTTCAGCGCAGCTGCGGGTGTGCTAGTCCGGGACACGAAATTATGACTTGTTTGGACCCGAAATTGGACTCCAAGGCCTCATATATGCTAGGGTTTGTGTGGGATATGAAAATTCCGAATTTTGGGGGCTGAAAACAGAGAGAAAACACCAAGGAATTGGAAGAAAATTGAAGACAAGAATCAAGGAATCGACGCCAAGAAGATTGGACTTGAAGCCTAGAGAAGGATTGAAGATGGCACCTAAGTTTTCATTCATTTTCTCTTACTTTTAATTCTTGTTTTTCTGAGATGTTGTTTAATTTGAGAAGGATGTTTTTCAATTACATTATGAACTAAATTTCTAATAAGATTGCAACTGAACCTAATGTTTAGTTAAATTGCTCTACTCTCGTTTCTAGTTCTTGTTGATCATACATGAGTTGTTTGTCATATTTTGTGCTTAATGTATGATTGTGTGGCCAACAATTAATTTGATTCTCTAGATGAAATTGGGAGATGGATTCTAGGGATAGATCTGAATATGATGACATACGTAGAGTTTGAACTTAATGAATCTATTCCAACTTATTTTGCATAGCAATATAGCAATTTAATTGAGAGAGATATGCTTATCTAACTATCGGAAGAGGTTTGATAAATAATTTTGAAGTCTTAGTTAATACCTTATTTTGATCAATTTACTAGAAGGAGGGTAGAAAGATTTATACGAAGCATTAGGGGAAGTTGTAATCTTAATTTCTTTTATCCGGGAAATCTGTAACACCTCAAAATACACCCTGGACGACATTACATTCAATAACCATTCATACCATGAGAGCACTAAGATAAACCATCAATAAAGAGACTTCGTAACAGTAATCCATAACATTTACATCAATACCCCAAAAGAATATGCCCTATTTGGCCTTTACATTCCCAATAAAAATTTACTATTATAGCGTAGCGGAAATTACAAAAGAAATCTAGACTATACAGTGTTTTTACAATAGGATTCTAGTCTAGAACAAAAAGTAATCTACATCTCTAGATGTCCCACTCGGGATCCAAGTATCCCTCTAGTGAAGCCTCCCCAAGGTACGGCTCGTTAGCACCGAGTACATCCTCTGGCCCAACATCTGAAAAAGGTTCAACTGTAGGGGGTGAGCACTAAGCTCTGTAGGAAAATTCTCCCAAACTCAAACAAGGTTTAGAAAACATGTCAAAACGGGTCGGTCTCATCTCACAAGTAACATATATAACCTTTGAAATAAAACAGGGGCATTTTAAAAGAGATCTCAAGTTTAAATAGCAACGGTAACTGAACTGGATAAATAAAGAAGTGAAACCAAGTAGAGTTGACAACAAATTTCCACACATAATTCAAATATAATTAATAATTCATTTCCACCATAAACCACTTCTTACAAGTTCTTGTGGCATCCCATACTACCCCAAGACTCTTGTGGAAGTTGTATCTGGTAGAATGAACAATAACTCACACAATATTCGTATCTCATATGGTCTAGTATTGTCCTCTTTGGCGTGAGCATTCATACAAGAAACCTCTCACCCTCAAGGATTTTTTTCTCAGTAGTTCTCTTTGGCAGCATGCATACAAGCAACCTCTGCCTTGGCAGCATGTATACAAGCAACCTCTGTCTATAATATGGTCCTCTTTGGCAGCATGCATATAAGCAACCTCTGCCTCAAATATGGTCCTCTTTGGCAGCATGCATACAAGCAACCTCTGCCTATAATATGGTCTTCTTTGGCAGCATGCATACAAGCAACCTCTGCCACAATGTTTTGTTCTCAATACCAACAACTTTCTCAAATAACGACAATTCCATAAATGACCAAATTCACGTGTAACATTTCAATAGAAAAATTTAGGAAAAGTACATGAGATCATCCAATAACGCTATTTTATTGTTCATTATAAAGCACTAAAGTTTTGAAGTCAAGAATACATGAGTAATCAAGTTTTGGAACTCAAGAACAAAGGACAAATCAAGTCTTGAATCCATGACAACCATTATCAAGTTAGAGTCAAGAATTAAAGAACAATTAAGTATTGAAATCGACAACAAACGAATATCAAGCTTGAAATCAATAACAAAGGATAAATCAAAAGAAACAATATTTCCCTTGAAAACTAGGGTTTTCAAGGCATACCAAGAGAATTATTGATTACCCAAGCATAACATAGGTAAGGCACATTAATATTTAAAGTTGAGAAGCAAGAACCAAGGAGAAATCAAGAGAAAGAACATTCCCCTTGAAAGCTAGGGTTTGGAAGCAAGAAAGGAGACTAAAGGGTTACCCTAGTCTAACATTGTTCAAGACAAGGTGAGATTTGCAAGGATATCAAGAAGTACATATTTGATAGCATATATATAACATTTAGAGTCAAAGATTACATATACATAAACCTAGCCTCAATGTAAGAGAATAGGAAGAAAACCCCTACCTTGTGTTCTTGGAATCTAGGTTTTTTATCTTGGATAACCCCTTTAGACTCGGGTTTTTCTCTTCCTTTCTTCCTCTTTTCTCTTCCTTTCTTTCTCTCTTAGGGTTTCTAATGTTGGAGTGGCCGAAATAGAGTCAAAATAGACGACCTTGGGTATTTATATGGCTAAAATTGGACCAAGATCGCGACATTTAAGTTTCAGAATTCTTTCGGCTCTACCGGTAGACTCTACCGGTAGAATACTCTACCGGTAGGCTGTACCGGTAGATCGAACTCTCTGGACCAAAGTGTACCGGTACAAAACTCTACCGGTAGACTCTACCGGTAGGGTTTTGCTAGTTTCGCCTTTTTCCTCCATTTTTCATTTCCAATCCATCCTAAACCCTTCCAAAACCAACCCAAACTTTCACAACATACCTTGGTACCCCAAACATAGTTGCTAGAGGTCTTTTTATAATTTGTGTCATCCATTCACTAGCTAAACTAGCCTTAACTATGATTCTCACTGACATTCGAAATTCCTTCTTTTCCAACTTATCAAATTAAAACACACATCACTACACACATCCACACTTTTACTACAAGTAATTTCTATATAGTTATATACATATATTAAAAGAGAATGCGGGGTGTTACAAAATTCAACCCTTGATTATTAAGTTTAGCTTTAGTTTTAAATTAGTGAATTCATAGTTCAATTCCAATTGTTTAAATAAAATTGGATTGATACAAAGTTAGTACTTGAAATTTATTAGAAATAATTCTCCGTGGGAACGATACTCTACTTATCACTTTATTACTTATTGATCGTGTATACTTACACGTAAATTGTCAATACCAAATTCGGACAACAGTACCATTATGGTATTCCGCAACTTGCATTTTGGTATGGTACAAAATTCGTAAAATATAAGGGCGAAATCACAATTCAATCAGAAAAGATTATTACAACATGGGGTTGTTCTGATTAAAAAAAAAGTGTGTCCTACATGAGTTATCACTAATTTAAATCTTGGATAATGTGTCTGCCTCTTCATTACACTGGTATCAATTTCTATTTCATCAATCAGTTTTTCTTTTTCTTTCCTAATAATAAATGTATAATGATTTTTGAGACTGATCTATTTATCTTTCTAAACACATGCAGTCCATCTATCCCACATGTGTACAACAAGTTACGGGGATAAATCTCTAGGGTGTCACCAAGGGGAGACTCAAAGCAACGACCTCCCCCCAACTTTGTAGGTGTAATTGGTAGACCTTATACCAACTGTAACTAGTAATAGAACTAATATTTTTTTACTAATTCTTCTCCCCATTTCTCTCTAGAATTTTGTGCAAAAGTATTTGAACCTATTTACAAATTTATCAATATCACATGCTTTCCCATTTTCATTAGCACCCAAACTACGGAATACAAATTGTTTATCACTACCAAAGTGATGTTGAAGAGTAAACTTGGACTAGTCCATCAATACCCAAATAAGGAAGTCGGCTACACTCTTTTTTTTTAAGTACTTGGAAAACAAAGTTGCTCGACACATTCCTGGCCCCTGCTACAATTTCTTGCATCTACCACCCTTTGATTGCCAAGTTCGGAAGGCGATATTTAAGATGCCTTATAAATTTTTTAAAAATACATTTTAAATAAGGGCGTGAAGATGGGCGGTTGATAAAGGAAATGTGAGGTTTGAGGGCATGCTTCAACTCCTTTAGCTTGCTCTTGAGCCTTTTCAACTTTCAGCATAACTGAAAGATGAGGGAACTAGAGATCTCCTCAAATAAAAAGTATTTTATAAGAAATGCACTATTTTTGTATAGGTATTGTTTGAATGTACTAAAAGGTATATATTTAAGGAAAAGAATTTCAAAAAAATGTGCTTGGATTATCAACAAAAAAAGCACTTATAAATGTTACAATTGCTAATATAATTCCAAATGGCATTATATATATGTAATTGTATCAAGCTGATGGTAGTGGTGATACCGACAATAGTGTTGGTTAGATGGTGGTGGCGATGTGATGACAATGGGGGTGGTAACAACGATGATGGTAGTGGTGGTGCTTATAAGAGTGGCTGAAATGAAGTTGCTCTTCTGTAGTTGAAAAAAATAACACCAGTTATTTTCCATAATCACCAGGTGAGTATCTGATTGAAAGCTATAAATCAATGCATACAATTAGAAACACATGGAAAGATATTTGAATTGGAGTTGCTCTTCTGCAGTTGAAAACAATAACACCAGTTATTTTCCATAATCACCAGGTGAGCATTTGATTGAAAGCTATAAATCAATGCATACAATTAGAAACACATAGAAAGATATTTGAATTAGTGCCCATCAATAAAAAAAACACAACTGAGAAGCTCCTGCATGTCTGCAATAAGTATAAGATAACATTAATGCCTACATTAACCACTAGATTGCTAGTATGCCTCCATGAATACCCTACTCCCTATGTCTCTAGATGATATACTTAGATCTCGTTTGTATAGTGGTAATTTTGATTGGAAAAGGAGATCAAATTCTGGGAACTATACATTTTCCTATTTGGATAGTTAAAAAATCGGTACCAAAATAAAAAAATGAGATTATATTGGTAGAAATCCTACACGTTGAGTTGATGGAAATAATCTCATATCCAACTATTTGGACATAACATATATCTTATGAATATTCAATGTATCGACATTTGGCAATTTGGATGCAATAAGAAGATGTCAGCGACAGAATCTAAATTAGAAACCATCGATCGAAGCTAAAATCGTCAAAAACTATGACTATAAAAAGGCATTCAATGGATAAGATGAATGACACATTCAAGCCCCCATAAGACCCATGATTTAGGCATTTTTAGGAGTAGTGTTGATTAGATTTAGGAGGAAGTTACTACTGCAATCAAGGATGTTAATTCAGTATTTTCTACAACCGAAGTCCCTTCGATTGAATTAATGAAGGATTCCTATTTTATTAGTTCCTTGAATTGTGTGTTTGTCCATTAAAATTCATCCAAAGAAGTCCTAAAACAAATCATTTGAACCCCTCACAAATAATCACCTAAGAAATATCTATTGATTGGGTTTCTTTTATGGATAACAACAAATTTTTAGAGCAACAATCTTTTGGCACACTTAGTGGGACAACATAACTAACTTGGATCTAGAAAATGGTTCGAACAAGGAAACAACATGAGATTTGTGTTTGGTACTTGATGCTCGATCTGAATTGTATAAATCCAAGTACAGGCGGTCAAGCTGTAGTAATAATCCGGTTTGAGTTCGGAGTCGAATCCACAAGGAACTTGCTGTTGGTATTTCAAAATAAACAGTAGCAAAGACTGAATGATTGTGATCCTTATGATTTGTGTGATAGATGGGGATTTTCTGAACAAAATGTAAGATTCATTCCACGGTAGTTTTCTAGACAAAATATAAGATTAGTTCAAATTAAAAAAAGAAAGTCGCTCTTTAGTTCAAGGATCTGGACATGTAGTTAATCATTCAGTTTGTTATATATATGCTTGATAACTTAATTAACTCCCATGTCAATGGCAATTTAAATGAAAGATATAGATAGATTATGAGAATTAAGCACATGATTCCAATGTCTTTCTAGAAGTTTACAAGAATTGTCTGTGCCGAGACTTAACCCGTCTACAAACAAGCAAGTGTTTCTACAACCATGGTGTTAATGTTCCATTTTTTTCATTGAAGCACAATAATGGGGAGGATTTAAGGGTAGTCTTGAGAATCTAGTGAGGTTACTTGCCTTGAAATGATGATTCTTTCTATGCAAGAGTCATCTGTATCATAAAAAGAACCACGATTAAACAAAGTACCTTAGCTTTGCTAAATGCAATCAATCATCCAATAAGCAAGGGTATATAAACATTAAGCATTAGAACAAAGCATAAAATAACTTTTGGATAATTTATACATGCCCTTCACCTCTTATCAAAGAGTGAATGAGGAACTACACACTCTTCATAACTTTGTTAAAGCTAGAAAAGTGAGTGATACTCATCCCTCCAAGTAGAAAACTTGAAAAGTAAAAGAACAACAACTAAGGAGCTAATCTTCAACGAAAGAATGAGTGAATCACATTCCACCTTTTATGGCTTTGGCAAAGCTTTCAAAAAGTGAAAGAGTTTCACTCCTCTAAGAAAGAAGGATGCTCAAGCAAGGGAAGTGAAATAAGCTAACAAGTAAAAGTACAAGAAAGCTAGTTATTTTTGGAGGGTTTCCACCATAACCAAAAGATAAGTTATCTTTCTTGATACTTGTAAACAAAAATAGATAAAACTACAAGGGGAGTCTAAGCCTCCCTTATAGTTGCTACAACATGGATGTAAAAGCTAAATAAGAGAAGATTAAAGATCCAACTACAAGGGGAGTACAAGCCTCCATCATGGTTGAGATTCAAAGTGCAAAAGCAAATGCAAGTAAAGAAAGCTTTATATAAACACAAAACAAGTACAATAATGAAGAGATGTTGGTCTAAGGCCAAACTTATCTCCCATGAACTACTCAATTTACAAGAGAAAAATTGCACACCATAAGCTCCCTAAAGAGGGGTATCTATAGGCAAGGGAAAAAGTGGGGAGAGGAAAGATAAGAGCTGATGGGTGAATAGTATTTTCAACCCAAGTCACAGTGAAGACAAACAACTTTGCAGAGAATATGTGGGTGACGTTCGAACGTTAGTTGGCATTTGAACGATTTTGCTGTTTCTGCCTTATGAACGTGCGAACGTTGGCTTGCATTTTTGGTGTTTCTGCCTTATGAACGTTCAAACGTTGGCTTGCGTTCGAACGCTTTCTTCTGTCTTTGCCTTGTGGGCTTTCGAACGCAAGATGGCGTCTGATCTTTTTCACTCAACTGGTTGATGAGCACATAATATTACATATTTGAAGGCCTCATTGCATTTTAAGTCAACTTTTGCATCTAAGTATTTAGAGTTAGCCGAAATTATGAATAATCTTCAAGTTTCGATGTTGCAGGTAATTATAGCATAAATAATGAATTTTATAACCTTGCAACTATGTGTGAATGTGTGGTGAATATATGGACACTTAAGATGAGGATTGGGAGGCTTGGAGGGTGAAGAATTCAAGGAAAAATGCATTAAGAAGGTTGTGCCCGTTGGAGTGAAGGATTTGGACACAATACTACTATTTTTCCCATTTTTGACTATGATCTGCTTCGAATCTGAAAAAGTTCAAAACAAGAAAGTTGTATATCTGGATGTCTTCTATACTGTGTTAAAATGTCAGCTTAATCTAACGATCGGATCAAAAGTTATGTCGATTCTACGAAAATTGATCTAGAGTAGAAAAGAGTATCGGTACTACATACCGGTACCCCAAACTCCAGAAGCCTTAAAGTACCGGTACGCTCCCCTGAACAATTCCGAACCTCCTGCAACTCAACTCCACTTGCTTAGGGTGCCACCTACACTTGTCCCACTTGCCTCCAACATTTCCTTACACATTTACATGCCTCCCTTACACAATTTGAAGACTTTTGAGCCTTGACATTCATGGAGGATGGGAGAGAAGTGGGCTTTATTGATGGGTGCAGGCTAAGCCTATGATAGCCTACCATACCCATCCATTCAGCCCCCTATAGATTGGAGGCCTGCACACACCTTGGGAGGACCACTATGCAAAAAAATTGAAGGCTCTCAACATTATATTCAGAATTACACAACCATTTCAAGGGGTGGTTACCTAAGTTAGGAGTAATTCCAATGAAGAAGATGATGAATAGTGCCATAGTATGAGAAATTTATGTTTTTGCATTTTCTTCCATCCTTTCACTTGTATTTTAATGTAAGACTCTTGTAAGCTTAATTTATTGTCTTTAATCCCATTCCTTAAAAGTATATTGCAAGTTTAGTTACATGTTTGAGATTTCACAACTGTTGTTCATGTTTTCTTCATTTCAAGTTTAAAATGGGTATTGTATTTCTCTCGTCATAGTTTATGTTTCTTGCATTAACTTAGTTTAAATCTTCATTTCTCTACAATGTGTTTCATTTACATTAATGTCTTGTCTTTTATTATGAGTAGCTAGCTTTAAGTTGGCTAATCCAAGGGAGACCTCCTCTTGGGATTTCCATTTTAACTCATTTTCTTTCCTCTCTCGATGTACAATGGTTCAGTTTGGCTGGGTTGAAAGTGGATGTGGTGGTGAGTTTTTGATATTCCGTAGGCCTAGTCACGGTTTATGCTTGGATCCTCACCATCTCGTCCCTAGCTTTCCACGAATCAATCGTACATCTATAAACCCTCGGAGGGAGGTTTCAAGTTGAGTTGGGATTCCCATTGGAATGACATCTTTGGATTAGCCAACCCTTGTTTTTATTGCATTTTCATTCCCAAAATTCTAACACCAAAACACAAACTTCAAAGATTTTACACGTTTCTCTTTTGTTCACCAAAATCACCTTCACACAACTTGAACTTTCTTTCCCTGAGGAGACGACCTTGGAATACTTTTCCAAGTAAAACAACAACACACAAAAGACTCCTTGCGCTTGGGGAGCACTTTTGTTCACCACACACACATTTCATTTCATCATCACCATTCAATTGCCCTTTCTCTTGCATGAATCCAAGTGAGAGTGACATTCACCTACACATATAATTCATATACATATTTGAGGGTTCATGTTAGGAGCATAGGAACAACAATGGTTTTTCAAACAATCAGTGGTCTTATGTGAAGTTCACTTCCACACTCTATGCAACACCCTTGTCTTCAAATGCTTCCAAGGGACATTCGAACGTTGAATGGTGTTTGAACGTGATACTTAAGTACTTCAGGGTCTTCTTGACTACAACACGCCATGTATTAGCAACTCAGAGGCAATTTGGTCTTGTCAGTGCTCCAGTGGACTTTTGAACATTAGTTGGCGTTCGAACGTGGTACTCAAGTGCATCGGGTTCTTGCTCAGGATCATGTGCTTGGCTGCAACACACTGTCTCTCAGCAGTCTGGTTTTATCCTGGTTTATTTTGACTTTAGAAAGTGAGTTGGCGTTTGAACGTTATTGTCCTGATCTTAGCTTTTCCAATTTTTTCTTTTATTTTGCTGGTGTTGTATCCTAGTGTTATATTTGTCGACTTTGAGCCGTTGTTCACTTTAAGACCTGAAATATCATCACTTGAACTCCATCAAAGTACAATTATCCTTAAAAAGGCATAGTATAATGCTACTTTTTAGTACTAATCATTACTACTCAAAATATGGAAAACAACGCCAATTACTAGCAATCTTAAAGCAAGTTTGAGTATCAATCCTATGGAAACTGAAAATTCAAGGAATGGTCAAACCAGTGGCTAGGATAGTCTATAGATGCAAGAGTTTGTACAAAATTTGAAGTAGGTATTGCATAATTTTGGCGTTAGGCAAGATTTATTTTATGTCGTGCATGAGTTAATGAGTGCCCAGACATCAACTTTAGGATCAATTAATCAAAAATTGACCACTGTGGATAGAAATCAAACACTAAAAGAGGGAAAGACCAATCATGTGGTGCTTCTTGTAGAAAACCAGAGACCATCACCAATGGTCATCAGTGAAAGACCATGCCTACCACACCAAAACCATTATAACATGGTGTTTGGTGGGAAATATGTTGGGAATCCTAGGTAAAAAGAAAAAACCAAGACCGTCCCCAGAGTTTCGTAGAAGAGGTCATGAGAGGCATGCCATGCCTCCATTAAAACCCAAGGAGGAAGTTAACCCAAGGGCAGGGGTAACCCTTTGACCAGTTTGATAACATAAAAGGCCTTCAAATCGTGACTTTTAATAGGAATCAGCTAGTAGAGATTATTTAAGATTTCTATGGCCATAGCCTTAGAAAAACTGATATGCCTGTTGTTAAAAAATCACAACTTCCATGGATTGACTATGAGGAATTCCCAAAGAGATATAAAATCCTAGAATTCCACCTTTTACTCTGGTGAAGAGAATCAATCCACAATAGAATACATAGGTAGATTCACTTTCTAATTTGTGGAAGTGGGAAATAATGAGAATCTAAAAAAGAAATTGTTCCCACAATCTTTAACAAAAACAACCTTTGTTTGGTTCATAAATTTGTCTGCTAATTCAATTCAAACTTGGCAAGAAATGGAAGAGCAGTTTCATACCTAGTTTTATAGAAATGAACCAGAGTTTTTATTGGAAGATTTGTCAAGATTAAGGCAGAAATCGAATGAATTTGCACAACAGTACATCTCCAAATTCAAGAAAGGAAGAAATAAATGTTATGTTTATTTGCCTGAAGTAGAATTGGCGAAACTAGACCAAAATAGTTTAGACTTCAAATTAATAAAGAAATTCAAAGGAATGGAGTGTAATGATCACTTTGAACTCTCAGATAGGGCCACCGAGTATGAAATGCTGCTCAAGAAGGAGTAACAAAGGAAAATCAGTTCTCTAGGAACCTATTTTCTAGACTTTGATGGAGAAGTTGAGATAGATGTGGCACAAATAATAGGAAAGTCACCAATTATGTGTGACACCTTGAAAAGGGTTGAGGACCCTATGAACATGTCGTCTAGCCATCTTTCAAAAAAGATGTACCCTCAACCTTTAGGTAGTATTCCTTTGATCTGTCAATAGATGATGCCATGTTTGATGAGGTGATCAACAAATCACTGTCCTGTCTCAAGGACATAACATCCCACCAGAAAAAGATAGAAAGGGAAAACAATGTTGCAATTGCCATAATTCACTTAGGCATTCCACTAAAAAGTACATTACTTTTAGAAAACGTGTGCAAGATATAATCCAAAAGGGAATGCTTAAGTATGCAATAAAACTAGAAGAAATCATGGGTGAAGGAAAATACTCATTCCCTAAAGAATTTAACATTAATATGGTTTCTGCGAATTTATAGGAAGAACAAAAGATTGCTAGTTTGGTGGTTGGCCAAGAAAGAATTGCCCCCAAGATGAAAACACCAATCCATAACAAGTTGGGTCCTAGAGAAAAAGAGCATGTTAAATGCTTCAAATGTGCTAAAGAAAGAGTAAAGCCAGATGCAATACCACTAGATGATGTGGTAAGAGAATTCATTAATAAGGTCTCCAATACATTACCAGAAGAGAAGGAGATGTGCATATCTACAATAGCTTTGAAAAAATATTTGTTGGTGCAGACCCATGCATATTTAAGATGCAATAAAAATGCAAGTATGGTCCCCTATTAGATTTCTGAAATCAAGAGAAATCCAAGAAGCATTGGCTACTAAGGCCAAGCTATGAAAAAAAGGCTGCACGGGATGAAACATTCTACTCGACCATCGTTTGCCAAGAAGACTGTTTGGCAAAGAATCAAAAGACAAGAACAACAAGAGAAACAAAGTTAGAAAAGGAAATGGAGATTTGAGATCATTACAAAGGTTAAACCTAGAATAGTAAATTCCCTTGAAGTTAATGACGAAAAATAACACCAAGTTCAACACCCAAATTATCATATGGGGCATGGTACCAAACACTTAATAGAACCCAAAAAAAAAGAGAAAAAAGGTAGTTTGTCGCTTGGATGAGCAAGTGAGATCCTACTCCTATTGAGTCCTATTCAAGGCTAAGTACATCGATGGGAAAGAAAAATGCACCTGGATTAAAGACTAAAAAAAAAAGACCAGAGAAGTCCAAACTAAGCAGGGCATCTTTGATAAAAAAAATTGTTGAATTCAAGTAGATACTAGATCTATCTAGAGGAGAACCAGAGAAAATGCCTAAAAACCTATCAGCAAAAGGGAAAGAGAAAGTAGAAGAAGAAACAACATGCTTTCAAATGATGAGATTATGGATTTTGAAGATGTAGAACCTCTCTTCAAAGATGATGCAACATGGTGATATTGAATTTGCTTGAAGCATTAAAAGCTAATCCATGACAACCAAACCAACTAGAATGAGATGTGAAAGACAACACTGAAATAGTAGTAGTCTTTGAAGAAACTGTAAAGGAATTTAGACTTGACTGGAGGTTTATAAGCATAGAACAAGGAGACTGGTGAGCAGATAAAGTAGTATGGCCCTCCCTTAGGAAAGAGTTGGTCAAACATTTGGAACCACTATACATATAAGCCCACATCGATGGCCAAACAGTTAGCAACTTTTTGGTTGGTAATGGAGCAGTTGTCTACATCCTACCCTAAAGGATGTTAAAAGTTTTGAACAAAGGAGAGGAAGACCAACTTCACACTGACATTACATTCAGTAACTTTGTTGGATGGTCAACATTTGCAAAAGAAAATTTTCCTATGTAATTACAAGTAGACAACAAAAAAGCCAGAACAACATTTTTGTAGTGGATTCCTTATCAAACATTAATGCTCTCTTAGGAAGAGAATGGATATACACTAATGGTTGTGTTCTATCACCCCTACATCAAGTATTGATATTCCTGTTAGAAAGTGACGTGAAGAAAAAAGGAATGGAAGTGCATTAGGCATATACAAATCCTTTACATGTAGTTGCATACAATGTGGTGGCTCAATTCTATCATAAAGATCTAGCCTTAATTGGGTAGAGTGGCTATAAGAGCCAATTTAATAAATGTTTCAAAGAAAATCTACATCAGATTTACCATGAATGACCACGCCTGGTATTCTACAACCAAGGCTTGAAAGTGAATAATTTAAGAAGATTGATGGATAGAGCCTACAAAGAGTTCTAGAATGGAAAGATAGATGCCATTAAAGCCACATTAACAAGGTTATTTGCATTTACCTTGGAAAAAAGAGTGAATGAATTAGGAGTGGCATCTATTAATTAGGCTGAGTGTGTGTTAGAAAATGGCCCATGGAATATAAATTAGAACATACGAGTGGAAATCTTTAGTCTACACTTTTAAAATTAGATGATGTAAAGGCAGATGTTCATGACACAGTGGAAGAAATTAACCTAGGGGATGAGGTTGATAAAGGGCTATCTACATTAATGTAGCTCTAGGGGTAGGCTTCAAGCAGAGGCTGGTCGAATTATTAAGGAAGTTTAAAGATTGATTTGCATGTAGCTATGAAGAAATGCTTGGTTTAGAAAAATCACTGGCAGAACATAGACTACCATCAAGAAGGATTTTCATCCCCATAAACAACCACCTAGGAGGATAACCATTGAGGTTACATTTCTAGTGAAAGAGGAAATTTAAAGCTTGTTAAAAGTAGGATTCATAAGAATTGTTGTTGAGACTTTAACATTGAATTATTTTATAGTTTAACATATTAAGTTTAGGTTTGCTAGTGTAGGCATTCACTTTATCTAGTGTACTTTGCATGTTAAACCTTAATTTCTATATTGCAGGTATTTTAGGTGTAAATGTAAAGAATAAGCATTGATGTAATGGCAAAGAAAAGAGTTGAGATTAAGTTGCTCGAGAAAGGATGAAGCTGAGGTCTTGGAGATCAATTTTGGAAAAATAATATAAGTTCTACTGGTAGTAGTGATGATCACATAATATTGCACATTTCATGGCCTCATTACATTCATTATAACTCAACTTTTGTATTTAATTACTTAGTGTTAGCCTATTTTATGAATAATGTTGAATTCTCGATGTTGCATGTTTTGATAGCTTAAATGTTGGATTTTAGGACCTTGCAACTATGTTGGATATGTGGTAATGGCATGGACACAATACATGAAGAATTGGAGGCTTAAAATTGAAGAAATCAAGGAGGTATTGGTGTTTTGGAACAAAGGCACCAGCTGCCACATCACTGGGAAGCACTGCCTCGGTTGTCCTCCATTTTGACCATGATCTACTCAGAATCTGGAAAAGTTCAAAACATGAAAGTTGTAGATCTGGATGTCTTCTGTATCGTGTCCAAATTTCAGATCAATCCAACGGTTAGATCAAGATTTATGTCATTTCTACCGAAGGTGGTCTAGTGCCGAAAAAATAGTACCGGTACTTGGTACCGGTACCACGAACATTCTGGCCGAAAAACAGCCTGTAACTCAACTTTGAGGCTTAGGGGTCCCACCTACACTTCTCTCACTTGCCCCCCAACATTTCCTGACACAAGAGCACGCCTCCCTTACACATTTGGAAGACTTGGAAGGCTTGGCATTAATGAAGCATGGGAGAGGAATGGGCAGGCATGTGGGCTGCCAAGCTAGGCTTGTCCTAGCCTGTGCAATGCATCATTTCAGCCCTCTCTTGATAGGAGCTGGAGCAGACAGCTAGGGAGGACCCTCATGAACGTTTTTGGCAAGGCATACACTCCATATATACAGCATTATTCAGCAAGAGAGGGTTGGCTACCTAAGCTTAGGAGTAGATATAGAGAGAGAGTTCCAAGGTTGAAGATGATGAAGAGTAAATTTAGTTTGCATTTTCTTCTCCCATTTTCACTTGCTATTGTTGTAGTAAGCTTTCATACTCTTGTAATCTTCATTTTATTACCTTAATGTCATTTACTTCAAGTCTATTTCAAGTTTAGTTGTGTAACTTAGATTTCACCATTTATGCTTTCAAGTTCTTCATTTCCATGCTTTAAATTGGGTATTGTTGATTTCTCTTCTTAAGTTTAACATTTCTTGCATGTAGTTAAGTTTTAATCTCCATTTCATCCTTGTCTCTTTACATCATGAATGTCTTGCTTTTAATATGAGTAGTTAGGATTTAAGTTGGTTAATCCAAGGGAAGACCTCCTCTTGGGGATTCCATTTGAACTCTTCTTCATTCCTCCCTTTTGAGGCAAATGGTTCGGTTTGACGGGGTTGAGAGTGGAGGAGTTGGTGAGCCTTTGATATCCCGTAGGCCTAGTCACATGTTATGCTTAGATACTCACCAATCTTGTCCCTAGCTTCCCCCGAATCAATCGTTCATTCATGCTCAATCAGAGGAAGACTTTGAGTTGATTTGGTATTCCCATTGGAATGAATCCTTTGGATTATCCAACACTTGTTTTCTTGCATTTTCATTTACAAACCAAACACAAAACTCAAACAAAAGATTTTACACTTTCTTTTCTCTTTTGCAAAATCACTTTCACAAAACTCCCTTTCCTTCCCTGAGGAGACGACCTTGGAATACTCTTCCAAGTAAAACACCGACCACGAAAGACTCCTTGCGATTGGGGAGCACTTTTGTGCACACTTTACATTCCACTTTTTATTTCACATATATTTTGTTCATCCATTTTCCACCATTCACATTCCGTTGTTCCCTATCTCTTATATCATCCTGAGGGAGAGTGACACCCCCTTCACACATAAGCCATACACATTTGAGGATGGTGTTGAGAGGTAGGGAACAACGACCTATTTCCAATCAATCAAGTAGAACCATGTTCCACCAGTAGGAAATATTACAGTACTTCTGTCAGGGAAGTCCTATCGGTATCAAAAGTCATAGTACTTTTAGAAGTTTTATCAGATAGATTTTCTGCCTGTAAGTTCTACTGTTCTACCGATATGTTGGGCCACAGAAGGAGTTTTTACTAGTAGTTGGAGGATGTTCTACTGGTAAGTTGAGGTAGATTTTCATGGGAAACATAACTAAAGCACAAATCTTGCCTTACCTTTTAAGGATTCTCACCTAATAGGAGGATAGATAATTTTGGGAAAGATATTTACCAAAGATTTGAAGATTCTCCTTCTGTAACACCCCAAAATACACCCTGGACGGCATTACGTTCAATAACCATTCATACCATGAGAGCACTAAGATAAACCATCAATAAAGAAGACTTCATAGCCATGATTCATAACGTTTACATCAATATCCCAAAAGAATATGCCATCTTTGGCCTTTACATTCCCAATGAAAAGTTTACTATTATAGCGCAGCGGAAAGTACAAAAAAACTAGACTACACAATGTTCAAAAGAATTTTCTAGTCTAGTACAAAAGAACTACGGTTCTAAATATCCACCTCGGGATCTAGGTTCCCCTCGAGTGGAGCCTCCCAATGTGCCGGCTCATCGATACCGAGATCCTCCTCTTGCAATAAATCTGAAAAATGTAATTGTAGGGGATGAGCACGAAGCTCTGTAGCAAAATCTTCCCAAACTCAAACAAGGTTTGTAAAAACATCTAAAAGGGGTGGTCTCATTTCACAAATAGCATACATAATGTATGAAGTAAAACAAGGACATTTAACAACGGATCTCAAGTTTAAATAACAATACTAATAGAAATATACCATCACAACCAATTCCCATAATCATCCATTTCAAAAATCATTATTTTTCAACACATGATATACTATTGTTCTCTTACGAATGAGCATCCTTACAAGGAACCTCTCACCTTCAAAGTTGGAGTCATTTCAAGCATCCTTACAAGGAACCTCTTGATAATGTTACAAATTTTCCTCTATTGGCATGAGCATCCATATAAGGAACCTCTCACCCTCAAGGTTTGAGTTATTCAAGCATCCTTACAAGGAACCTCTTGATAATGTTACAACTTGTCCTCTCTTGGCATGAGCATCCTTATAAGGAACCTCTCACCCTCAAGGTTTGAGTTATTCAAGCATCCTT
>CM042190.1:9291150-9347171 GCA_023539305.1 Ilex asprella | reverse complement strand
GAGTATCATATTTTCCGTCGAAGACGGGTTCATTCCACATTGCATTGTGTTGTGGGAGTCGGGAAGGACTCGGTTTGTGTTACATGATTGAGTCTCATCTCAGTCATGGCATATTGTACACATGGGCACTTACATTGTGTTGTCAAGCCGGGAAGGGCTCGGGGTGAGTGCGTAAATGAGTCATATCTCATTTCATGTTGAGCCGAGGCGGGCTCAGGTTGAGTACATGAGTCTCATCTCATTTCATGGGGCTTGGGTAGCCCGGGTTTAGCATACATGGCATTGCATGTGAAGGGAGCCGTGATGGGCTCAGATGGGTACACATGGGTGGGTCTCACCTCATTCATGGTATGACATAATAGCATTACATCATTTAATCGCATGTTATTGATGGAATGGTTATGGATTTGTGGTGTGTGCATGTGAACATTTCATATGCATATAGGTGGAGGAGTAGCCTCTGTAGGAATTTCTCTACTGGGCGTTGGCTCACCCTATACGGGAAACATTTCAGGTGCGGAACGTTCACCGGCGGATGGCTCAAGTTTGAGTCCTCATGGTTGAAGAAGGCCAACATGTGGACTTAGCTTTGTGTTTTTTGTAAAATTGGACTTTTAATTAAATTTTGCATGTAATCTATGTAAAAGGATTGAAGTTTGAACTTATATCAACCATGTATGATGCATAGGTGTGACGGGCTGATGGTCACTGTGGTATATGGTAGTGTTACAGTTTTAGTGTTACACTTTATACGCCATGTTACACTTTTACATGGCAGTGTTATACTTTCATACGCCATGTTACACTTTTATGTGGTAGTGTTACACTTTTATACGCCATGTTACACTTTTACATGGCAGTGTTACACTTTCATACGCCATGTTACACTTTTATATGGCAGTGTTACACTTTCATACGCCATGTTACACTTTTATGTGGTAGTGTTACACTTTTAGTGTTACACTTTTATACGTCATGTTACACTTTTACATGGCAGTGTTACACTTTTATACGCCATGTAACACTTTTATATGGCAGTGTTACACTTTTATATGACAGTGTTTCACTTTTTTATGGTCATGTTACACTTTTATACGTCATGTCACCCTTAATACGTTGACATAAAAATTCCAGTTTTGGGGGCGTCAAAAGTATGGATAAATGGACCCAGTGTGGTCAATGGCTTATATTGGACCTCTGATGGGTCGTATGATTTTAAAGTTGCACACGTTTCGTTTTTGGTAGAGTTCTCTATACAAAGGAGACTCTGCCCAAAATTTTGTTAAAATTAAGGACTCCGATAAATAGAGCATAAAGGTGTGTTATCGAGTTCTTCGGTGTACACGGGTATTCCGCGGGTTGATGGGTAATCAACGGACCCCCGGATTTTGGGGTGTCATAATAAGGATATGTGAGAAACAGTGCAATAGAATGGTGGGAGTGACATGTACAAAATTTGTGGGTGAACAAAAGTATTTTCCAAGCGCAATGTGTCTTTTGAGTATCGTGTTTTACTTAGAAAGTATTCCAAGGTCGTCTTCTCAGGAAATGAGGTGAATCATGTGGAAGGTGATTTTGGTAAAAAGAGAAGTGTAAAAATATTTTGTTGTTTGAAGTTTGGTTCGTGATGGTATCTTGATAATAATGAAATGGGAAAACTGTTGGCTAATCCGAAGGGTACATTCCAATGGGAATGCCAACTCAACTCAAGATCTTCCTCTAATGGTGTCTAGATGTTCGATTAATTCGTGGGAAGCTCGAGACTAAAATGGAGGTGAGGATTCAATCATACCCCGTGATAATGCATACATTGTATCAAAAACTTACAACCATGTCCTTATCCCAACCCAGTCAAACCAAACCAACGTACACAGAGAGGAGGAAGAGAATGAGTTGAAATGACATACCCAAGAGGAGATCTCCCTTGGATTAGCCAACTTAAAGGGTTTAGCTACTCATGATTAAAGGAAAGATAATTATGTAATGGAAAGACATTGTAAGAGGATGAAGATTCGAGTTAAGTTAATGCAAGGAAATACAAACTACAAGAGAAGGCATTAAATACCCATTTGGAAGCCTGAAAATGAAGAACTTGAATGCATTAATGGTGAAAGCAAGAATGAAAGACTAAACTTGAAAGCAACCTGCAATAAATGACATTAAAGACTTTAAACAAAACTTAAACAAGTCTTACAAGAATTTTAAAGGCAATGTATTGAAGGAAATGCAAAAATATTAACTTCTCTGTCTAGCCCTATTCATCTTCTTTCTTTTTTACTCTCTCTCTCTCTATTACAATGTATATCTAGCTAATGCTGAATAATGGAGAATAAGCTATCCAAAAAAGTCTGTGGAGCCATCCCCAAGTGCTTGATTTCTTTCCTTGTCTACCCTAACTTCCCGACATCATCTGTTAATGTATATCAATTATGAGTGGAGGGCAGTGTCACTCTCCCTTGGAAAGATGTCAAAAGAAAGGGCAAGGAGAAAATGGAATGGAATGATGAAATGTGAATGAACAAAAAAGATTCCCAAGTGCAATAAGTCTTTTGCGTATCGTATTTTACTTGGAGGTATTGCAAGGTCGTTTCCTCAAAGAAGGATGTGAATCGTGTTGAGGTGATTTTGGTAAAACAAAGAAATGTGTAAAATCTTTTGTTATTGGAGTTTGGTTTGTGAATTGTATTGAGATAAAAAAGAAATAGGAAACAAGTGTTGATTAATCTAAAGTCACTTTGATGGGAAAGCCAAGTCAATGTGAAACCTTCCTCCAATGGTGCATAAATGAACGATTGATTTATGGGACGCTCGGGAAAAGAGGGAAGTGAGAATCCAAGCATAACCCGTGACCAAGCCTACGAGGTATCAAAGACTCACAACCATGTCCACACTTAACCCAGTCAAACTGAACCATCATACACCGAGGGGAGGAAAGAAGATGAGTTGGAATGGCATACCCAAGAGGAGGTCTCCATTAGATTAGCCAACTTAAAGATTTTGCTACTCGTGCATGAAAGAAAAACAACAATGAAATGTAAAGACATGATAAAGATATGAAGATTGTGGCTAAGTTAATGCAAGAAAACATAAACTAAACGTGAGTAAATTGAACACCCATATTTAAAACTAAGATATGAACAATTTGAATGCATTAAGGATGAAAGATTTTTTGAAAGATTAAAGTTAAAAGAAACTTGAAATAAATGACATTCAAGAATTCAAATAAAGCTTAGAAGATTCTTACATGAAATTACAAGGCAATGTATGGAAACAAAAGGTAAAAACTTTAACTTCTCTCTCTAGCACTATTCATCTTCTACCTTGGACTCTCTCTATATTACAATCTATATCTTCATAATTGTCTCCAAGGTAGAAAAAACATCCATGGCTGTCGTCCCAAGCCTGAGTTATGTCCTTCCAATCATAGGGGGCTACAAGGGTTGACATGGTGCAGCCTATGACAAGTCTAGCCTTTTTCTCTTGTCATGCCTCTTCTCTCTCCTCCTTATTAATGAAAAAGACATCCTAGTCCAAGTAGAGGTGAGGGGATGCTCCTAGACGTGCAGGGGATGTCAGAGGATCTGTTGGAAAATTTTAAGTGGGACCCTAAATGGAAGAGCTTGAGATGCAGACTGTCTAGGCAACTGGGTAAAACCTTCCGGAAGGTTTGGGTGAAAACCTTCTAGAAGTTTCATTCCATTAGACAAAACCTTCTGGAAGGTTTCAATCCAGTAGGCAAAACCTTTCAAAAGGTTTTGGCAATGAAAAAGGAATCCAAGGTAAAACCTTTTGGAAGGTTTTCATCCAAACCTTCCAAAAGGTTTTCAACCAATTTGAATTTCCTTGGCATCTTCTCCCTCCAAACCTTTCTAGCAGCTACCCCTTCCCCTTCTTTGATCTCAAACACTACAATGGGGATTGAACTCAATGCATTTGCATCATTTTACCTACATCCACACAAAACTCCATCAAAATTAAAGTTATCATATTTTGATGCACAACAAAAGCAACAAAAGCTAAATGCACAACAAAAGCAAGTATAAAATGGTATATTATCATACAAAATATGTCATATTTTTGTGTTAATCACACCCTCCAACTTGAGTTTTGCTAGTCTATAGCAAACATTATTTCAAACTGCAACCATAAACTACATTAAACATCCATTAATACTAGTAATGCAAAAGAATCAAGATCCAAAAATCATAATGTAATTATAGAAATAGTTTGGACAATGAAATAAATGCAACAATTATGGTATTTCCATTGATCAATCCAAAAATATCTTTATACTGTGTTCAAGTCCCAAAACAAAAGACGCCTAAATCATTGTGAAACTTCTAATAGCCAATACCAAAAATCCTAACTGTGTGCAACCACATTTCAAGGCAAAAACAACAAAAAATCTAATCAAAACAAGAGTCCCCAGTCCTCCTCAATCATCATCCATATAAAATGCATCCTCATCCTCAGTCTCGGACTCGGTCTATAACTCTGAATCCTCATCATTGTCATCATCTCCCACCTCCACAGTCGTAGAAGGCATAAGAATGGAGGTGGAGGGTTCATCTGAAGGTTGTGGTGGTGGTCCTCCAGGAATAGACTTTCCCGGGAATGTATGCTGGGGCAGGTGTAGGTGGTAGAGGTGCTGAAGAAGAAGCCTCAGAATCTAACGGCTGTGGGCTCAGGTCCCTAACTCTCTCCCCTAATGCTAGCAGCTCTCTTACAGTTGTTGGACTTCCAAATTGCTCCAGTCTTTAGGGGGAGGAGAAAGTCTTTGGCATAGTGTTTTACCTTAGCTTGGGCACAGAGATGGGTAACTAACCTGCCAAAAGGGAGATTTGCCTTTGGCTTTGTAGCCTAGGCAAACTCCCTCATCTCCAACCAAATGTAATATGCCACGTCAATGGCAACTCCCGTCATAATGGCATGCATAAATGCCAGCTTTTCAATGTTCGAGTTCTTCTCCGAACCTCAAGGCATCATGTTATAATAGAGGACCTTATTCATAACCCCATATGCGTGCTTGAGGCCTCCAACCAACATTGTTCTCATGAACGTGGTTGGGTCCTCATAGGTGAGGGCCACATAGTTCTTGATAGTCCTACCCCCTTCCACATTATGTGGGTAAACCTTGGTGGTCGGGAGAGATCTCACGTAGCCCATCGTAGTGGCTATTGAGTCTAGGGTCCCCTCAAATGCCTTGCCCCTCACATTAGTCTTCAACTTACTCCCATTGTCACCAAAAACAACCAACTTCTAGTAAAAATCACGACACATTCCCAAATTGTACCCTTTGACCTCCTTAAACCATGACTTCAACCCCCGTTGTTCAACAATTTTCACCACATCATTTTTAGGTCAAAAAGAAGCTCTATCCACATAGCTTTCACATGGCATGCCTTTTCCTCGATATGTTGCTTACGGGCGTCGTTCCTTGCATTCGTCCTTCTCTCCGCCTTATCCTGGGAGCTAGAACCCTCACATGTCCTCTTCTTGGATGTGGAGCCAAGGGGTGGAGAAGTTTCATAGCCAGTGCTCTTGGTCTGGGTCATGAGCATCAATAGTGCCCCCAACCCAAGAGCTACCCAAAACAACCTCCGTACACTCTCAATGGCATCAACTACGTCCTTAGACATCACATTTGTACGATCCATCTCCAAGAAGTTGAGAAATTTGGAGAAGAGTTAAAGAGACATTTAGAATTTTTATGGGAAATGGAATTCTAGGGTTTGCTTGAAGAACACTTGGTATTTTAGAATAAAACACCCTAAAAATTAACCTAAATGAAGAGAAAGTAGGAAATTTGAGATTTGGAGGAAACAATTTGAAGGTTAGAAGAGAGTAGAAGGAGAGGAGAGGGTTTGAGAGCGAGAGATGGATTGGAAATGTGAAGGGTTTTACAAACTTTTCGACTTTAAAACCTTCTTTTTTAATTTTTTGGGAAAAACCTTCCAGAAGATCGATAGAAACCTTCTAGAAGGTTTTTCTTACTGCCTAGGTCAAAATTCCAGTAGGTAAAACCTTCTGGAAGGTCGATCAAAACCTTCCGGAAGATTTTGCCTTTGCTGCAAGACCGATCCTTTGTTCAAAAATTCTCATCCAATTAAAACCTCGTCAACTCCAAGACATTTCAACACCATTCCTAAGGCATCTAACCTACCAAAAACATGAAACACACTTATAAACCACAATGGAATGATCGTGCCCAAGATCATTTTCGAAATTGCAACATGATTTATGATTTTGATGATTGCAAGCTACAAAACATGGATTTATAATTTAAACTATCAAAATGAACACCCAAAAATGTAAAATATGTATTCAAATAGCATGGGCATTCCTCAATCTTATCAAATATTGAAAGTTGAGCAATTTTTCCCCATCCTTTTAGCCAAAAAGCTACTTAACACATCGTTTAGTTGACGGAACCAATAACACATGAGCACACTATAGCCATAAATACTAGTCTAATGTACGCAGCTACACATTCATTTTTAAACTCGTGTGTGTATGAATTAGACAAGTAATTTGGGCATATACGCAACAAAATTCACATTCAAATGGCTAGCCAAATTCAGCTTTAATGCCAAACTCACCAAAGGTTACTCTTAACAATTAAATACACTACTGTTATCCTAGCATGTGCTCCATGTGTACATGTGAGATAGAATCCTATGTTAAAAATAAAGTGTACTCACATATAATCCAAAAATGAAGTTCATGTATGAAGGTGAAGCAACTTTGGAATAATCTCATGAAAATAATTCTAGGGCATTGGGTAGAAAAACTAACTCATCATTTTATTTAAGATTAGGCATCTCCCATGCTTCCCTAGATTACTTAGGACTTCGAAGGTTATAATGGAGCCTTGGGGTGATATTGAGGCAACAGAAGCAAAGGATATAGGATAACAAAGACGGTTGTTCTGAGTGAAAGACTTTTATTTCAAAAATATCTTCTTTTTATGGGATTTATATTTTTTACACCATTACCACACTCTTTGCTTCTTTTCTTTCTTTTCCTTAACATTTTATTTTTCTTTTAATCATTCTTTCTTTTTCTCACCGCTTTTTCTCCTTTTCTTGGATTTTCATTCTTTTTCTAATGAACTCCTTGAGTTCCACTTCCATTCATTCCATTTGTTTCAATTTCCACACCACATTTTCTTCTCTTTCAAGATTACTCAAATTCATCTTTAGGAACAATCAAGGTAAGGTGGATTTTTCATTTTTTTCACTAGCTTGGTAAATTGTGTGGCATAGAAATGAATTTTGATCAAGGCTAAAACACGACACTAGGGATAATATTCTCTCAAGAACAAGGTTAAGGCTCAAAATTTCAAAAATGGCCTAAGGTCACTTCCAAGTAAGCATAGAAGAGCATTGCACATTCAAGATAAGTCAATCAACTACACACATGCAACTAGCCGAGACAAACATAATGAGATTATTGAACAAATTTGACATTGAAAATTTGTTCTTTGAGTAATTGTAAGTTCCCTTCGAAAAGGATTGGCATTAAAGCTCTCATGGGTCCTTACTCATCTCCACTGTTTATGTCAATCCTAAAATATGAATCCAATCTGTAAATTGCTAAAATTACACATTCAAAGGAGGCATATACAGTTGAGTTAAAAACCAGATACATATGTGATACTCATGCATAGGATTCATTTCTATAATTTGTTCATGTGGTCAAGGTTCAAAACAATGATCAACATATCAACTAACTCAAAGACTCTTAATAAGGCACTATTGATCAACATTCAAATATTTTTCACAAAAAAATTCAAAATTTTCACATAATTTGCCCTTAAGTAAACAAAAAATTGTGAACAGTGATTTTTCACCCCAAAATTTGGTATTATCCACTAAATTTTCCACAAGTGTTGGTGTATCATGTAAATTGTGCACCTCTCCCCCAACATGATTTATGCATTGCCTTCAATGCAGCAAAAAAATATGATATGCAATGAAAGACAGTAAAAAATGAGTAAGTTTTAAGAACACCTTGCGTTTGAGCTTTTGACCATAGCACCAATATCTGAAACTAAGAGAAATAATGCTATACAACAAAAGAACGTAAGTAACATGAAATACAATTGAAGTAAATTAATAAAAGCAACTGTACACTAAAAAGCACAAAAACTGGTTATTCCAACACCAAGTCCAGATACATCAGATTCGTCAAATCCTCCTCCACCTCTTGTCCTTAAAAACCCTTGAAAATGACTAAAGTCTTTGACCATTGACCTTGAATGTCTGGTCATTCTCGGGGTTTGTGACATCCACAACTCCATTGGGGTAGGCCACCATGAAAAGATAGGGGTCATCCCAACGGGATTGGAGTTTGCCTTGGAAAATCAAGAGACGGGAGTTGTACAAGAGCACTTTTTGGTCGGGCTCAAATGACTTCCATACGATAGATTTATCATGAAAGATTTTTGCCCACTCTTTTGAAATTTTAGAGCTCTCATATGCATCTCTTCGAATCTTTTCCAATGCATTCAATTGCAACGTCCTATGTTCTCCGGCCATTCTCAAATTAAAATCCAAGGTCTTTATGGCCCAATAAGCCTTGTGTTCCATCTCGACTGAAAAATGGAAAGCCTTTCCAAAGACAAGCCGATAGGGTGACATGCTCTAAACAATTTTGTAGGTTGTGTGGTAAGCCTATAGGGCATCAATTAGTCTGTCTGGCCAATCTTTCCTATTTGGGTTAATCGTTTTCTCTCAGATGTTCTTAATCTCCCTATTGGCCAACTTGGCTTGGTTATTGGTTTATGGGTGGCATGTCATGGATACCTTATGTGAAATGCCATATTTGAACATTAAAGATGCAAATGGCATATTGCAGAAATGTTGTCCACTATCACTTATCATGGCAAAAGGCATCCCAAACCTCAAAAAAATGTTCTCCTTAAGAAATTTGACCATGAACCGATAGTCATTGGTCTTGTTTGGGATGGCCTCCATCTATTTGGATACGTAGTCCACAGCCAGTAGAATGTATAAATAGCCAAATGACAAAGGGAAGGGAGCCATGAAGTCGATGCCCCAACAATCAAATATTTCTATAACAAGTATAAGGGAGAAGGGCATCATGTTACTTCGGGTCACACTACCTAAACGTTGGCATCTAACACATTCTTTACAAAATGAAACACAGTCTTTTATCAGAGAGGGCTAGTAGAAACCTGACTATAGGATCTTTGCTGGAGTTTTCTTCACTGAGAAGTGGCTATCACATGTTTCTGAATGGAAAAATACAAAGACATCCCATTATTCATTCTCCAGTACGCATATCTGCATGACTTGGTCAGGGCAGTACTTGAACAAATTTTGGTTGTCGAAATAAAAGTACTTCACATCCCCCATGAATCTGCTTCGATCCTTCGAGCTCCACTGTGGTGGTATTTGTCCTTTTGCAAGATAGTTACAAATGTTAGCGTACCATAGACAAGTAGAATGAATTGAAAGTAATTGCTCGTCTAGGAAGAAATCTGGGATAGGAATGTACTCATCAGCCTTTTACACCCCCAATCGAGTTAAATGATCGGCCACCACGTTCTCTGCTCCCTTCTTGTCTTTGATTGTAAGATTGAACTCTTGGAGTAAGAGGATCCACCTGATAAGTCTTGATTTGGCATCTTACTTAGACATCAAATACTTCAAAGCAGAGTGATCAATATAGACTACTATCGGTGAACCAATGATATAAGAACAGAATTTATCTAATGCAAATACTATAATTAGCAACTTCTTTTGTGTGGTAGTGTAATTCATTTGGGCTTCATTGAGCATTTTGTTAGCGTGGTATTTTACACAAAATTTATAATCCTCCCTTTGATCGAGCACTGCTCCGACTGCATAATGACTTGTGTCGCACATAAGCTCAAAAGTGAGATCCCACTTAGGTGGTCGTATAATTGTAGGTGTGACAAGCATGCTTTTGAGTTTTGTAAAAGATGCCTCACAAATATCCGACCACTCAAGTGAGACATCCTTAGACATAAAATTGGTCAAGGGTCGGGCCAATGCACTAAAATTTTTAATGAATCGATGGTAAAAACTAGCATGGCCTAGAAACGACTTGATATACTTGATGACCCTCGACGTAGGCACATCTCTCCAAAACTTTCTCCAAATTTTTCAAGCACCCACTAAAGGAATCCCCAAAGTCTGAGAAGTATTCTATAGACAACTAAAAAATCTTCTCCACCATATCACTAAAGATCCCCATCATGCAATGCTGAAAGGTTACAAGGGCATTACATAGCCCAAAAGTCATGCGACGGTAAGCAAAGGTACTATAAGGACTAGTGAAGGTGGTTTTCTCTTGGTCTTCAATTGCAATTTTGATTTGATTGTAATCGGAGTATTCATCTAAGAAGCAATAGAATAGATGTCTTGCTACTCTTTCCAACACTTGGTCGAGGAATGACATTGGAAAGTGGTCTTTTCTGTTGCACAGGTTGAGCTTCTGGTAATCAATACAAACTCTTCAACCTGTGATTACCCTTGTTGGAATAAGCTCATTCCCAACCACCATAACTCCTGACTTCTTGGGTACTACTTGTGTGGGACTAACCCATTTGCTATCAACAATAGGAAAAAAGATGCCCACATCAAATAGTTTTAGTACTTCGTCCTTCACTACATCTTTCATGATTGGATTCAACCTTTTTTGTGATAGTCGAGACTATTTGGCGTCCTCCTCAAGATAGATCCGATGAGTACAAATGACGAGGCTTATCCCTTTCATGTCTGCGATTGTCCAACCAATTGCATCTTTATGCCTCCTCAACATCTCCAAGAACTCTTCTTCTTGCTTTGTATCCAAAGTTGAGCTAATCACCACTGGAAATTTCTCATCTTCCCCAAGATATGCATATTTCATATGGGAAGGTAAGACTTTAATTCCAAGTTGGGCTTTTGCTCACATGATGGGAAAATCTTTTTGTCTTGGTGTGGGAGCTTTCAATTGTAGGGATCCACTTTTCCACTCCTTTCACACTCTATAATTCATCTTGTTCCTCTAACTCCTCTAGATCAGCATTCACCTCTTCTTTGAACTTTAACAACCTCACAAATTCCAAGTGTTCTTCCACCAAGGTGTCAATCCTATTGACTTCATGCACCTCCTCATCATCTCGCGGTTGCTTGCACAAGTTGAACACATTGAGCTTCATAGTCATGATCCCAAATACTTGCTTCATAAGACCATTTCTGCAATTAATCATAGCATTAAATGTGGCAAGAAAAGGTCTTTCAGTTATCACAGGGATTTGGGAACTAAGATTTGCTATCGGATGAGTGTCAAACACAATAAAATCAACAGAAAAGTAAAATTTATCAACTTGCACTAAAACAACCTTAACTACTCCACTTGGTGTTCGGACACTATGGTCTGCCAATTGAAGTGTGACTAGAGTAGGCTTTAATTCCTCGAGGTAAAGTTGTTGGTACACCGAGTATGGAAGGAGGTTCACACTAGCATCCAAATCAAGTAATGCTTGCTCCACCCGACAATTCCTGATTGTTATAGCAATAGTGGGGCAGCTGGGGTCTTTAAACTTTGATGGGGTATTTGTCCTCAAGAGAGAGCTTACTTGCCCGATGAGGAATGTCTTCTTGTGGACATTGAGCCTCCTCTTTACCGTGCATAAGTCCTTCAAGATCTTTGCATATGATGGAATTTGCTTAATGGCATCAAGGAGAGGGTTGTTGATCTTCACCTGCTTAAACATTTCAAGAATATTAGCATAATTAGCCACCTTGACAGGTGGCTTCAAACGATTAGGAAAAGTTGCATGAATAGGGGAAACAAGCACACTTTCATCAATCAAACTTTTCTTCCTCAACCGACTTACCTTCTTTCTCCTCACTCACCTCACCCTCATTGGTGACACCCATGGTGTCTTTTTCTTTTGGCAATGTGGTCGTGGGTGAGACCTTTTGCATAATAGTTTTGTCAATTTGCTTGTCACTACCAGGGGCGGTGACCTATTTGAGTTGCTCAGAACTAGTATTTGAGGGTTCGGTAACTCAGTTCAGTGTTGACCTCTAGAGATTTCTTGGGGTTGAGCGGGGAATTTCTCCTTCTCTTGTTGTGATGCCCCCATGGAATTTGTCAACTTTGTGAGTTGAGCTCGAATGTCATTTAAAAGTTGTGGCATTTTAATTGTTGATGGGGGCTTGATTTTGGTTGAAAGTAGTGTGGCTTTGAATGAAAGCACGAACCATATCCTCCTAATTCCTTTTGTGAAGAGGTTGGTATGTGGATGGATTGGATGGTCCTAGGGAAAAGCTTTGTAGAGGTGGACCTGGTGAAAAATTATGTGGTGCTGGATTTGATGAATACCCTTGGGGTATTGAGAGCTAGACGCTTGCACTTGGCCTTGATATTGATTTGGTTTAGGAGGCATAGGAGATGAATTTGCATTTGAACCATGAAGAATATGATTCTCATTTCTCCAACTAAAATTCTAGTGATTACTCCAACCCAAGTAGCAAGTGTTTGAATGTGGAGAGAATGATTGCCTCATTTGGTTAAAGGCATGAACTTGCTCGTGGTACACTTTCTTAAGTGCCAGAATGTTAGGGCACTCTGATATGGAATGAATTGTCTCCTATTAGAAACATTAGAAACTTCGTGTCTCCTATTGACTTCAATACTTCCAACCTTCCTTGACAATTTTGCAATTTTACAAAGTAAGTCTTCATAGACTCTGAAATCATACATCCTTCCCCCTTGTTATTGACTACTACCTGGAGACATCCTAGGTACAACATTAGGATCCCTAATGTCCCAAGATTGTGCATTCTAGGCCAATGTACTAAAATAGTCGAGGGCCACATCGGGGATCTTTGTTTAATAACTCACAATTACACATCATGTCAATGAATTGTCTATGGCTCGGTGTGATTCCTTCATAGAAGAAACTTACCAATTGCCATGATTCAAAGCCACAAGGTGGAATAGATTGTAGTAATTCATTTTACTGATCCCAACCTTGACAGTATTGCTCATTGAGCTTTTCCAAAGAGTTTTGAATTTTCTTTTTTAAAGCAGTGGTTCTATGAAGTGGAAAAAAATATTCAAAAAATCTGAAAGCATTTTAGCCCTAGAGGAAATGGATTGAGGTCGCAAGGAATACAACCATGATTTGGCCTTATCTCTAAGGGAGAATGGAACAATTTTAAACAGGCTATGTCCTTCGTAGCACAGTTAGCATTGAAGATTACAACTATATCCTCAAATTCCTTTATGTGCAAGTAAGGGTTTTCCTTTTCAATTTCGTGGAATGTAGGAAGTAGTTGCAACATCCTTAGCTCAACTTGGAAGAGCTAAGCTAGGACCGGAAAGCGAATACGTGAGGGTGTAGTGCTACGAGTTGGTTGAAGAAATTCTTGCATTGACCTTGCCAGAGGGTCAATTTGGATATTGTTCCCTTCATATCTAGGAGGGGGAATGGCATTCGTTGATTGGGTATTCTAGGTTCTTGTCCTCCCCCACCCATGGTTGGGTTGGCATCCACATTCTCAAAATTATCACCCGCATCTTCAGGTGGGTCTTGGTCAATGTTCATGTTGGGGGCCAAAGGTTGTCTAACTAGTCGCTTTAGTTCGTCCCATCCCACATGCAACAAAACTATCTACAATTGAAGATGCAAACAAACAAAATTATATACAAGGATCAATGTACCTCAGCCCATGACAAAAATCATGGGACTTACCTACGCTGTCCGACAATCACCTTCTTAATTCAACACTTGCCTTCTCCGGCAACAACACCAAAAAATGCTTGATTACTAGCCATGTCTTCCCTAACCTCCCAACATCATCCCTCAATGTATACCAAGTATGAGTGGAGGGGAATGTCAATCTCCCTTGGAAATATGTCAAAACAAAAGGCAAGGAGAAAATGGAATGTGAATCAACAAAAATGCTTCCCAAACGCAAGAAGTCTTTTGTGTATCGTGTTTTACTTAGATGTATTTCAAGGTCGTTTCCTCGGGGAAGGATGTGAATCGTGTTGAAGGTGATTTTGATAAAACAAAGAAAAGTGTAAAATATTTTGTTGTTGAACTTTGGTTTGTAAATTGTATTGAGATAAAAATTAAATGGAAAACAAGTGTTGGCTAATCCAAAAGGTTCACTCTGATGGGAATGCCAAGTTAACTAGAAACCTTCCTCCAGTGGTGCATAAATGAACGAATAATTCATGGGAAGCTCAGACAAGAGGGAAAGTGAGGATCCAAGCATAACCTGTGACTAGGTCTACGGGCTATCAAGCACTTACAACCATGTCCACACTCAACCCAGTCAAACCAAACCATCATACACCGAGGGGAGGAAAGAAGATGAGTTGAAATGGCATACACAAGAGGAGGTCTCCCTTAGATTAGCGAACTAAAAAATTTGGCTACTCATGCTTGAAAGAAAAACAACAATGAAATGTAAAGACTTTATAAAGAAATGAAGATTGTGGCTAAGTTAATGCAAGAAAACATAAACCAAACTAGAGTAAATTGAATATCCATATTTAAAACTAAAAAATGAAGAACTTGAATGCATTGAAGGTGAAATCTTTACCAGAAGATCTAACTTAAAAACAACTTGAAATAAATGACATTCAAGACTTCAAATAAAGCTTAGAAGATTCTTACATGAAATTACAAGGTAACATAGGGTAAGAAAATGGAAAAAAATTAACCTCGCTCTCTAGCACTATTCATCTTCTACCTTGGACTCTCTCTATATATATTGCTATCTATATCTTCATAATGGTCTCCAAGATAGCCAAAACATCCATGGCTGTCCTCCCAAGCCTGAGTGATGTCTTTCCAATCATAGGGGCTACAAGGGCTGACATGGTGCGGACTAGGGCAAGTCTAGCCTTTCTCTCTTGACATGCCTCTTCTCTCTCCTCCACATTGATGCAAAAGCCATCCAAGTCCACGTAGAGGTGAGGGGATGCTCCTAGATGTGTAGGGGATGTCGGAGAATCTATTGAAGAATTGTAAGTGGGACCCCCAAATGGCAAAGCTTGAGATGCAGAATTTATGGGAAATCTGGATAAAACCTTTCAGAAGGTTGACAAAATACCTTCTGTAAGGTTTGTGCCAGAACAGTTAAATGAAGATGTCATCAGGAAAAACCTTCTGGAAGGTTCATTCTAATAGTCAAAACCTTCCGGAAGGTTTCACTCCAGTAGGCAAGACCTTATGGAAGGTTTCATTCTAGTAGACAAAACCTTCCAGAAATTTTTGGCAGTGAAAAGTAAATCCAAGGCAAAACCTTCCAAAAGGTTTTCAACCAATTTGAATTTTCTTGGCTTCTTCTACCTGCAAACCTTCATAGCAGCTACCTCAACGCATTTGCATCATTTTACCTGCATCCACACAAAACTCCATCAAAATGAAAGTTAAGGACATTTCTCCCCTAAATGCACAACAAAAGCAAGTATAAAAGGGAATATTAGCATACAAAATATGTCATATTTTTGTGCTAATTGCCTAGCTCTGTTATATGATCCCAATCAATAAGGGCTAAAAAGGATGGGCTGGATAGGCTACTGTAGGCATAGCCTACACACCCAACATCTTCTCTCTCCTCTCACCACATTAATGTGCCAAGCTCCAAAAGTCCAAGTATAAGTGTATGAGGGGATGTTTGTGTGTAAGGAATGTCAGGGACAATTGGGAGAGTGCTTGGTGGGACCGCCAAGGTTGTAGAGCTTAATATGTAAAATCTTGGAATTTTCAGTAAAACCTACCGGTAGGTTGATTGAAACCTATCGGTAGGTTTCACTCTAGTGGGCGAAACCTATCGGTAGGTTTGTTGGTAGATGTAGGTCTAGTAGCTAAAACCTATCGACAAGTTTTCCCTTATTTTGTCGATTTCTTGGTTTCTTCACCTCCTGAGCTATCGTCAAGTCATCCCTTCATATTCATTCATCTTAAACACTATGAGAAGGCTTAACGAGCATCATTTATCACTTTTTATCTACAAACATAAAGAAAACCCATTAATAGCATCAACAATGCATTTTCACCCATATTAACCCCAAAAAGCTAGCACAAAAGGGATTCAAATGCACTTGGAATATGCAATATCTTGTGCAAATCACACCCCCCAACTTGAGCTTTGCTAGTCCCCAGCAAAATTTATCTTCAAACCACAACAAACAAGTATGAAATTGCAACAATCCATTTCCACAAGTCATTAATCAAACACTCAAATTACTAAAATCATAATGCAATTATCAAAATGAACTTGGCACACATTGGAACAAAAACTATGGTATTTCATTAATGTGTTTAAAAATTGGAGTACATGAATTCTGACTTCAAAAATAAACAACTGGCCTAAGACCTAAAGACTCTTCCATAAGGTCAATTACTCCACTCCAAGATATGTATGACCCTTATCCCAAAAGAACAAAAATAATAACAAATAACTTGTCTCCCTCTTCCACATCATCACTATCATCATCATCGTCACTGTCACCAGCAGCATCCTCCTCATCATCAGTATCATCGTCTGTCTCTCCCACCTCAACCACTGTGAAAGCTGAGGGGGCAAAGCCTGAAGGTTGAGGTCAATTCGGGATAGGCTCACCGGGGAATATGTGCTGGAACATACAGGTCATTGTTGCAGAGATCCCATGCACTGTCACCTCTAGTGCATCGAGGTGCTGAGATATTGAGCGCTCAAGTTCAAAGGTCAATGTGAGTGACATAAACGGTCCAGTAGAACGTCCAGTAGATGGCTCTGCAACTGGTGCAGAAGAAGAAGGTCCAACAGTCTCTGACTCTGGCCTCGAAACCCTTGCCTGCTCAATACTGTTCATAGTCATGCTATTCCTACTACTAGCCTTTCTAATAGCCCCAGTGTTGGGGGGAGTGAGCTTGTCAAATGCATAGGCCCTTACTTTAAAATTCTTGCACATACAAGTCACCAAGTTCCCAAAAGGTAGATCGTCCTTAGGCTTTTACGTCTCAGCAAAATCCTTAATTACTTCCCATTCAAAAAGTGATAAGTCCACTGCCTTTCCTGACATTACCGCATCCAATAGGGATAACTTCTTAATGTTAGGTGTCTTTTCAGTGCCCCTCAGAAGTAGATTGTAATCAAGAAGCTTATTCAAGAGCCCATATGAATGTTTGAGGCCCTCGACTTGGACCATTCCCTTGAAATGAGTCGGGTCCTCGTACATCAATGCCCTGAAATCTCAGATGGTCTTGACCTTGGCAACGTTATGGGGATAAAACGGGGTAGAGGAAGGTGGTCTCTCATAATGTAGGAGGGTAGCAATAAAGTTAGGGTCACATCAAACGTCTTACCTGGTACGTTCGTCCTCAAAATCTCAACCTAATCCACCTCCACCACCTTGAGTTTTTGATAGAATTCCTGATATAAAGATAAATTAAACCTTCTACAAGCTCAAGCCAAAATTCCATTCCATGGGCAACAATGATTTGAACAACCTTGTTCTTTGGACCAAGGGAAATGTGGTCGAAGTACCTCTCACATGTAGCGTTCTTTTCCTGGATCAATTGGTACCTCACCTCATTCCTTGCCTCCTTTCCTTGTTCATTTCGGTCCCCACTTGACCCCTCCCCACTCCTCTTATGGGTAATTGTATCCTCGGGCTGTGGAGAGTCAGCCTCGGTCTGTTTTGTTAGGGCCATGCAAAGCAACAGTGCCTCCAGAGTCAATAATGCGAAAAGAGCTAAGACAAAACCCTTAAATGGATCCATAACTTCCTAGAGAATCACCAAATGATGAGCCATTTCAAAGATCTTGAAGGCTTTAAAGAGAGTAGAAGAGATTAGGGTTTGTAGAATTTTCGGACAACTAGGGTTTAAGAAGATGAAAACTTCAAATTCTCACTAAAAAATACCAAATCCAAAGCCCTAGGGTTGAGAATTGAGTGATTTGTGAAGTAGGCTAGTGATTTCGAAGCTTTGGAGTGTCTTGAGTGAGTGAGAATTGCAATAGGGTCTGTAATTTAAGAGGGCAACGAAAAGTTTCTCCAAAAAAAATTGATTAAAAGTCCTAATTTTTGGCATTCAAGATGAAACCTATCAACATGTTGATGGAAACCTACAGATAAGTTTCACTCCAGTGAGCAACAAATGGCAACAGGTTTGGCTGTAGGTGCAGGACCAGTGGCCAAAACCTACTGGTTGGTTTTGCCTTATTTGAAAAATACCTCTATTGTCCAACAAACTTCCACTTCACTTCATTTCAGGACCTACCTTATACATGTTAACTCTCTCTTTATGACCTCTCCTCCTCCCAAAACATGTGCTACATTTAAAAATCACAATTTGAACCATCATGCCCTAAGTTATTACCAAAATTATAGCATGATTTAAAATTTCGATGCATTCAACAATCAAGGCATGAATATCTACTTTAAAATACCAAAATGAACACACACAATGTAAGACACATTTGTAAATAACAAGAGCATTCCAAATTCATTCAAATATCCAAAACTTGAGCAATATTCCTATATTCTGCAAGCATAGAACTATTTAACACGTTGTCCAGATGGTCAAATTAAGTACACATGAGCATCACTATAGCCTTGAATGCTAGTCTAAAGTATGCACCTACACATTCATTTTCAAACTCATGTGTGTGTGAACTGGACAAGTAATTTGAGTCTTTACACAACATAATTCACATTTGAATGGCTAGCCAAACTCAGCTTCAATGCAAAACTCACCAAAAGTCACTCTTAACAATGAAACACACTCTAGTTATCCTGGCATTCATTTCATGTGTACATGCAAGATAGAATCTTGTGTATAAAACAAAATGTGCTCACATGTAATCCCAAAAATGAAGTTCATGTGTGAAAATGAAGCAACTTTGGCATAATCTCATTAAAAGAATGCTAAGGCATTGGGTAGCAAGGCTAACTCATCTTTTTATTTAAAAGTATGCATCTCCTATGCTTTTCTAGATCATTTAGGACTTCAATGGTTATAATGGGGCCTCATGGTGATATTTAGGCAAAGAAATGAAGGATATAGGATAACAAAGAGGGTTATTCCGAGTGAAAGATTTTTACTTCAAAAACACCTCCCTTTTCATGGGATTTTCATTCTTACACCATCACCACACTCTTTGTTTTTTTTCTTTCTTTTCCTTAAAATTTTCCTTTGCTTTTGATCATTCTTTCTTCTTCTCACCCCTTTTATTCCTTTTCTTGGATTTTTATTCTTTTTCCATCCACCTCCTTGAGTTTTAAAATCAATTATCTCTTTGTTTGAGTTTTCACATCACACTTCTTTCTCTTTTAAGATCACTAATATTTAGCTCTAGGAATAACCAAGGTGAGGTAGATTTTCATCGTTTAGCACTGGTTTGGTCAAATATGTGGCATATAAATGAATTTCAATTGAGGCTCAATCATAGCACTAGGGATAATATTTTCTCAAGAACAATGCTAAGGCTCAAAATATTCAAGATATCGCCTTAGATCACCTCTACATAAGCATGGGGGAGCCTTAAGCATTCCAAGATAAGTCATTCAACTACACACATGCACCTAGCCAAGACAAACATAATGAGATTATTAAACAAATTTGACATTGAAAATTTGTACTTTGAGTAAATGTAAGTTTCCTCTAGAAAGGATTGACACTAAAGTTCTTATGGGTCCTTACTCATCTCCACTATTTATGTCAAGTTTGAAATATGAATCCAGTTTGTAAATTGCTAAAATTACACATTCAAGGAGCACATACGGTTGACTTCAAAAGAAAATACATATGTGATACTCATGCATAGGATTAACTTCTATAATATGGTCAAGTGCACAAGGTTCAAAACAAAAACAACATATCATCTAACCCAAGCACTATTAATAAGGGAATACCGGTCAACTTTTCACAAAAAATTTCAAAATTTTCACATAATTTGCACTAATGTAAACAAAAATGTATATGATATGTGAAAGGTGATTTTTCACCCCAAACATTGGTATTATCCAAAAACAATTCCACAACATTGGTGTATCATGCAAATGGAGCACCTTCCCCCCCAACTTGAGTCATGTATTATCCTCAATGCAACCAAAAAGATATGACATGCAATAAATGATGTAAAAAAAAGAGTAAAGTTAGAGAACACCTAGCATTTAAGTTTTTGTTGTCAATTCTCAAGGTTTGTGACTTCCACAGCTGCATTGGGTAGACCACCTTGACAAGATAGGGCCATCCTAATGGGATCGGAGTTTGCCTTGAAAAATTGAAAGATGAGAGTTGTATAAGAGCTTTTTTTGACAAGCCTCAAATGATTTGTCATGAAAGATCTTAGCCTGCTTTTTTGAAATTTTTGAGCTCTCATACGCATCTCCACGAATCTCTTCCAATTCATTCAATTCTAGCTTTCTATGTTCTCTAGCCATCTTCAAATTGAAATTCAAAGTCTTTATGGCCCAATAGGCCTTGTGTTCCATCTCAAATAGCAAATTGAAAGCCTTTCCATAGACGAGCTGGTAGGGAGACATGCCTAAGACAGTCTTGTAGGCCGCCTATAGGACATCAATCAGTCTACACGACCAATCTTTCCTATTTGGGCTCACCATCTTCTATAAGATATTCTTAATCTCCCTATTGGCCAAATCGGCTTGGCTATTGGTTTGTGGGTGGTATGCAGTGGATACCTTATGGGTGACACCATATTTATGCATCAAAGATGCAAATGGTCAATTGTAGAAATGTGATCCACCATCACTTATCATTGCACGAGGCATCCCAAACCTAAAAAATATGTTCTCTTTCAAGAATTTGACCACAATCAGATGGTAATGGGTCTTGGTTGGGATAGCCTCCACCTATTTGGACAAGTAGCCCACAACCAGTAAAATTGTAAACCCCCACATGTTACTATTAGTAGAATGATAAAATAATGTTGAGTAATTTAATATATGTAATAGTGTAGGAATGAACCATATAGGTTATAACCGTAGGAAATGCTAATATTATAAATAATAGTTAAAACTGAGTTGTAGCTTGTAAACATATGAAATCATTTGTAATAGAACTTATACTACTAGGTTACTGCACAAAAGTAGGTAGTATAAGTTTGGGTTGGTTTTGGAAGGGTTTGGAATAGATAGGAAACGAAAAATAGAGCAAATAGGCAAAACTAGACAAACTATACCGGTACTGCGTACAGGTACTGTACCCCGAGATCTAGAGAGTTTGACGTACCGATACTGCCAAGAGAGATCTAACTTTTTAAAGTCGCGATTTGTGGTCCATTTTTGCCCTATAAATACATTAGGACGCCCCGTTTAGCCCTATTTCAGCACCTCTAACCCAAGAAAACATTAGGGAAAAAGAAATGAAGAGTGAAATACAAGATTTAAGGGGAATTGCACCGTAGATTGGATCAAAAATCTAGTTTCAAGAACACTGGTAGGGGTTTGCTTCCTATTCTCTTACATTAAGGCTAGGGTTTACTTATATGTATTCTTTAGACTCTAAATCTTATATACTTGCTATGAAATCTTTGATTCTTGGTATTCTTGAAAATGTGAACATGTGTTAAACAAATCTAGGGTTGGATAATCATTGAATCTCTTTTCTTGCTTCCAAACCCTAGTTTTCAAGAGAAGTGGGTTTTTCTCTTTATTCTTCCATTGTTTTAAATTTTGAAACCCTAATGCCTTGTGCTGAATAATGAAATGAGAGTGTTGATGATCTCTTGCATTTTTCTTCGATTGCACTATGGAAATAATATATGTAAAATTTTGGGGATTTTGGAAATTTGCTTGTGATTGGTGAAAATGGGTGAGAGGTTCCTTGTAAGGATACTCATGCCAAAGACGAACAAAATCTTGAGGGTGAGAGGTTCCTTGCAGGGATGCTCATGCCAAAGAGGAACAAAACCTTGAGGGTGAGAGGTTCCTTGTAAGGATGCTCATTCCAAAGAGGAACAAAACCTTGAGGGAGAAAAGTTCCTTATAAGAATGCTCATGCCAAAAAGGACAATACTATATCCTATGTATGCTAAGGTATTCTCAAATGTGTTATTTCATATAATTTTCGTACATATATATTGTTATAGCTGATAGAAGTTGTGGCTTGATTTATATGGTGGGTTATGGTTCATTGTTGAATGGCAAATTGTTGAAATGGCTTATTGCTTGGGAATTGGTTTTCCTTATTCACTCAATTATTGTTATTGTGTAAATTGGAGATCTATTGAAATGTCATTGTTTTCTTTCAAAATGGATATATGCTATTTGTGAAATGAGACCGACCCCTTTTATATGTTTTCTAAACCTTGTTTGAGTATGGAAGGATTTTCCTACAGAGCTTAGCGCTAACCCCCTACAAATAATGTTTACTTTCAGATTTCTGTTTAGAGGAAGAACCCGGAATAGATGAGCATGCAACTTGGAAAGCTCAAGTGGATGGGCATTTAAATCAGGAAGTGGATGTCTAGACAGTGCTTTTCGATTCTACACTAAGAGACAACTTTTGAGATAATGTTCATGTTAGTGTTTTGTTATTCCGCTGCATGATTAAGTTGGATTCTTTTGGGTGTAAATGTCTTAACTTGACATATTCTTTTAAGATGTAAAGGTCATGGTTTGGCCTATTCTTTTGAATGATGTTGTAAATATTTGATATGATGAATGAAATTTTTTTTATTGATAGATTTATTTAGTTGCCCTCGTGATGTAGGATTAGGTTGAATGAAATGGTGAATTAAATTGTGCACGCGTCTTATGTTTTAGATTTGAGTGATGACTAGGATGTCTTGCACATCAAGAAACTAAATTATAAATTGATGTGCAGAATAAACAGCGGATGAGGACGTGGACGTGGGCGTGGGCGTGGGCCTGGAGGTCAAGCGAATCCACGAACGGCATATACCAATACTTACGGGTGCTAACCACTATGGTACAACACCAAAATGGGAACAACAACCACTATGTTGGGGCTCATCCATTAGCCCAAGTACCTAGCAACGGAGATGGGAATCGAAGGATGGTAGTTCTTCGGGAATTTATGAGGAAACACCCGCATACATTCCAAGGGAGCACTAACCCCGTGGATATAGATAAATGGATTTGTCGGGTTAAGAAGATGTGTGATGGCATGGGAGCAGTAGAGGATCTTTGGGTCGGCTTAGCTACATATCCGCTAGAGGGAGAAGCAGACCATTGATGGGAATCAATAAAGAGAAGAAGGACCACAGATACTCTTACTTGGGTGGAGTTTGATTACATCTTCCAAGACAAGTATTTTCCTGAATCAGCCCGAGATAAGATGAGTGCAGATTTTCATGCGCTACGACAGGGTAGCATGACGATGGCCGAATATGAAAGGAGGTTTGACCAGTTGTTCTGCTTTTGTAACGCCCCAAATATCACCCTGGACGGCATTACATTCTAATAACCATTTAAACATGAGAGCACAACGTAATCCATCAACATTACATAAACAATTTATATTGTAACAAAATTCGGGTAGAGTCTCCCTTGTACGGGGAGCTCTACCACAAAATTCCACCAGTGCAATTCAAATATAATGACCACACCGGGTACATTTACTTACCATAAAATCTATCCATCAAATTTACATGTTATCCCAAAAGAACAGGCCAAGCTATGACCTTTACATCCCCCAAATCTAATAACTATGATAATGCAGCGGAATTACAAAATATGACTAAGCTTTATATTGTTTCAAAATAATATCCTAGTCTAGAGAAAAATGTAGCGTCTAACTAAGAGGCCTCCTCGGGATCCATACTCCCGTCTTGCTGAATCTCCTAGGGTACGGGCGCCTCGAGTCCCAACTCCTCCTCAAGAGTACAATCTGAAATATTTGTAGGTAGGGGGTGAGCACAAGGCTCTGTAGGAAATCCTTCCAAACCCATTCAAGGTTTTGAAATCAAGTAAAACAGGTAGGTGACATTTCGCACATACATATAAATGAATTTTGAAATAAAATAGGACATTTTAAAGGAAATCTCAAGTTTGTACAATAATAAGGAATTGAAAGATAATAAAACCACGTTTAATTGACGAATAATTTTCAACATAATCCACTCCACCATACACTATTTTCACAAGTTATCGCGGCATCCCATACTACCTGAAACTCTTGGGGAAATAATATTTGGTACAATGAACAATAATTTCTATTTGGTACCCCTCAAGTAGGTTGTCGCTTCGCATGAATATACCCGACGATTCTACCTCGTTCACCCATTTATAATAACAATCACAGGCCAATTTAGGAAGGGCGTATACCGTCTCATATGGCATTGACGAAATCCTTCCAATATGTCTAGTATACTAACCCTTTTCCCTGGTATCCGTGAACAATAGTGGTCACTGTCACCACAATGATCCACTATGAGCATTAGGCAACCATCTCACCCCCCATTGGGACAGACTAACCTCTAACGCTCTACGACATTTTTCAAAGGTAATCCAAGTGCTTCACAACACCATACACAAGAGTGACATACCAACAATATACTCAAAACCTCATATATAAGAAATTTCACAACTTTTCCAACTTTCACAAGCATTGTACATAATAAAACAATTTAAGGAAATATATTCATTTCAAAAATCATGTTACAAAAGACAAGTTTAAAGGAAATAGGCATGAGATCATCAATACTACCATTTTAATACCCAACACAAAGCTCTAGCATTTTAGAAATCAAGAGGATGTGAAGATATAGAGAGAAATTCATAGTTCCCCCAAAAACTAGGGTTTGATGGATTTCAAACCATTATTTTGTTCAAATCATGTGAATGTTTGTAAAAATACTAAGAAACAATGAACTCATAACAAATACATACTATTTAGAGCCAAAATATACATGTATAATAACCCTAACATCATTGGATGAAAATGGAAGAAAACCCTACTTGAATATTAAAGAACTAGGGCTTGAATTCCTGAATATACCCTTAACCTCTAGTAATTTTCTTTTGATCTTGAGTTCTCTCCTTCTCTCTCTCTCTCTATGTTGTTCTAGGGTTTGAAGGGTTGAAATGTGGCTTAAAGAAGTGTAGGAAGGTATTTATAAAAAGAAAAAAATTGGGCTGTTCGCGAACAGAAAAATTCAGATTTTAGTGTCGACTACCGGTAGCTGATTTTGACTACCGGTAGCTCGGGTACGTTGGGAACTCGACTACCAGTAGCTAAAGCTCTCGGTACACTTGACTACTGGTTAACTACCGGTAGTCAGAGTGCACTGCCCTGTCGACTACCGGTAGTCACTGTCCAAATTTTTTCCTCCAACTTTCAGTGCAGTTTTGACACATTTAGAGGTCGAGTTGGAAAATTTTCATGAAATTTCAGATCAATTGGAATTGAAAATAAAAAGTTATGATCGAAAGAGTAGACAGTGTCCAAAATCCTTTATAACCAAATTTTCTCAAAAATATGTTTTAACTCCAAAATACTTCCTAATTTCTAATACATCTCATATTACCTCTCCCAATGTTTTCCGACCTCCCGGATTCAATGGAAACCTTATTTTGACCTAAAAGTATTTATAAATTCATCTAATCACCGTTTTCAAGTTTCAACGTCTTTGAAACTCAAACTTCCCAATCAATATGCGTCTCTAGTATTTATCCTATTATTAAAATCTATATAGTTTATTCTTACCTCATTATACATATCCACATATTCACAACAATATTTTACTATATATATCTATACAAATATATAAAAGAAAGTACGGGGTGTTACATTCCACCCCCTTAAAGAAAGTTTCGTCCTCGAAACTTACCTGGAGTGGGGAATAAGTACGGATACTTCTCCCGCATTTCCAACTCCGGTTCCCACGTAGCCTCTTCCACGCCATGGTATTGCCACATGACTTTCACCAACTTAATGACTTTGTTGCGAAGCTCTTTCTCCTTGGTGTCAAGAATCATCATCGGTTGCTCTTCATAGGTGACTCCCTCTTCTCTTCAATATCCTCTACATCTACAATATGCGCGGTATCCGGTTGGCACTTTCTCAACATCGAAATATGAAATACGTCATGGACTCCTGATAACTGTGCTGGTAGCCGAATTTGATACGCCATCTTGCCCACTGCCTTGACCACTTCGAATGGACCGATGTACCTTGCAGCGAGTTTTCCTTTCTTGCCGAATCTAAGTACGCCCTTCTTGGGGGACACTTTAAGAAATACAAAATCTCCCTCCTTGAATTTCAAAGGCCTCCTTCTTCTATCCGCATAGCTCTTTTGTCGACTCTGTGCTGTGCGTAATCTCTCCCGAATGAGCTGAATCTTCTCCGTTGTCTCCTGCACAATCTCGAGCCCGAACATACTACTCTCGCCGGCTTCCAACCAACAGGTCGGGATCTACATGGTCTTCCATACAAAGCTTCATACGGTGCCATCCCGATACTTACTTGGTAGCTATTGTTATACGCGAATTCCACCAACGGTAAATGATCGCTCCAACTCCCCTTGAGGTCCAACGAGCAAGAACGTAACATGTCTTCCACAATCTGAATCACTCTCTCGGATTGGCCATCGGTTTGAGGATGGAAAGCGATGTTAAAATGTAACTCTGTCCCCATGGCTTGTTGTAGACTTTGCCAGAAACGTGCCACAAAACGAGAATCACGATCCGACACGATAGAAAGTGGAACTCAATGCAATCGAATAATCTCTCGAATGTACAGTCTGCTCAAGGTCTCTAACGAGTCTGTGATCTTCATCCCAAAAAAATGAGCTGACTTGGTGAGTCGATCTACGATAACCTATACGGCGTTATGCCCTCTTGAAGTCCGTGGAAAACCCGACATGAAGTCCATGGTGATATGATCCCACTTCCACTCCGGGATAGGCACAGACTGTAATAACCCTCCGGGTCGTTGGTGCTCAATTTTCACTTGCTGGCATACCGTACACCTTGAAATGAATTTTTTTACATCCTTCTTCATTCTGCTCCACCAATATTGTCGTTTCATGTCTCTTTACATTTTTGTACTCCCTAGATGTATGGAGAACTTGGATCGGTGACACTCATTTAACACTTTTTTCCTCACTTGGTCATCCTTTGACACACATAGTCTTCCTCGAAACTGTAACTCATCACCATGAATCGACCAATCTTCTATCACTTCATTCCTCTCCAACTTATCCCGGATAGCTTCTAACTTGGGGTCCAACCGTTGCAACTCCACAATCCTTTGTCGGAGAATTGGTTGAGCTACCAGGTTAAACAAGCATGGTCGATCATCTTGTCTATCAACCCACAAATCAAACTCCTCCAATGCCTTAATCATCTTCCACCGATGAGCTATAAGAACATTGATTTCACCCCTAGACTTCCTACTCAGTGCATCCGCTACCATGATAATTGAGTGTGAAATCATAATCTTCTAAGTACTCAATCCACCTCCTTTGCCGAAGATTCAAATCTTTCTGGGTGAATATGTATTTGAGGTTCTTATGATCCGAATACACTTGGAACTTCTCTCCATACAAGTAACACCTCCACAACTTAAGAGCAAAGACCACAGCGGCCAGCTCTAAGTCGTGAGTGGGATAGTTATGCTCATGAGTCTTTAGTTGCCTCGAGCCATAAGCAACTACCTTACCCCTTGCATTAGAAAACATCCCAGGCCTCGTAGCGAAGCATCGATGTAGACGTCGTATCCTTCCCCACTACTCGGTATAATAAGGATAGGCGCCGTTGTCAACTTCTCATTCAAGGTGCGAAAGACTAGCTCACACACTTGAGTCCACCCAAATTTTTCACCCTTTCTTGTGAGGCGAGTCATTGGCAGCACAAGCTTTGAAAACCCCTCCACAAACCTACAATAATAGCCGGCTAATCCTAAGAAACTACGTATCTCGGTCACATTCTTCGGTGGTTTCCATTTCATAACGGCCTCAATCTTTGTGGGATCCACAACTACCCCTTGCTCGGACACAACATGACCAAGAAATTTTACTTCCTTCATCCAAAACTCGCATTTACTCATCTTCGCATACAGTTTATGCTCCCTCAACATTTGGAGTACAACGGAGAGATGATGTAAATGTTCCTCTTGTGTCCGGGAATAAATCAATATGTCATCAATAAACACAATGACAAATTGATCTAGATATGGCCGGAATACCCTGTGCATCAAATCCATGAAGGCTGTTGGAGCATTAGTCAATCCGAACGGCATTATCGTATACTCAAAGTGACCATACTGGGTACGAAAAGCAGTCTTAGGAATATCCTCCTCCTTGATACGCAGTTGATGGTACCATGTGCGAAGATCAATCTTGGAGTAGAACTTAGAACCCCTCAACTGATCAAATAAATCATCAATGCTCGACAAGGGATACTTGTTCTTCACTGTCACACGATTCAACTGTCGATAATCTGTGCATAACCGAAGTGTTTCATCCGTCTTCTTCACAAAGAAGACCGGGGCTCCCCAAGGTGAAGTACTTAGACGAACAAAGCCAATTGCCAACAAGTGGTCCAATTATTTCCTTAGCTCCTTCAGCTCTAAAGGCGCCATCCTATAAGGAGCAATAGAAATAGGTTCGGTTCTCGGATAGAGATCAATGACAAACTCAATCTCTCTCTGTGGCGGTAATCCGGGTAATTCATCTGGGAAGACATCCGAAAAATCTGATACTATCAATAAAATACTTGACTGAGATCTATCCTGATCATCTCCCATCTAGCTAGCCAAGAAACTCAAGTGGCTCCCAGCCTTAGCTTTTAAGAATTTACTTCCCGTAGTAGGGAATGGATGGGAAGAGTTTTGGTTATTCACAAAATAGAAAACCACTCCGCCCGGTAATTGGAATGCGATTCTCTTGCGAAAGCAATCCATCACTGCCCGGAATGTGGACAACAGGTCTATCCCAAAGATTACATCGTACACTTTCATATCTAATGCAAGCAAGTCTACTACCAACTCGTGTTCCCCTATTCTAAGCACACAACTTCGACACACCCGTTGAGTATTCAATCGTTCCCCCGTAGGTAGGTCAACATTCAAAGCATGTTCGAGTTCCCTGAACTCTAACCCCAACTCAAGAGCATATAATGTACGTATGAAAGAATGGTAGCACCAGGATCAAATAAAATTTTGGGCCAAGAATTGTAGAGGAGAACAATACCTTCTATCACGGCATTAGAGGCATCCTCCTCCGGTTGTTTTAAGGCAAATACCCTTCTTGGATTGGCAGCAACGGGAGCTTGAGCCCTCAAAGGTCTCGGTGGTGGAGGTGGCCTATTGGCATTTGATGGCCCGACCGATGGATTGGCCTTTGGTGAAAATGATGGGCAATTGCTTCTGAAGTACCCAATTCCCCCACATCCAGAGCATTGACGAGGATCGGTGCTGGGTCTAGCTGGGGCTTGCCCCACTCCTCGTAGTGCAGGAGGTCTCTGGCCTATCGCCTGATCGGGGCGACAGTATGGTAATGCCCTCTGTGCCCCACTACTACTGGTACCTGTACGGATAGACCGCCCTCTGGCATAGTTCTCTCTCCTCGGAGAGTCATCAATGTCTCTTTCCACCAATGTCGCTCTGTCAACTAAATCTCAGTAGTCTCGGATTCTGAGTGCCATAAGTTTCTCTCTAATAGTCGGTCTCAAACCCTGCTCGAAGCGCTTGACTTTCCTCTCTTCGGTGAATATGAACTTTGAAGCATAACGGGATAGCTCATCGAACCACCTCTCATACTCAGCCACGGTCGTACTACCCTATCGCAAGGCTAAAAAGTCTGCACTCATCTTATCTCTGACAGCCTCGGGAAAATACTTGTCATTGAAGCTTTGCTCAAATTCCTCCAAGGTGAGCGTGTCAGGGTCTCTCCTCTTCTTCACTGACTTCCACCAGTAATCAGCTTCCCTTCTAATAAATAAGTACCCAAACCAACATGAAGGTCCTCGGCGATCCCCATACCCTCACAGATTTTCTTCACTCGGCGGACCCATCGATCAGCATCTAAGAGATTTGAGCTCCCTTGAAAAGTGGGTGGATGTTGTCGTAAAAATTCCCGAAGGGCCACCATCCTCCAGTTCTCGTCCCCATTTCCTGGCACTTGGGCTAAGGGACGAACTCCACCATTGTGGTGGTTGTTCCCATATTGTTGTTGCACTAGGGTGGTAAGTTCCATTAAGCATTGGTAAATACCCTGCATGGCGTCGGGGGGTGGTGGTGGTGGTGGTGGATTTGCTTGGCCACCATTGCCTCTACCACGACCACGTCTTCTTCCTCCTTCCATCCTACACATCAATTCACCACTAAGTTTAAGTGATGTACAAGAGAACCTAACTATAGCTTTAACTAAGGCATAAGACTAGTTAAACATTAACTAGTAAGTATTTTCGCCCTAGTCCTAACTCCCTAGTGGGCATCCATAACCTACAGCTCCCATGTAAGACCTAAAGCCTTGGCTCTAATACCATTTCTATAACGTCCCAAATATCACCCTGGACGGCATTACATTGTAATAACCATTTAAGCATGAGAGCACTACATAATCCATCAGCATTACATAAACAATTTATATTGTAACAAAATTCGGGCAAAGTCTCCCTTGTACGGGGAGCTCTACCACAAAATCCCTCCAGTGCAATTCAACTATAATGACCACACAGGGTTCATTTACTTACCATAAAATCAATCCATCAAATTTACATGTTATCCCAAAAGAATAGGCCAAGCTATGGCCTTTACATCCCCCAAATCTAATAACTATGATAATGCAGCGGAATTACAAAATATGACTAAGCTTTACATTGTTTCAAAATAATATCCTAGTCTAGAGAAAAATGTAGCGTCAAACTAAGAGGCCTCCGGCATCCACACTCCCGTCTTGCTGAATCTCCTAGGGTACGGGCGCCTCGAGTCCCAACTCCTCCTCAAGAGTACAATGTGAAATATTTGTAGGTAGGGGGTGAGCACAAGGCTCTGTAGGAAATCCTTCCAAACCCATTCAAGGTTTTGAAATCAAGTAAAACAGGTAGGTCACATTTCGCATATACATATAAATGAATTTTGAAAAAAAATAAGGTCACTTTAAAGGAGATCTCAAGTTTGTACAATAATAAAGAATTAAAAGAGAATAAAACCACGTTTAATTAACGAATAATTTCAAACATAATTCACTCCACCATACACCATTTTCACAAGTTATCGAGGCATCTCATACTACCCGAAACTCTTGAAAAAATAATATTAGATACAATGAACATTAATTTCTATTTGGTACCCCTCAAATAGGTTGTCGCTTCTCATGAATCTACCCGACGATTCTACCTCGTTCACCCATTTATAATAACAATCACAGGCCAATTTAGGAAGGGCGTGTACCGTCTCATACGGCATTGACGAAATCCTTCCAAGGTTTCTATTATACTAACCCATTTCCCCGGTATCCGTGAACAATAGCGGTCACGGTCACCACAATGATCCACTACGAGCATTAGGCAACCATCTCACCCCCATTGAGATAGACTAACCTCTAACGCTCTACGACAGTTTTCGAAGGTAATCCAAGTCTCTCACAATACCATACACAAGAGTGACATACCAACAATATACTCAAAACCTCATATATAAGAAATTCCACTACTTTTCCAAATTTCACAAGCATTGTACATAATAAAACAATTTCAGGAAATATACTCATTTCACAAATCATGTTACAAAAGACAAGTTTAAAGGAAATAGGCATGAGATCATCAATATTACCATTTTAATACCCAACACAAAGCTCTAGAATTTCAGAAATCAAGAGGATGTGATGATATAGAGAGAAATCCATAGTTCTCCCAAAAACTAGGGTTTGATGGATTTTAAACCATTATTTTGTTCAAATCATGTGAATGTTTGTAAAAATACTAAGAAACAATGAACCCATAACAAATACATACTATTTAGAGCCAAAATATACATGGATAATAACCCAAACATCATTGGAAGAAAATGGAAGAAAACCCTACTTGAATATTGAAGAACTAGGGCTTGGATTCCTGAATATACCCTTAACCTCTTGTAATTTTACTTTGATCTTTAGTTCTCTCCTTCTCTCTCTCTCTCTATGTTGTTCTAGGGTTTGAAGGGTTGAAATGTGGCTTAAAGAAGTGTAGTAAGGTATTTATAAAGAGAAGAAAATTGGGTTGTTCGCGAACAGAAAAATTCAGATTTTAGCGTCGACTACCGGTAGCTAAAGCTCTCGGTACACTTGACTACTGGTTAACTACCGATAGTCAGAGTGCACTGCCCTATTGACTACCGGTAGTCACTACCCATATTTTTTCCTCCGACTTCCAGTGCAGTTTTGACTCATTTAGAGGTCGAATTGAAATATTTTCATGAAATACACTTTTGTAGCCCTAGATGTCTTCTATATTCTGTTCAAATGTCAGATCAATTGGAATTGAAAATAAAAAGTTATGATCGAAGTAGTCTACAGTGTCCGAAATCCTTTATAAACAAATTTTCTCAAAAATGTGTTTTAACTCCAAAATACTTCCTAACTTCTAATACATCTCATATTACCTCTCCTAATGTTTTCCGACCTCCCGGATTCAATGGAAACCTTAATTTGACCTAAAAGTATTTAAAAATTCATCTAATCACCATTTCCAAGTTTTAACATCTTTGAAACTCAAACTTCCCAATCTATATGCGTCTCTAGTATTTATCCTATTATTAAAATCTATATGGTTTATTCTTACCTCATTATACATATCCACATATTCACAACAATATTTTACTATATATATCTATACAAATATATAAAAGAAAGTACGGGGTGTTACAGCTTTGCAACAGAGTTCATATCTACTAAGGCCAGGAGGGCCAAACGCTTTGAGTAGGGCTTGAGGCCTGCCATCCGGGAAAAGCTTGTTGCTCACAAGATCTGGGATTATGGAGATATAGTTGATAGAGCCGCACTGGTGGAGAGAGACTTAGAGGACACCTAACGGCACCAGAACTTCACGAGGAGAGCTCTGATCCGGATCGGTATTACAGTAGTACCAGAGACTTCAGACAACTCGAAGAGTTGGAGGCATACCAGAGAGAACGGTCACAGACCCACGATCCTATTTTGCTTGTGGAGGTTTGGGGTATATTTTGATACATTGTCTGATTTTTCCACCTCAGAAGAATACCCAGATGGCAGGACAAATACCAACAAACATGCCACCACTACAAAAGCCCTAACAACAGAGACCGTTAGGAGCTCTAGCCTTCTGCGGCACCAATCCGAGAAGAATTTTTGCTTTGACTCAACCATAGGAAGATGCTTCCAATGCTGTTGTGGAAGGTATAGTTCTTCTCTACAATTATTGGGCCCGAATTTTATTCGATCCCGATGCCACTCTTTTATTCATATACACTATATATGCTCTTAATTTGGGATTGAAATTTGAGAAGCTAGAACATGCTTTGAGTATTGACATGCCTACGGGAGAACGGTCGGATACTACACGGGTGTGTAGAGGTTGCGTGCTTTGAATTCAAGAACAAGAACTAATTGTAGATTTTGCTACGTTAGATATGAAGGGGTATGACATAATATTTAGGATGAACTTGTTATCCACTTTCCATGCAGTAATGGACTATTTTCATAAGAGAATTTTATTTCAATTATTGGGAGGGGTAGTCTTTAGTTTCATGAATGATCGAAATTCTTCCCATCCATTTCCTACTACGGGTAGTAGATTCTTAAAAGCTATGGTGAGGAGCCGTTTGAGTTTCTTAGCTAGCTTGATGGGAGATGATCGAGATAGATCCTAACCGGACGTGGTGTTAATAGTATCGGATTTTTTAGATGTCGTTCCAAATGAACTACCCGGGTTACCCCGACAAAGAGAGATTGAGTTCAAGATTGATCTTTATCTAGGAGTCAAGCCCATATCCATTGATCCTTATCGAATGGCACCTTTGGAGTTAAAGGATCTAAGGAAGCAGTTGGACCATCTGTTGACCATTGAGTTTATCCATTTGAGTACTTCACCTTAGAGAGCCCCAGTCCAATTTGTGAAAAAGCATGATGAAACACTTTAGTTATGCACAGACTACCGTATGTTGAATCGGGTGACAGTGAAGAATAAATACCCATTGCCACGAATAGATGACTTATTTGACCAACTGAGGGGTTCTGAGTGTTATTCCAAGCTTGATCTTTGTACAGGGTACCATCAACTGCGGATCAAAGAGGAGGATATTCCTAAGGTAGTTTTTGGTACCCGGTATGGCCATTTCAAATACATGGTGATGCCGTTCGGATTCACAAATGCACTCGTAGCCTTTATGGATCTGATTTTAGCCATATCTAGATCAGTTTTTCGTTGTGTTCATTAATGACATACTAATCTATTAACGAACACACGAGGAACATGAACACCATCTCACGATTATGCTTCAGACATTGAGAGAGCTATTGAAAACCTTATTCACTCGATTATTGTTATTGCGTAAACTAGAGATATATTGAAATGTCATTGTTTTATTTCAAAATGGATATATTTTATTTGTGAAATGAGACTGATCGATTTTATATGTTTTCTAAACTTTGTTGGAGTATGAGAGAATTTTCCTATAGAGCTTAACACTCACCCCTACAAATAATGTTTACATTTAGATTTCTATTTAGAGGAAGAACCTCGAATAGATGACCATATAACTTGGTAAGCTCAAGTGAATGGGCATGTAAATTCGGAGGGAGATGTCTAGATAGTGCTTTTCGATTCTAGACTAGGAGACACCTCTTGAGATAATGTTCATGTTAGTATTTTGTTATTCCGCTGCACGATTAAGTTGGATTCTTTTGGGTGTAAATGCCTTAACTTGACATATTCTTTTGAGATGTAAAGGTCATGGTTTGGCCTATTCTTTTGAATGATGTTGTAAATATTTGATATGATGAATGAAAAAAATTTTATTGATGGATTTATTTAGTTGCTCTCATGATGTGAATGGTTTTTAGTTTATAATGTTGTCTAATGTATATTTTTGGGCGTTAAAAGAATGTATAGATAGTCAAATGACATAGGGAAGGGACCCATGAAGTCAATGCCCTAACAATCAAATATTTTAATAAGTGCGGCGGAGAAGGGCATCATGTTCCTTCAGGTCACACAACCCAAATTTGGCATCTATCATACTATTTACTAAATGAAATACAGTCCTTTATGAGAGAGGACCAGTAAAAACCAAATTGTAGGATTTTTGCCAAAGTTTTCTTCCCAGAAAAATGGCCAACGTATGCCTTTGAATGTCAGAATGCAAAGACTTCCCGTTGTTCATTATCCAGTATACATCTTCGTATGACTTGGTCAGGACAGTACTTAAACAGATACGGTTGTCAAAGTAGAAGTACTTCATTTCTGCCGTAAATCGTCTTCGATCCTCCGGGCTCCAATGATGAGGTATTTGTCCTGTTGCAAGATAGTTACATATGTCAGCATACCGTGGACGAATAGAATGAATTGAAAGTAAATGTTCTTCAAGGAAGAAATTAGGGATAGGAATGTGCTCACCAGCCTCTTGCACCACCAATCGAGATAAATGATCTGCCACCACGTTCTCCACTCCTTTCTTATATTTGATTTTTAGATTGAACTCTTGGAGTAGAAGGATCCACCTGATGAGTCTTAGTTTGGCATCCTACTTAGACAAAAAATACTTCAAAGTACAGTGATCAGTATAGACTACTATCGACGAACCAATGATGTAAGAATGGAATTTATCCAATGCAAATACTACTGCTAATAACTCATTTTCTGTGGTAGTGTAATTCGTTTGGGCTTCATTGAGCATTTTGCTGGCCTAGTATACTACATAAGGTCTATTCTCCTCCCTTTGACCGAGCACTGCGCCGACCGCCTAATCACCATCGGGAGGTTCTCATCTTCCCCAGGGTATGCATACCTCAAATGGGATGGTAGGGGCTTCAATTCCAATATAGGTTTTGCTCATTTGATGAAAAAATCTTCTTGTCTTGGTGTAAAACCTTCTCAAATGTAGGGGTCCACTTTTCTACCCCTTTTAAACTCTCCAATTCCTCTTGTTCCTCAACATCCTCAAGAACAACAATCTCCTCCTTTACTCCCAACATGCCCAATAGTTCTAAGTGCTCCTCTATGAAGGTGTCAATCCTATTAACTTCTTACACTTCATCATCATCTCCTAGTTGTTTTTTCAAATTGAACACATTGAAGTTCATCATCATCCTCTCGGAAGTAAGCTTCATGAGACCATTCCTGCAATTAATAATAGCATTAGAGGTCGCAAGGAATGGTCTATCTAATATAATAGGTATCTTGGAGCAAGGGTTAGCAATAGGGTGAGTCTCAAGCACAATGAAATCAACGGAAAAATAAAAATTATCCACTTGAACCAAAACATCCTCAATCACTCCCTTAGGTGTTTGAATGCTCCTATTCGCCAACTGAAGAGTGATTAAAGTTGGCTTCAACTCTTCAAGTTGGAGTTGCTTGTACAACAAGTAGGGTAATAGGTTCACACTAGCCCCCAAATTAAATAATGCTTGCTCCACCTGGCATTTCCCTATTGTGATAGCATTGGGGTCTTTTAACTTTGCAGGAGTGTTCGTCCTCAAGATTGAGCTCACTTACTTGGTGAGGAATGTCTTCTTGTGAACATTTAATCTCCAATTCACGGTGCATAGATCCTTCAAGATCTTAGCACAAAATTAAATTAGCTTAATTGAATCAATGGGTGGAATGTTGATATTCACCTACTTAAACATTTCAAGTATATCAGAATAATTAGTCACCTTGACTGGTGGCTTCAAACGATTAGGAAAATGAACAGGCAAGGGGGAGACAAGCACACTTTCATCAATCAGTTTTTCTTTCTAACCTATCTCATCACTCACCTCACCCTCTTCGGTGTCACCTCTAGTCTCTTTTTCCCTTGGCAATGTGGCCTTGGGAGAGACCTTTGGCACAACGGTCTTATCAATTTGTTTACCACTATGAAGGGTCGTGATCGCCTTGAGATTCCCTAATCTCCTAACATCATCCATCAATATGTGTGTGGCTTATCAGGATAGGGGAGTGTCACTCTCCCTCGAAATGATGTGAGAAATGGGGCAACATAATGGTGGGAGTGAAATGTACAAAATGTGTGGGTGAACAAAAGTGCTCCCCAAGCACAAGGAATCTTTTGAGTATCATGTTCTACTTGAAAAGTATTCCAAGGTCGTGGATGAGTGTAAAATATAGCCTATTTAATGGCCTCATTGCATGCATTTTAACTCAACTTTTGCATATAAGTACTTAGAGTTAGCCGAAATTATGAATAATGTTGAATTTTTTATGTTGCAAGTAATTAATGCAAAAATTATGAATTTTAAAACCTTACAACTAGGTATAGATGTGTGGTGAAGTCATGAACACATTATAAGAGGATTTGAAGGCTTAAAAGTGAAGAAATCAAGGAGGTGTTGGTGCTTAGGAACAAAGGCACCAGCACCCACACCATTTGTTTAAGTATCTCGATTTTCCTCAATTTTGATCATGATTCGCTTCGAATCTAAAAAATTACTCAACATGAAAGTTGTGGATCTGGATGTCTTCTGTATTGTGTCAAAATTTTAGATCAATCAGACATGTGGATCAAAATTTATGACAATTCTACAAAAACTAGTCCGCAATAGACAAAGTACACCGGTATGCTGAACTCTAGTAGCTAAAGAGTACCGGTACACATATCGATACGCCGTGCCTGAAGTGCCCAAACTGCCTACCAATCATGCTACACTTGCTTGGGGGTCCCACCATTGATTCTCTCACTTATCGCCTGACTTTCCTTACACAGCTACATGTCTCCTGCACCATGCTTGAAGACTTTGGAGGCAATGACATTAATGGGGATGGGAAACAAGGGGGTTGTCCTGGTGTGTTGTAGGCTTGGCTTGTCCTAGCATGTGCAATGCATCAAATCAACCTTCTATGGATAGGAGGCCTGCACACTCCTTAGGGTAAACCTATTTAACTTTTTTTTATTTTCAAAAATAGTTGTCAAACTATTCAAGTAGTTTGTAAGCTAGAATTTCCGCTTCCAAAATATTTTAAAAGGAAAATGGAAGTAGCAAAAATAATAGAAGGGGAGCAGACTCAAACTAATGACGCAACTTAGGGCTCGACTGTCTAACACTAAGAGTAGTGTGCCAATGGCCCAGACAGCCAACCGATATGTATTAGGGCCTAGTCCGGATTAGTGGTACAAATGGCAGGGTTGGGGACTTACTCTTTAGCCCTATAAAATTTGGGGCTGACACTGAAGGATATGAGCTGCTCGGGCCTAGAAATATTATGGGAAATTTGGGGGTCGGTCCTATTTTTTGTACTTATTTAGACTTAAGTCCACTTAAAAAACGTATTTTGAAATAATTTTATTTTGATCTCCATTGTCTAAAATACCTTTAACGGTTAAATTTAATTAAAATAAATTTGAAAACTAACAACTTTTAAATTTTAAGAGTTTTACTTGCAATAAAATTGTTTCTCTATCATATTTATTTATATCTATATATCGATTTGTAACGCCCCAAAACCCCCTTGCACGACATTACATTCTAAACATCATTTGCTACATGAGAGCACTAAATAAATCCTTAAATAAGAAAGTTTCATTCATCATCCATTGGTATTTTAATAAAATTCAGGCAGAGTCTCCTTTGCACGGGAGCCCTACCCAAAACACAACTTGTACAATTATACTATAATTGACCGCACCGGGTCCACATATGCATAGCTATTGACCACACCGGGTCCATTGATCCATCATAAAGTAAACTTCCATTCACCATATATCATACCCACACTGTCATCCCAAAAGAATAGACCCATCTTGGCCTTTACATTCCCAAAAAAAAATTTAACTAATGTAGCGCAGCGGAATATAACAAAATATAAACTAGACTTTACATTGTTTCAAAAGAATATCTTAGTCTAGTACAAAAGAATGTGCCGCTTTAAGGGTCTACCTCGTGATCCACCTCCCCATCTAGCTGAGTCTCCCAGTGTACGGGCTTCTCGACTCCCAACTCCTCATCTAGTACGTGATCTGAAAATATGTAACTTGTAGGGGATGAGCACGAAGCTCTGTAGCAAAATCTTCCCAAACTCAAACAAGGTATAGAAAAATGTATAACAGGTCGATCTCATTTAGCAAATAACATATATAACTTTTGAGGAAAAACTGTGGCATTTAAACAGATCTCAAGTTTATATAACAGTGATAATCAAATGGAAATAGTAAAATGCATTCTTCAACAATAAACCATTGCCAAATGGTTTGGGTCGGGCGTCTGCCATTGCATTATCTCATACCAATGCACCGGCTTCGACATAACCCAATTCATGTTCTCATACAGAAATATAGATATATATTGGTTCATCCCATGCTATGTACGTTGATTGTTTCTCAAGAATCTACCCAACGACTATACCTAGTTCACCAATAACAATCACATCACAATTACTTTGGGAAAGGGCATCACCATACTAATGGCTGTGACGAGTCCCTTCCCAGGAAAGGTATACCACCCCTAGTTCGAACTTGAGTGAACGATAGTGGTCGCATTATCAAATGACAATCAACTATAAGTGTTAGGAAACCATCTCACCCCTACCGGGGTAGACTAACATCTAACACTCTATTGCATCTTTCGATGGCAATTCAAGTCCCTCACAACAACCATACAATAAGGAAACCATCATATTCTTAATTGCAAGCATATTTCTAAAAATTTCCAATTTCATCATGTGACAATTTCAATAATCAACTATAAAAAATACAAGAGATCACAATTCAATCATTTAGTACTCCACACAAAGTTTTATGGTCCCAACATCAATAATGAAGGAAGAATTTAAGAAAAAAATTTATCACTCTCCAAAATCTAGGGTTTTTAAAACAAAAGAGGGATTTCGTGGGTATTCAACCCTAACTTTGTTAAAAACATGTAATCTTTGACCAAAAGACTAAGAGAGGATGATTGCATATCATATATATAGCATTTAGAGAAAAACATATATATATACATATACCCTAATCTCAATGAAAGAGAAAGAGAAGAAATTCCCTACATTGAATCAAGAATCTCAAGGAAGAACCCAAACTTTAAAGACCTTCTTCCTCCCTTTCCTGTCTCTCTTTATCTTCTCCTAGGGTTCTAAGAGGTGTGGGGTGAGAATGGAATGGAAGAATGGGGCAAATGAGGCTTAGATGGTTGTTTTAAAACATCAAAATCCCGTCTTTTTTTTACTGTTCGACAAGCCTCAGACAAATCGTACCCGTACGCGTACCAGTACGGTTTAGCTACTAGAGTTCGGCGTACGAGTACGCGTACCGGTACGGTTTGACTGACAGATTTTTGTTTTAATTTTCAGAATAGTTTTAACCTAAAAATATTTAGTTTTGTGATTAATCCTAATACTCAAGTAAATGTTTACCAAAGCTAGAATACGATAGCTAAATCAATCTTTAATGAATTTGTTCTTTCGAAACCCAACATACCACCATTAGTACTCTATCATTGTCCATTTACAACAATCAAATGATGAAATGCCTAGCTCAAAAGCTTGGCAAACGAGGGTTAAAATTTCAAGTTTTTACTAAGTGTACCGGTATGCGTACCGGTACGGTTTACCTACTTGACCTCGGCGTACCGGTACGGTTTGCCCAGTTTTACATGTTTGGCCAATTTTTCATTTATAATTCATTCTAAAACCTTTCAAGGCCAACCCAAACTTATATAACATACATTTGTACATCAATTAGAGTTGGTACATGTTCTATTACATGCGGGGGTTTACAAGATTAGCTCTATTTTATTACACACACATACACATGTATGTATGTACATATGTGAGGTAAAATAGTAACAATCAAAATGAAAAAATATAGTAACATAGAATATTAATATTTATAACATGTTCAACAAAAAAATAGGGATATCAAAAAATAATATGCTTAAGGAAAAAAGTAATTATGTGAAAAAAATTGTACCATGAAAAAGTAGTGACATGCAAAAATAAAAAAGTAGTAATATACTCCACAAAAAAAAATAGTAACATAGAAAATAATATTTATATCAGTACGAGTTATACTGGTACAATGTCGTATTCTTCACAAAAACACAGACGATAGAGAAATGTCCTAAATTAAAGCATATCCAAAAGAGACGATACAATACAAGTTGAAATACAACACTAGAGATGACAGATGCCATTGTAAACAATGACACGAGGATGAAGAAGAATGGGCTCCGTCGCTGGCTTCATGGTTTGCTATAGAATGCAGTGCGCCCTCCTATAGAATATCCCCTGCGGCGACATCAACAACGACACCGAAAGCCACAATGTCGGTTGCTACTTACGGATGTCTTGATCCTCCAGTAGTAGTGATTGAGTTCAAGAGAGAGAAAGTAGAGAAAGAGAAGGGAAGGGGGTTTTGATTTTGATGTTTTTTGCATCTTTCTTGATTCGTCAGTGATGTTAGTAGTAGTGTTGCAATGCGTCCTCCAACATAATATTCCTTCCGATGACATCAATAGAGACTCTAAAAGCAACAACGTTGGGTGCAGGTAACAGAGGTCTCGATCTGCGCAGTGGTGGCGATTGAGTTTGAGAGATTGAAAGTAAAGAAAGATAGGGGAACGACTTTTTATTTTGATTTTTTCCCGTCTTTCTTGATTCGTAGGTGATGTCGGTGATGGGGTTGGAGTTAAATCCATGGCGTAAATGAGGAGGCATTTGAATTGGAATTTCAAAGTTTTGGGAAAAATCTTACTAATATATTTTTATTGATTAAGAATTAAGGGATAACAGTTTAAGAAAGTGATTTAACGATGAAGACAACTTTCAATGTCATAGGAAGGTCATTTTGGAGATATTGAAAAGATACCAGACTTACCCACTTACTAAAAGATTAAAATATAACTTATTCTCAAATAAGTTTAAGTGATAGACTTAACTCGTTAATAGTTCCCTAAGAAGTGTTTTGGCCCAATTTTCACAAATATTAACATGTATTAATTATAAAAAAATTAGTTGTGGGGAGACTAGGAAAAAAAATTGGCTAGACTTTTGGGCATTAAAGGACATTTACACTGGAATTTTTGGGGTTCAAGTAAAATAAGTTTTTTTAAAATATTTTTATTATTACTAATATACCCTTTAACTGTTATCTTGCATCATACTATCTCTCCTCTCTCTTCCTTAAATTCATCTCTCTTTATACACTGCTATGTCAACGAGACGGTGACACTGTACCCATGACGAAGGGAATGCAAGACAAACTAAGCTAACCGTGTTATCTAATGATGTGTATAGCGCAATTAAGTAGAATGGAGAATGTCAGGTGCACTAGAGGAGTCAGTATGAGCTTCAAGGCTCTTGGGAACAATGATTTAGGGGAGTTGGGTCAATTACACAGAAGAATTATAGTGGTTTACCAACTCGGGACCACAACTAATCCACTCTTCAACAGAGCTTCTTCCTCCTGAGGAATATGTTGATGAAAAAGGAAGTTACATAGTAGTTTGATAAAGCTGGCATTGCTTGCCTCCTAGCGAGGGCTTTGTACAGTATTGAATCGGAGGCGTGATCTTCACCCCTCTCATATAATGTTTTTCTTGATTTGTGCAGTGGTTATGGGGAATGATTGGGAAGTTGTGGATAGAGTGCCTAGACTAGTGCCTGTTTACATTGAGGAGAAGCTTGGTGGTTGCCAGCTATCTTCCATTCCACTTCCTCTAAGGTGCGGATTAAGGGAGCTCGACATTTTTATTTCACAAGGCTCCCGACCTACTTTGAATAACCGAGCTCAGCATTGGGATTTTCTAGGCATCATTAGTTGCCCCATAGTCCTTGGATAAAATGGTTTGTTTGAGCAGGGATTGAAATGTGGCTGGGCTAAGTGAGGTTACCGTGGGTCAACCTTGATTTGCGTGTGATAGAACTCGGTTTTGACGATTATGGTGAACGTGTAATCATTCCTTGTTACTCATGCATGTCCCGTAACTCGAGGGTCCACATACGCTTGGCTTTAAATGCTCCTGCAGTTGAGAAGCCGCTTTTCTTCGTCTTTAGAGTTCCCTCTACAAACTATGTTTTCTCTATTCTTTCCTTGCAATTTTAACTTCCCTAATTTACTTGAGATCTAGGGCTGTTATTGAAAAACTCCCAATTGAACTTGAAGATTCTGCGAGGGTTTCTTTTTCATGTCCCTGAATTTGCTCAGAGATTTGGGTTGTCGCTCGTTACTGGTAGGTACGCTTCTTTGCTTTGTTTATCTCTTCATTCTGGATACCTTGAATCCTAGGTGGTTGTTACATTTTTGGTCCTTTTGCTTTTGTTATTTTTGGAATCGAGATTATTCTTTGTCCTTTTTTCCCCTTTTGTGAACCCTTATTCAACCGCTAGAATCTTCGTTATTGGTCGTCGGTGTCTTAACCCTTCGAACCTCAAGGATTATTTTGCTAATGTTCCTTTTCTTTAGTCTTCTTTTCATCGCCCTTTTTCGAACCTTGTCATGTGTGGATCTTTTGAAGCTATTGCTTCATTTGTTTCTCTTGCCATAGGTGAGAGGTCTTCTGAACAAGAGGATGTTGATTTAAGAGATATAGGCGACAAGATAGATAATTTTCCTTGTGGCGATCTTATTGATGCTTGGGAAAAAGGCCGAGGTCCTTCCTTCATCATCTTCTCTTGTGCTGAGGTCCAAAAAGTCTAGGAAAGGAAAAACTAAAGTGGGTGATGTTGGGGCATCTGGTAGTGCTAAGGAGGTAGATGTCCCCCCCAAGCTTCAGACCTTGTTGACCTTAACACATCAACATCTGCCCTGCTCAACTTTATCCCATTTTTTAGGGTATTTTGGTGGGCCTCCTTGTATATTTTAAAAAGAATAATCTTAGTGCCCTGACAATGCCATTGCTTATGAATTTCTTCAACGTCAAGGTCATTCCCTCTGAAGTTTTTTTGTATATAACTAAGAGGGTGAAGTCTTGTGTTTTTATTACAAACCTCCTGAGCTCCTATAAGGGTTGGAAGAAGCTCTTCTTTTTCCCATCTAGGAGTGAATGTGAGTACAAATCTAATGACGTAGCTAATAAACTTCATGCCCCTCAGGCTTGATCTTCCCATAACAATCTGGGTACGCCCTTGCTTGAGTATGTTTGGACCAGCCTTAGTGCTTTATTTTACTGACTTTGTTCCGCATGTTCTTTCCAGGTATTCGACCTGAGCTTAATGATGAGGACGAGGTGGTTCTACTAGGCTTGGAAAATTGAGAGCCAGAGTAATACTCCAAGCTTATCAAGCATAAGGTACTTCATAAATTTGGGTTTAGACCTATCGAAGTGATTGTAGAGACTCCTATTCCTATTTTTATTGTTGGTGTAGAAGGGGTTGCAGGTAACGATTCTTCCCTTTTATCCTTAACTTCTATTTTACTTCTTTTTCATTTCTGATTTGTTCGTTTTGGATTTCTATGTTCTAGCTTAATGGATCTAGATGCTGAATCTTTGAAGGCGAGAGTTACCCTATGACTTGATCCGAAATGTATAAACTCAAGTGCAGGCGGTCAAGTTGTAGTAATAATCCGGTTTGAGTCCGGAGTCGAATCCACAGGAAACTTGTTGTGTTGGTGTTTCAAAGTAATCAGTAAAGGAGACCAATTGATTGTAACCTTGAGATTTTTAGGATGGTGAGATGTGGGTGATTTCCTGAAAAGAATTTTGAATTCTCTTCAAGAAAGTTTACAAGGTAAATGGAATTAAAGTCACTCTTTAGTTGTATCAATCAAAACGAAATTAATGTGATTATTGAAAGATAGGCGATGAAAGATGACCTTTCTTGAGTAAATATGGGTGTTCCCTCTGAAGCATCGCAAGGTTCAAAACTTACCATGGTATCCTTTGTAGTCTCCACTGATCATGTCAGGTTTTCTAGGGAATGTTGGTTATATACCGATTCCATTTTCAAGTTTGATCACTGTGTACTTTTAGAACAACAAATACTCATGTTCATTTGATAATGTAAGCATAGAAATAATATCAGTTAACAGAGTTGTGACCTGAGATCAAGATTTCCAAGATGTGTGTCAAATGGATCATGTGATTAGTTACTTTAACAAGCAATTTCAAAATCTACATGTGTTTTTTATCAACAAGAATTGCTAAAATGCCAATTTTACAAATGCTTTTAACCAGATAAACTGAATCATTCCATTCACAAGATTAACTGCATCATTTCATTCACAAGATATGATCATTTGATACATCAACCATTAATGATCTCATTCATCCAACAAAAAGCAGTAGCATACTGAAACTGTTCATTAAAATGCATACATAAACTAAATAGTAAAAGGGCAAATATTCATAATCACAAAAAGAACAATCAAATCCTTTCAGTCCCCTCCATCTCCACCAAATCCACTGGCATCACCAGCTCTGCCCTTCAAGTAGCCAAGAATCTCTTCCTGTTGTTGGAGAAGCCTGGCTTGGTTGGCCTCGATGCCAATCATGATATCTCGTAGTGATCTGTGGGTACTGGTGCCTGCCTCTTTGTTAGTCTGCATAAACTCCCTCTCTAATTCTCTCTCTTCCTCCTGGTCAAGCTCCTCTTGTATATCGTCTCCCCCTCTAACTGATGGCACCTCTAGCCTAGCAGTTGAGCCACCACTATGTCCTTGACTTCTTTTGAAAGAGATCTTGTTGAGTGGCCCCATAGGCTTTTCAATTCCATCTCATGTCTCATCATGATCCCATTCTCTAGGCATATTTCCGTCACTAAGTTACTAAAGGGTAGTGCACTTTTCTTTGCTTGAGACCCTTTTTCCATTTCGCTCAATATGAGGGAGGGGAGATCGATTCTATGCCCTTTTCCAATTGCATAAAGCAATCATGCCATGTCGGGGAAAAATTCATTTGTTCGCTTGATGGGAGCAAAATTTGACACCGCAATCAAGTTAAGCATTTCGTACTAGTCGGTGAGCTCCCCTTGTTTCAGAGAAGTCCTAGTCCCCCATGCAAAATTAGGCATCCCCGTCAACTCCTTTCCCACCATGTTCTTTGCTGCTTCTCTCCTCGGAGGGTAGGCAGGGTTGTCTACCTGAGCCATTTCTTGCCTTATTTCCACAATCACCACCTCGTCTACATCAATGTAAGTTCCCCTCACATAGGTGCGAATCGCGCCGTTGACAATCTCGGCGTTGGAATAAAACTCCCTCACCAAGTCAATGACAGCTTCCCCTCCATATCTCAAGTACCTCACCCAATTTCTTTCTTCCATTTCCTCCAACAATCCATTCTCGGCAAAATCAGAAAGTATAATGTCTCTTTCACAAACAACCGCATGCTCTTGGAAGAAATCTTTATACCTTTCGGCCTTTAAGGCACTTGGAAACCGAGTTCGATCATACTTCTTCGTTCTTTGCTTCCCTTCTCTCCCCACAATCACTTCCATTACAAAATTAGGCTTTTGGCTTATTGGTGGATCACGCCTAGCAGAGAGTTTCATCCGAGGCATTTCGTTCGAACGTTGGGGAGCTTGAGGGAAGGTTGAAAGGCTTCTAAAACTTAGGGTCCTTGGTGTGGGATTTATGATTTTGGTGTGGGGAAGTGTTATGGATGATGAATTTAAGGTTTTCTTGGGGTCTGAAGGTGGATTGAGGTTTGTGGGGGTAAAAGGAGGCTCTAGGATTTTGAGAGTTTCAAAGAGATATGGGACTTTCTGAAATGAAAAAGATGATTAAGTTTTTATTGTTCGCGTCGTACCGTTCAAACGATGGGAACGTCCGAACGTGAGGTGAAGAATTTAAACTATCGTTCGAACGGTTAAGGGACATTCGAACGGTGCTAGCTCCCAGTACTTTGTGTTTTCAATAGTGTTTCCATCAGAGAGGTCATCAGCCCCAAAGTACTGCGAGCAGTAACCGTTCGAACGGAACTATCGTTCGAACGGTGAATCAAAAAAATAAAATGTGTTGCTCCCAGTACTTTGTGTTTTCAATAGTGTTTCCATCAGAGAGGTCATCAGTCACAAAGTACTACAAGCATTATGCGTTCGAACAGCAAATGGCATTCGAACGTTAAACCAAAAATCAAATGTTCCTCTATTACACTACATATGCTCAGAGAAGGTTAACATCACAAATTCAAAACAAAAATTTATGGCGTCTCAAGATAAATCCCCACCCACGCTTGAGGTTGGTATTTTGGGACATTGCTTACTCGGCCCATAAAAAAAATAGAAAAATATGTACAAAAATAAAAAGGAATTGCACACTATTTACCAAAATTCGGACCATTGGTTTTCATTCCTCAAAACATAATTTTTCCAAAGCTTATCAGGATGCAATCTTAATCCAAGTAATCCTCAGTGTAGCTTGAACTAGCAGTGACTCTTCCAATCTCTTGTCGCACAAACCGGTTAAGCAAAGCACCGGAATAGGATGGCGTGTCCGGATAATCCTTACTCTGCCCATTCACTATCCTGTCTAATCGATCAAGTGCGCGACCAAAAATCGGTTCAGAACACTGATTCTATCTTTTATCATGAAATACCCGGCCACACTGTTTACATGCACCAAGTCTCTTGGCACTACGTCGTTTAGCAAAAGTGCTTCTGTCACAGAAAGGTTTTGCTTGCTGTTCTCGGATCTCATTTTTCCTTACCAGACTTGCTTTTCTCATGATCACATTATGCACATCTGATGGAAAAGTGTGTAGAGCTCCTAGACTAAACCAAAAAAGTTTAACATCCATGATTCCTAAGCTTTAAGACTCACTATCCGGTTCTTTAACGTATGCCAGTCACAAAGACCATTTAAACTGACCCTCAAATATATAATAATACAAGGTACATTATATGATCAGAACATCAAATAGCAGCACACAGAACAGCAAAAAATTTTAAAATTTACAGTACAGATACGATTATAACAACAGAATACAAACAAAATATAAAATACGAACAAAATACCAACTATGAACTGCAGGTTTTCACACCCCCAAACTAAATTGAACATTGTCCCCAGTGTATCGATTTTACCAATATAGATCTTTGAAATGAGTTTGAAAATTAGAGTCCTTTACTTCAACTAATACCTACAAACCAAAATAGAACCATTAATCCTCTTTGCGTAGATCTGAATCAAAGGTGGGCTATTAAGCCATGTATGTGAGTGCGGATAGTAGTAGGATACCCATAAAAAGATAAAATACAACAATGTAAATCATGGGAACAGGGATTTATTCTCCAGGGTACATGGTTTTGCTCGGGTTTGCAGAAGAATAGAAAATAAAAATGAAGAAGAAAGGAGAAGAAGAAGAACAAAATGGAGAAAATAAAGAATAAGGACGGTGAAGTGGACACAAAGTGGAGATTGGGAAATGAAATAGGCTGGTGTGGGAGTGCAATAGAGACAGGTGGGGAAAAGATAGAAAATGGGAGTGGGGGTGCAACAGAGACAGGTGGGGAACTTTTAGTAAATGGGAGTGGGGGTGTCATGATGAGGTCTCCTCGGGTCGGGTTATTGCCTGGTCCAATCCTTTTATGTGTCGGCAAGCGCGATTCTTGGAGGGATATTCGGGTTCCATTAAAATAATGGTTTCTACATTTTTAACAAAGTCCTCCAAAAATAGTTTCAACCTCTGGCCATTAACAGTAAAGATATTACCGTTTGATGGGTTTTTTACTTCTATTGCCCCATGATCAAATTCCTTTTTGGCAGTGTATGGACCAGTCCCCCTTGATTTTAAAATTTTCAAGAAAAAGAAGGAATCTTGATTTAAACAACATGACTTTCTGAAAAGGTTCAAAAGACTTCCAAACAATATTTTTGTCATGAAAAAGTTTTACCCTGGCTTTGGAAATTTTAACATTCTCATATGCTCCACTTTTTCGTTCCCTTTTCATAGGTAGGTGACAAGTCTTTCCATAGGATATTTGCTGTAATTCAGACTTTGACGGCTTATCACTTGATGAGAGCAGTTTTTTGTCTTTTGATGAAAGTTTCTTGAATTTGGGCCCCTATGTCTTAACAACATGAGTGGGGCATCTTTGTGGATTTGAGTCATCATTTTTTGACTCAGAGGTGCCTTGTTTAGGAAGACATGTTTTAGCAAAGGGTTCACCAAGGGTCTCTTCCACATGTTCATGAATTAATGACTCAATGAAATACATTTCATTCACTTCTTTGTTCTCACCTGATTGCTTAGCAATATTAAAAATGTTCAGCTCAAGAATCCTATTCCCAAAGGTCAATTTCATCACTCCATCCCTGCAATTGATTAGTGCATTGGAAGTTGCTAGGAAGGGTCGACCCAGAATAATTGGAACTTGGCTTTCTGGATCTACTACTGGCTGAGTATCTAAAACGATGAAGTCAACAAGGAAGATAAACTTATCCACTTGGACAAGTACACCCTCAACAATGCCCCTCAGGATTTTGACAGATCTGTCTGCCAACTGGAGTGTGATACAAGTGGGTTTGAGTTCTCCCAGTCCCAACTGCTGGTAGGCAGAGTAAGGTAGCAAATTAACACTAGCCCCAAGATCTAACAGTGTTTGTTCTATCTTAAAGTCTCCAATGGTACATAGCACAGTTGGACGTCCAGGGTCCTTGAATTTTGGAGGGTTTATACATTGAAGAACGACACTGGCTTGTTCTGTCAGAAATGCTCTTTTTTGGACATTCTGGCTTCTCTTGACTGTACACAAGTTTTTTAAAAACTTGGCATAAGATGGGACCTGTTGAATTGCATCCAGAAGTGGAATGATGATTTTACTTGCTTGAACAACTCGTGAACTTCTAGGTTGTTGTTCACTTTTTGGGCCTTTTTGAGCCTATGAGGGAAAGGAGCTAGAATCGGACATGAAGGTTCTTTTAGTTTTGGTGATTCTGGCTCATGCTCAATTGGTTCAGTGGTCCGAGCTATCTCAGGTCATCATCTTGGAATTAACATATTTTTGATTGTTTTATCAATGACCTTGCCACTCCTCAGTGTGGTGATAGATTGGGCTTGGCCTTGTGGGTTATCTATGATTGATAGATTGGGCTTGGCCTTCTGGAAAGTCTTCCAATTGGGCATGGAAAAAGTTTTTAAAGAATTTAGTCATTGTTTAGCTTTATCCCATACAAAGAAAGGGGAAACTTTCATTTTGGCCAGTTCAGAATTATCTTGAAATGTTCCACACACTTCTTCGAAATCCTTCATATGTAGGTATGGATTTTCTGTCTCCAACCCACGAAAAATAGGTAATAGTTGTGTTGTCCCCGACTTTATAGTAAAGGGGGGGAGCATCTGGAGGGAATACAAAACACGAGAGTACACTGTTTCTTGTGAGATTCAAGTGATCCTGCAAAGTTCGAACATTAGGCACTTCTTCATCCCTTGGAGGAACATCTTCGTTTCTTTCATTGTTTGCCATTATACTCTCATAAGAGTCTACTATTGATCTAGGTAAATTTGGTTCAGATTGGTACACAAACCCAAAAGATTCCGCTGACAAATTTTTGTAGTGAGGAGCGTTCTCAGTCATAAAAAAGAAAAGAAAAATAAAACAAAGTTATTCACAAAAAAGATCTTCTTACCTTTTTCCTTAAAAACACTTTTTTAATAAGTTCCTCGGCAACGGCGCCAAAAACTTGACTTGATCCAAAATGTATACACTCAAGTGCAGACGGTCAAGTTGTAGTAATAATCCGGTTTGAGTCCAGAGAGTCGAATCCACAGGGAACTTGTGTTGGTGTTTCAAAGTAATCAGTAAAGGAGACCAATTGCTTGTAACCTTGAGATTTTTGGGATGGTGAGATGTGGGTGATTTCCTGAAAAGAATTTTGAATCCTCTTCAAGAAAGTTTACAAGGTAAATGGAATTAAAGTCACTCTTTAGCTCAAGGATCGGGACATGTATTTAATTATCCGGTTCATTATAATTATGCTCGATAACTCAACTAACTCCCGTGTCAACGACGAGTTAGTCGGAAGATAAAGATGGCCTATTAAGGTCATGGTTCCGATGTCTTACAAGAAGTTTACAAGAATTATTTGCACCGAGAGTTATCGCGCCTACAAATAAGCAAGTATTTCTTCATGACATCCAACCATGGCTTTAATATTTCATCCTTTTAAATGAAGTTTGATAATGGGGATGATTCAAGGGTAGTCATGAAGATCTAGCCGAGGTACTTGCCTTGAAACGAGGAGTCTTTCCATGCAAGAGTCATCCGTTTCATAGAAAGACTTTCGATTATACAAAGTACCTTAGCTTTGCTAGATGCAATCAATCATCAAATAAACAAGGGGATACGAACATTAAGCATTAGAACAATACATAATATAACCTTCGGGTAATCAATACATGCCCTTCACCTCTTACTAAAGAGTGAATGAGAAACTACTCACTCTTCATAGCTTTGGTAAAGCTAGAAAAGTGAGTGATGCTCATCCCTCTAAGTAGAGGACTCCACAAAGCAAAAGTACAGGTAACGAGGAGCTAATTTTCAACAAAGAATGAGTGAAGCACATTCCACCCTTCACGACTTTGGTAAAGCTTTAGAAAAGTGGAAGAGTTTCACTCCTCTAAGCAAGAAGGGAGCTCAAATAATGAAAATGCAAGACATAATTAAAAGCATGTATGTAAAAGCGTAAATGTAAAGACTAGAAGTAAATAAAGATATAAATGTAAAGACTAAATGTAAATAAAAGAATTACAACTCTTAAGTAAATATAAATGTAAGCATTAACGGAAAGAAAAGGAATGGGAATTTGAACTTCCCCACTCTCTAACAAAGAAATAATACTAAGACAATTAGAAGAACTACAAATGAGAAGTGTTGGCTACTAAATGTTGAGTGCCAAATCCACCTCCTCCTCTTTCTCTACAAACTAAGGGTATATATAGAACAAAAGGAGAAGGCAGGGGAGGGGTAAAAGAATAGAGCTGGGCGCCAAAGTCAAAGTGAAAAGTCAACCACTCTGCAGGCAATCTGTCAATACCGTTCGAATGGTAAATGGCGTTCGAACGGTTTCTCTGTCTTTGCTCTCTATCGTTCAAACGTCAGATGGAATCAGTGCCTGCCAATTATGTCAGAAGACACGTGGTTCTCTGTAAAAATCTTCCTCCAGGTCCTTTCAGAATCTTGACTGGTCATCCCAATAATTCTAGGTGCGTTCGAACGTGGTGCTCAAGTGCCTGGGCCTTCTGACTGCAAGTCTGCAACATGCCATGTCTTTTGTCAATCTAATCTTGTCCTTACTCCGGTGGACGTTCGAACGTTCATGACTGTTTGAACATAGTACTTGAATCTCCAAGGCCTTGGGTCTTACCTGCAACACAGATTATAATATCTTGCCTGGTTTTTCATGACCGTTCGAACAGTATTTAACTTTCGAACGTTGCTTCCTTGTTCCAAGCTTTTACAATTTGCTCCTTAAAATGTTGTGATTGTCTTCAAAGCTACTTTGTGGTGCCTTTGAACCCTTGTTCACTTTAAGCCCTGAAGTATCATTACTTAAACACCACCAAAGCACAATTAGTCCAAAATGGGGCATAAGAATATGCTATATTTGAGTATTAATCACCCTAATGAAGAAGAACAAGAGTGAGGGAAAAGTGTAAGGCTGAGGTTGGGTCAGGAAGTGACCCTGCTCCCCTTGCAAAGGTGTCAAGGATTAAAGTGCCTCATGCTTCTCTTCCCCCTCTTCCTCAGGTTTCTGTGCCTTCCTCGAGCTCGCCTCAAATCACACAGTCCTTAACTCCTCAAGGGACTTTGCCTTTCCCCTCTAAAGGGGTTTTTAACCCAAAAATCTCATCCTTGGTTCGTGTTGTATTAGCTCAATGCCTCTGTCTTTATTGGTTGTAGGGCTGATTAGCACAAAACTTTGAATATTTTAGGTGCTAATCATCCTATTTTCAATTGTATTGGGGGGTTAAATTATTAGAGTTGTATTATTAAAGTTCTTACCGATGATTTTTGGTGCTTGGAGGAAAACCCCGCTAAATGAGGCTTCTTAAAGCCTTCCCAAATGAGTTGAGGTGAACAAGGATGAAAGAGTGGCAAAAGAATGGCTCAGGAGTGAAGAAATCAGAAAAATCAGGCAAAACAGCAGAAGTGTACCAGTATGGTTTGGCCACTGAAATATAGCGTACCGGTACGCAGTGCCGATATGGTCCTGCCTTTGAAGTTCTGGGTTTCGGTACGGTCTGCTATCACTGCCCCAATCTCTGCAACTCAAGTTCATTATTTTTAGGGGCCCACCAATCACTCTACCACTTATCTCTGGATCCTCCGTCACTTTGTACAGCCCTCCAACACCCTCCATTTTTCTTTTGAAGCTTGAATGATAAATGAGGAGAGAGAAAAAGAATGAAACTGGGTGTGTAGGCTAGCTCAACACCACCCTGTCCAGCCATCCCTCTTGACAACCTATGGATGAAAATCACATCACTTAGCTGGTAGAGGGGACTATGCACATTTGGGGGGGGGGAGAACTCCATTATTTAGCGTTGAATACACTACACAAGATATAAAGAGAGTCTGGGTAGAAGATGATGAATAGTATTCTAGAGAGATAATTTGAGATTTTAACATTTTCTACACTACATTGTCATGTAATCTCCTATAAGAATCTTTAAAGCTTCATTTAATGTCTTTAATGCTATTTCTTGCAATTTCATGTTAATTTTAATCTTCATTTCAAGCTTTCACCATGAATCAGGTTCTTAGCTATAAGATGGGTATTCAATGCATTTTCTTGTAGTTATGTTTCCTTGCACTCACTTATTCAAGAACTTCATTCTCTTATAACACATTTCCTCTACATTGTTAATTTCATATTAAGCATGAGTAGCTAAAAATATTAGTTGGCCAATCCAAGAGAGACCTCCACTTGTGTATGTCGTTCCAACTCTCTTTCATTCCTCCTCTAGGTGCACAATGGCTTGGTTTGACTTGGTTGGGTGAGGACATGGTTGTGAGTTTTTGATACACCGTAGGCACTGTCATGGGGTATGCTTGATCCTCACCTCCATTTTAGTCTCGAACTTCCCACGAATCAATCGTACATTTAAGCACCATTGGAGGAAGGACTTGAGTTGGTTTGGTATTCCCATTGGAGTGAACCTTTGGTGATTTGCCAACACTTGTTCTCATTCTATTTCATCAAACTGCACTCACATACCAATCCTTAAATCAACAATTTTTTTAACACTTTCTTTCCACCAAAATCATTTTCAAGCGATTCACATCCTTCCTTAAGAAAACGACCTTGGAATACCTCTAAGGAAAACACGACTAACAAAAGTTTCTTTGCGCTTGGGGAGCATTTTTGTTCACCCACATCTTCATTTCATACATTCCTTTTTCTCCATCTCCTTGCCCTTCCTTTTGACACCATTTCAAGAAAGCGTGACACTCATCTCCCCGTTTTCACACACATCATACATATATTGAGGGAAGGTGTTAAGAGGATAGGAACAACAAGGTTATCAATCAAGCATTTTTGGCGCCGTTACCGGGGTGGGCAAGTGTCGAATCAAGAAAGTGATTTTCAGACAACAAAGGTAAGTCCCGTGATTTTCTTCATGGGCAGAGGTACATTGTTTCGTATATATATTTTTGTTTGAGTATACTTTCAATTGTAGATAGTTTTGTTTCATATGGGGACGGGACGATCAAAATCGACTTGTTAGACAACCCTTAGCCCCCAACATGAATCCTAACCAAGAACCACCCAAGGATGCGGGTGACCACTTTGAGAATGTGGATGCCAATCCAAATATTCAAAGGGGTGGGGGAGGGCCCGAACCTAGATTGCAAAATCCTAGAATGCATTAACCCCTTCCATGAACGAAGGGAACAATATCCAAATGGATCCTCTGACGAGGTCCATGAGGGATTTCCTTCAACCAACCCATAGCACCACACCCTCTTGAATCCATTTACCTGTCCAAGCTCATCTCTTCCAAGTTAAGTCGGGAATGTTGCAACTACTTCCTACATTTCATGGGATTGAAAAGAAAAATCCCTTTTTTCACATAAGGGAGTTTGAGGATATAGTTGCAACATTTAATGCTAACTATGCTATGGAGGACATAGCTTGATTGAAATTGTTTCCTTTCTCCCTTTGTAATAAAGTCAAATCATGGTTGTATACCTTGCGACCCCGATCCATTACCACTTGGGCTCAAATACTTTCTGAATTTTTGAATAAATTTTTCTAAAAAGCCCAACAAGCATTTCTATCAATGTTGGGATCACTACAAGGATTTGATGCAATCCATACCTATAACGCCCCAAAAACCACACAGGACGACATTACATTCTAAAACCATTTATATAATGAAAGCACTAAGATAATCCATCAATAAATAAATTTTATTAATCATATTATCCCAAAAGAATAGACACATCTAAGCCTTTACATTCCAAAAATCAACTAATGTAATGCAGAGAAAATAAAAAAAGACAACTAGACTTCACATAGTTTCAAAATAAATTCTCAAGTCTAGTATAAAAGAAGTTATATCTCTACATGTCCACCTCAGGATCTAGATTCTCCTCAGGTGGGGCCTCCCATTACCCCTGCTCATCAACTCCAAGATTCTCCTCTAGCACCAGATCTGAAAAATGTTTAACTGTAGGGGTGAACATGAAGCTCTGTAGCAAAATCCTCCCAAACTCAAACAAGGTTTAGAAAAATGTAAAACAGCTCGGTCTCATTCATAAATAACATATATAGCTTTTGAAATAAAACTGGGACATTTAAACAGATCTCAAGTTTACACAACAGTGATAATTAAATGAAAATAGTAAAAAGTATTTTTCAACAAGAAACCATTTCCGAATGGTTAGGAAGGGCATCTGCCGTTGCATTTTCCCATACCAATGCACCGGCTCCAACAGAATCCAATCCACGTTCTCTTATATATATATATATATATATATATATATATATA
>CM042190.1:9261840-9290750 GCA_023539305.1 Ilex asprella | reverse complement strand
TGATGATTTCATATCATATATATAACATTTAGAGCAAAACATACATATATACATAAGCCATAACTTCAATGTAAGAGAAAGAGATGAAATCCCCTACTTGTGTTCTTAGATTAGAGTGAAGGTGAGAAGGGTTTGGTCTTTTCCAACTAGAATCACCCTTGAATCTCTTACTTTTCCTCTTCTCTCTTCCACTCTAAGGTTTCCTAGGGTTAGAATGGTTGAAATGAAGGCCAAGGAGACATCATTAAGTTTTTATAGTGGAAGGGGAACCGGCTGTTCGTGACTTAAAAATTTTGGATTTTTACAGAGACTACCAGTAGGTACTATCGATAGGTCGAGTACATTGGATAATCAACTACCTGTTGACTATCGATAGTTTGGTACACTAGGCGATTAACTACCTGTTGACTACCAGTAGTTCGGGTACACTGGGCACTCGACTGCCTATTGACTATTGGTAGTTCGGGTAGATTAACTACCGATAGTTACTACCCAAATTTGCCTACATCACCCATTTTTCATTTTCAATCTATTCCTAACCCTTCCAAAACAATCTCATACATGTTTAATAAGGTTTTCCACATAAATCTTGACACCTACCAATTCTAATGAAAATGTTTTCAAATATTTACAAGTCACAAACTAAATTTTAGCTAAATATTTACTATTATCAACCTTAATACCTACCAAATATTACATCACACCAATGATTCGCCTCACTCGTATTTATTTTTACTTTTCAACTCTATAGGATTTATGTCTATCTCATCACCTATACTATCATGTGAAAAATAATTAATAAAAAATTGTATCACTATGTGAATATAAACATGTGGGGGTTTACAATACCACACCATGGTAGCTGGTAAGTTTTTTCGATGAAGGAATTACACCAAGCCATAGACAATTCATTGATATGATGTGTAATGGCAAGTTCTTGAACAAAGACCCAGATGAGGACCTGGACTAATTAGTATATTGGCCCAAAATGCACAATCCTAGGATGTTAGGGATCCCAATGATGTACATAGAACATCTCCGGGTACTAGTCAACCACAAGGGGGGAAAGATCTATGATTTGAGAGACCGAGAAGACTTTCTTTCAAAAATTACCAAATTATCAAGGAAAGTTGAGAGTCTTGAGGTCAATATGAGGCATGAAGTGTCAAATGTGTCATGGACCGATGAGTTTTGCTCGATTTATAAGAATGGGGAGCATTTCATATCGGAGTGCCCTAACATTCTGGCGCTTAAGAAAGCGTACCATGAGCAAGTGCATGCATTTAACCAAACAAGACAATCATTTTTTCCACATTCGAACACTTGCAATTGGGGTTGGAACAATCACCCAAATTTTAGTTGGAGAAATAAGAATCTCTTTCATCATGGTTCGAATGCATATTCATCACCCGCACCTCCGAGGCAAAATCAATACTAAGGTCAAGCGCAAGAGCAAGCATCTAGCTCCTAATACCCCCGGTCTAGTCTGCAAGGGTATTCGTCAAACCAACTACCATAAAATTTTCAACAAAATCCACCTTCCCAAAGCTTTTCCCAATAAGGACCATCCAATTCTTTCACCTACCAACCCCCCATAAGAGAAACTTGGAGGATGTGCTTCATTCCTTCATCCAAAGCTAGACTGCCATCAACAACCAAACTACCACCACTCCTAACAACGTGGCATATCAGCTCACAAAGATCACCAATCATATAGGATTTTCACAACAAGAAAAAGAAAAAATTTCCCACTCAACCCCAAGAGAACCCTAAGGGACAACATGTAATTGAGTCTTTTGAGAACACCAAGGAGAGTTATGAGCAACTCAAGGCAGTCACCACCCTTCGTAGTGGCAAACAAATTGATAATCTATTGTGCCCAAGGTTTCACCCAAAACCATATTGCAAAATAAAGAAGAGACCATGGGTGACATCGATGAGGGTGAGTCAAGTCAAATGAAAGAAAGTGATTTAGTTGAAAAAATAAATTGGTTGATGATAGTGTGATTGTTTCCCTTATGCCTGCCCCTTTTCCTAGTCATTTGAAGTTGCCTGTTAAGGTGGATAATTATGCTAATATTTTGAAAATGTTTAAGCAAGTGAAGATCAACATTCAACTCCTCGATGCCATCAAGCAAACCCCCTCTTGTGCCAAGATTTTGAAGGATTTGTGCACAGTGAAAAGAAAATTAAATGTCCACAAGAAAGCATTCATCATCGATCAAGTGAGCTCAATATTGAGGACAAATACCCCACCAAAATTTAAAGGTCCCAGTTGCCCTACCATTGCCATTATAAGAGGGAATTATCGGGTGGAGCAAGCACTGCTTGACATGAGGGCTAGTGTCAATCTTGTACCTTACTTGGTATGTAAACAACTCCAACTTGAAGAGTTGAAGCCCACCTCAATCACTATTTAGTTGGCCGAACAAAGAATTCGAACACCAAAGGGAGTGGTAGAGAATGTTTTGGTTCAAGTAGATAACTTTTATTTTTCTGTTGATTCTCATCCTGTTGCTAACCCTTGCTCCCAAATTCCTGTAATACTTGGAAGACCATTCCTTGCTAGATCTAATGCCATGATAAATTTTAGGAACGGTTTGGGAGCCCTACATTTGGGAATATGAAGTTGGAATTTAAGAATATGACAATGGAGCTCAATGTATTCAACTTGGTAAAGCAACCGGGTGATGATGAGGAAGTAAGTGAGGTCAATAGAGTCGACACTTTGGTTGAGGAGCACTTAGAGCTAGAGGGGATGTTGGAATTCAAGGAAGAAGGAATTGTGGATCTTGAGAATTATGATGAGCAAGAGGAGATTGAAGATTTGAAAGGGATGGAAAGGTGCAGCCCTACATTCAAGGAGTTACCCCTTCGAGAAAAGAAAATTTTTCCATCAGATGAGCTAAAGCCCAACTTGGAGTTGAAGCCCTTGCCCTCCCATTTGAAGTACGCCTATCTTAGGGAAGGTGAAATATTTCCGATGGTCATTAGCTCTGCATTAAACATGAAACAAGAAAAAAAACTCTTGCAGGTATTGAGAAGGCATAAGGGAGCAATTAGGTAGACCATTGCGGATATCAAGGAGATAAGCCCTCTCATTTGCACCCACTGCACATATCTTGAGGAGGATTCCAAACCTTCCTAACAACCACAAAGACGGTTGAATCCCATTATGAAGGTGGTGGTGAGGGATGAGGTTCTAAAACTACTTGATATGGGATCATTTTTTCAATCGCTGATAGTAAGTGGGTTAACCCCAAGCAAGTAGTACCTAAGAAATTCAAATTTATAGTGGTTGAGAATTATAAGAATGAGCTTATACCTACAAGAGAGATCACCAGATAGAGGGTGTGCATTGATTACCGAAAGTTAAACGCTTGGACAAGAAAAGATCACTTCCCATTGCCATTCCTCGATCAAATTCTAGAATGAGTAACGGGGCATCTATTCTACTGCTTTTAGATGGATACTCCAACTACAATCAGATTGAGATTGCTTTGGAGGATCAAGAGAAGACCACCTTCATGTGCCCGTATAGTACCTTTGCCCACCGCATACTATCTGGACTATGCAATGCTCCAGAAACTTTTCAACGGTGCATGATGGAGATTTTTGGTGACATGGTGAAAAAGATAGTAGAGGTTTTTATGGATGACTTTTTAGTGTTTGGGGATTCATGAGATGGATGTTTGGCAAACTTGGAGAAAGTTCTAACAAGATGTGAGGAGAAGAATCAAGTCTTGAATTGGGAAAAGTGTCACTTTATCATGACGAAAGGAATTGTGATTGGTCATATAGTTTCAGCAAGGGGTATTGAAGTCAACAATGGAGGCCATCTCTAACCTCCCCATGCTGAGATCCATCAAAGGCCTCTGGTCATTTTTGGGTCATGTGGGGTTTTGTCATCGGTTCATAAAGAATTTTAGTGCATATGCCTGACCCTTGACCAACCTACTGTCTAAAGAGGTCTCATTCGAGTGGTCGGATGATTGTGAGGCATCCTTTAAAAACTTAAAAGCATGCTAGTCACACCTCCCATCATGCGACCACCTAATTGGGATCTATCTTTTGAGCTCATATACGACGCAATTGATTATGAGGTCGGTATAGTGCTCGGTCAAAGAAAGGAAAATAGACTGTATGTGAGACACTATGATAGCAAAACACTGAATGAAGCTTAGATTAATTGCACTATCACCGAGAAAGAGTTGCTAGTGGTAGTGTTTGCCTTACATAAATTCCATTCTTATATCATTGGTTCACGTATTGATTTCTTTACTGATCACTTTGCTTTGAAGTACTTGTTGTCTAAGCAGGATGCAAAACCAAGACTCATTAGGTGGATTCTCCTCCTACAAGAATTGGACTTGACAATCAAGGACAAGAAAGCAGTTGAGAATGTGGTGGCGGATCATTTATCCTAACTTGTGGTGCAAGAGGACGATGAGCACATTCCTATCCCTGACTTTTTTCCAAATGAGCATTTGCTTTCAATTCATTATGTATCTCCTTGGTATGCTGATATATGTAACTATCTTGTAACAGGACAGATACCATTGTAGTGGAGCCTAGAAGATTGAAGATGATTTATCGCAGATGTGAAGTACTTCTACTTTGAAAACCCATACCTGTTCAAGTACTGTCCCAACCAAGTCATGGGAAGATGTGTACCTGAGAATGAATGGCGGGACGTCCATGCATTTTGCCATTCACAAGCATGTGGTGGATATTTTTCAGCGAAAAAGACTTAGGATAAAATTCTCAAATCAGTTTTTTACTGGCCATCTCTTATCAAAGATTGTGTTTCATTTTGTAAGGGATGCGACGGATGCCAATGTTTGGATAGCGTGACCCGAAGAAACATGATGCCCCTTTTCCCTGTGCTTGTCATTGAAATATTTGACTGTTGGGGCATCGACTTAATGGGTCATTTTCCTATGTCTTTTGGTTATTTGTACATCCTTCTGGCAATGGACTATGTGTCCAAGTGGGTGAAGGCTATCCCGACCAAGACTAATGACCATCGGGTCATTGTCAAGTTTCTCAAGGAGAACATATTTTTTAGGTTTAGGATGCCTCGTGCAAGGATCAGTGATGGTGGATCCCATTTATGTAATAAGTCATTTGTATCCTTAATGTTTAACTATGGCATTACACATAAGGTATCCACCGCATACCATTCACAAACAAATGGCCAAGCAGAACTAACCCATAGGGAGATCAAGAACATTCTAGAAAAGATGGTTAACCCAAATAGGAAAGATTGGTTCGATAGATTGATCGATTCCATATGGTCTTATCACACTGCATACAAAACCATTTTGGGCATGTTTCCCTACCGGCTTGTTTCAGGAAAGACTTGCCACCTGCTAGTCGAATGGAACACAAGGCCTATTGGCCATTAATACTTTAAATTGTAATTTGAGAATGGTCGGTGATCATAGGAAGTTTAGAGCTAAATGAGTAGGAAGAGATTCAACGAGATGTGGATGAAAGCTCCAAAATCTAAAAGGAACCGACTAAAATCTTTCATGATAATTCTATCATACGAAAATCATTCGAGCCCGGCCAAAAAGTGCTTTTATACAATTCTCACCTCTCAATTATTAGGGAGAACTTCGATCCTGTTGGGATGGCCCCTATCTTTTCAAGGTGGCCTACCCCAACGGAGTTGTTGAGGTGACAAACCCTGAGAATGGCCAGACATTCAACATCAATGGCCAAAAATTTATGTCATTCTTTGAGAGTTTTGAAGGGCAAGAAGTTGAGGAGGAGTTGACGAATCTCGTGTATCTTGATTTGGTGGAGGAGTAACTAATGTTTATTCTTTTTAGTGTATAGTTGCTTTTATTTGCGTATGTTATTTTTATTCCATGTCACTTACTTTATTTGGTTGTATAGTATTGATCTTCTTAGTTTCAAATATTGGTGGTGTTGTCGAAGCTCAATTGTGAGGTGTTCTCTAACCCTACCTATCTTTTTACTGTCCTTTAGTGCATGTTATATCTTTTTGTTGCATTAAGAATAATGCATGAATCAAGTTGGCGTGAGGTGCACCATTTATATGTTACACCAATTTTTGGGGTGAAAAATTCACCTTACACATATATCATAAGGATTTTTTTGCTTACATTGGTGAAAATATATGCAAATTCAATTTTTTTTGTGAAAAATATCTGATTGTTGATCTGTATTCCCTTATTAAGAGTGTTTGGATTAGATGATATGTTAATTGTTATTTTGAACCTTGAGCACATTAGCATACCATAGAAGTGAATCCTATGTGTGAGTATCACATATATATCTGTTTTTGAACTCAATTGTATGTGCCCTCATGAATATATAATTTTAGCAATTTACGAATTAGATTCATATTTTAGGCTTGACATAAGTTGTGGAGATGAGAAAGGACCCATGAGAACTTTAGTACAAATTCTTTTTTGGAGGGGACTTACATTTAGTCAAGTAAAATTCTTAAATTTCAAATCTGTTCAATAGTCTCATTATGCTTGTTTTGGTTAGTTGCATTGGTGTAGTCGATTAACTTATCTTAATGTACACTGCTCTCATTTGCATATCTGGAAGTGATTTTAGGCCATCCTTGAATTTTTTTGAGCATTTTCCTTATTCTTGTGCAAATATTATCGCTAGTGCCGTGATTGAGCCTAATTTAAATTCATTTCTATGCCATACATTCGACCAAGCCAACGAAAATAAGAAATATCTACCATACCTTGGCTGTTCCTTGAAATCAAATATGTGTGATTGCAAAAGTAAAGGAAAGCTAGTGTGAAAACTCAAACAAAAGAGATGAATGATATTGAAGCTCAAAGAGTTCAATGAAAAAGATAAAAATCCAAGAAAAGGAAGGAAAGGGGTGAGAAGAAGAAAAGAATGATCAAAAGAAAAAGAAAAAGAAAATGTGGAGGAAAATGAAGAAGAGGAGCAAAGAGTGTGGGAATGGTGTAAAGAATGAAAATCCTATAAAAAGGGAGATGTTTTTGAAATTAATGTCTTTCACTCGGAACAACACTCTTTGTTATCTCATATCTCGTTTCTTTTTCCTCAATATCACCCCAAGGCCCCATTATAACCCTTAAAGTCCTAAGTGATCTAGATAAGCATGGGAGGTGCATAATTTTAAAGAAAATGATGAGTTAGTCTTACTACCTAATGCCCTGACATTCATTTCATGAGATTATGCCAAAGATGCTCCATTCTCATGCATAAACTTCATTTTTAGCGCACAAAAAATTATCTCACATGTATACATGGAGTGCATGTCAGCATAACTAGAGTGAATTTCATTATTAAGAGTGATCTCTGGCGAGTTTTGCATTGAAACTGAGTTTGACTAGCCCTCTGAATGTGAATTTTGTTACGTAAATGCTCAAATTACTTGTTCAAATCACACATGCAAACGAGTTCAAAAATAAAATATGTAGGTGCACACTTTAGACTAGTATTTAAGACTACGGTATGACTCATGCGTGCTTAGTTCAATCATCTGAGAAATGTGTTAGATAGCCTCATATTTGTAGAATAGAGGAATATTCCTCAAGTTTTTTATATTTCAAATGAATGAGGAATGCCCATGATGTTAAGTATGTGATTTGCATTTTGGATGTTCATTTTGATAGTTAAGAAGAGAAATCCATTCCTTGTACGTTGAATGCATCAAAAGTTTAAATAACTTTGCAATTTCAGTAATTATGTGGCCATGATGGTTCAAATTGTTGTTTATAAGTGGAGTACATTTTTTGGAATGGAGTAGAGGTTATAAGTAGTATGGTAAAATGTCTAGGGAGGTCCTGAGTTGGAATGGAGTGGAGAGGTGTGCTCAGCAGGATTAGTTTAGAAAACAAAGCAGAAGTGTACTGGTACGGTTTGACCTCTTGAGCATACTGTACCGGTACTACGTACTGGTACGGTTATGCTTCTGGAGTTCGGGGTACCGGTATGATCTGTTGAATCGAAAAAAATTAGGGCTTTAAGTTAATTTTGTTGTGGAACCTTTCATTTTCCACCTCTAATTACAACTCTAAACCACCCTCTCTTACTCAAAAAAAACTCCCATGCCTCCAATCCTCTCATCTCTGTTTCAATTCCAAATGCATCCTTTCTTTAAGCTTTGATTTTGTGCAAAGTGCCGAATTTCAATAAGCTTCATTCACCCCTATTTTTCTCCAATCTTGTCAAGGAACTCTACATGGCTCTTCACTTGGAGGTTGTTCATGAGGCCATAGACCCGATTGAGGGTCTTTTCTTAATATTCTTTGCATTTCTATCGATAAGGGCACTGTTGCATAGCATGGCCCAGACCAAAAGACCTAGACCTAGACCTAGTTCCTTTCCACCCGAGGATCCTACTAGTCACAAGAGAATCAGTGTAGGGTCAAGCGAGGACCCAAATGTGCAAACAAAGAAGGCCAGGAAGGAAGCACAACGCCAATGGATTTAGTGGAGGAGTGGTAGTTGTGAGCGGCACCTTGACCATCTCCCACTCACCCCATTGTGTGAGGTTGTAAAAATCATTGAGGGGCATGACATGAGATTTTGGTTCAAGCAAGTCGAGGGATATAATTTGTCAATGGTTAGAGATTTCTACCAATCGCTCAGGGTGGTTGAGGTGGACGAAGTGGAGGTGTTGAGAACCAATGTGGGGGACAAGATGATCAAGGTGACCCCCGATGCCATTGTCACTCTTCTTGGAGGAAACAAGAGACCACCACCCTTCCCGCCTGTCTATCATCACAATATCACTAGAGCTAAGACTAGAGAGCAGTTTATGGCTCTAATGTATGAGGACCCCACTAAATTTAAGGGACTTTTCCAAAGTGAAGGGTTAAAAGCATGTGTACAGGCTTTTGATCAAACTTCTCCATTACAATTTACTCCCAAGAGCTTCAGAGAAGAAGTCAAATATGGAGAAGTTAGCCTGGTTAGATGCTATTGTGTTAGGGAAAACAATGGACTTTGCACTCTTTATATGGGACTTGATGAAAGATTTTGCGGTGACAACGATGCCAATAAAAAATTTGTCATACGAGAGTTTGGTAATCCAGATGTGCAATCACTTCAAAGTCAAGGGCTACGCCTTAGACAAGATCACTCCTCATGAGACTAGGGCTATTGGCAAGACCAGTAGTAAAAAGAGAAAAAGAAATGAGTAAGGGGAAGGGGGCTAGGACATTAGGATCTGATTTTGAGGCTCCTGTCCCATCCTTATTCACCAGGCCATCCACAATTGCATCAGCACGCTCAACTCCCCAACGCCTGGATGTACTCGTGGCATCAATGTAGGGGATGACAGCCATCCTGAGAGAGACATTCATGCACACCTTCCCTAGGACTCCCATCCGAGGAGTCCTCGCTCCACCAGCCATTGCTCCCTCTATTTCTGCTCTCTTTGCCTCCACAGTAGTTGTGGAAGACAAGGATAGTGGCAGTAAAGATATTGGGGAAGATGAAGAGTCTGAGGATGATGGAGAGGGGGATGTGTAGTAGGTTGTTGTAGTTGTTGCCTTTCTTTTGGTGTTGGATTATGTATAGTTGGAATGGGGTAGTAGGCTATTTTGCTTCTTTTTTATGTCCTATTTTATGTACTCCAACCTCGTAACACATTAATAAAAAACCACAGTTTTTTATTCATTCTTTTCCATGCTTATTTTTTTAATTGCATTATGTTTTTTTCTTTTTGTTTGTTTGGACGAACTAGTCACTTAAATGGATCATGGTGTGTTTAGCTCATTACCTTGCTTGGAAAATAAATTTTTGCTAAGGGACAAGCAAAACCCTTGCTGGAGGGTGTGATTAGCACAAAACTTTGTATATTTTAGGTGCTAATCATCCTATTTTCATTTTCTTTGGGGGGTTAAATGATTGGAGTTGTATTATTAGAGTTCTTAACAAAGATTTTTGGTGTTTACAGAAAAAAAGTACTAAATGAGGCTTCTTAAAGCCTTCCCAAACGAGTTGAGGTAAATGACGATGAAAGAGTGGCTAAAGAATGGCTCAGGAGTGAAGAAATCAGAAAAATTAGGCAAACCAGCAAAAGAGTATTGTTACGCACTACCAGTACGGTTTTGCCACTGAAACATACCGTACTGGTATGCAGTACCGCTACAGTCCTACTCATGGAATTTAGGGTACCAATACTGCGTACTGGTATGATCTACTATCCCTGTCCCAATCTCAACAACTTAGGTCCGCCATTTTTTAGGGACCCACCAATCACTCTCCCACTTGTCTCTGGCTCCTCCATCACTTTGTACAACCCTCTAACACCCTCCATTGGACTTTTGAAGCTTGAATGATAAAAGAGGAGAGAGAAGAAGAATAAAGTATGGTGTGTAGGCTAGCTCTGCACCACCATGTCCAGCCCATCCCTCTTGACAGCCTATGGATGGAAATCACATCACTCAGCTGGTAGAGGGGACTATGCACATTTTTTTGGGGGAAAAGAACTCCATTATTCAGCATTGAATACACTACACAAGATGTAGAGAAAGAGTCAGGGTAGATGATGGTGAATAGTATTCTAGAGGGATAATATGAGATTTTTACATTTTCATCACTACATTGTCTTGTAATCTCCTGTAAGAATCTTCAGAGCTTCATTTAATGTCTTTAATGCTATTTCCTGCAAGTTCATGTTAAGTTTAATCGTCATTACAAGCTTTCACAATTAATGCTTCTATGTTCTTCAGGTTCTTAGTTGTAAGATGGGTATTCAATGCGTTTTCTTGTAGTTATGTTTCCTTGCACTCTCTTATTCAAGAAATTCATTCTCTTACAATGCATTTCCTCTACATTGTTAATTTCATATTAAGCATGAGTAGCTAAACATTTTAGTTGGCCAATCCAAGGGAGACCTCAACTTGGATATGTCATTCCAACTCTCTTTCATTCCTTCTCTTGGTACACAATGGCTCGGTTTGACTGGGTTGGGGTGAGGACATGGTTGTGAGTTTTTGATACACCGTAGGCATTGTCATGGGGTATGCTTGATCCTCACCTCCATTTTAGTCTCAAGCTTCCCATGAATCAATCATACATTTAAGCCCCATTGGAGGAAGGGTTTGAGTTTGTTTGGCATTCCCATTGGAGTGAACCTATGTGAATTGAAAACACTTGTTCTCATTCTATTTCATAAAACTTCACTCACAAACCAATCTTCAAATCTACAAAAGTTTTTATACTTTCTTTCCACCGAAATCATTTTCAAACGATTCACATCCTTCCCCGAGGAAACGACCTAGGAATACCTCCAAGTAAAACACGACCAGCAAAAGTCTCCTTGCACATGGGGAGCGTTTTTTTACACCCACATCTTCATTTCATACATTCCATTTTCACCATCTTCTTGTCCTTCCTTTTGACACCATTTCAAGGGAGTGTGACACTCCTCTCCCTATTTGCACACACATCATACATATATTGAGGGAAGGTGTTAAGAGGATAGGAACAGCAGGGTTATCAATCAAGCAAGGGCTCACTGTTATGAGCTGAAGAGTTCACCTTCCATTTCGCTGGATTGTCTTCAACTGGATTGAACTACTTGAGTCTGCGTTCTACTTTACATGGGCCCATGCCTGGCCGCTTTGCTCTTTTTGCATGGAAAGTGATAAACGGGTCATTATTTGTGTCCATCTACCTTCTTAACATGCCCCCTTTGTCATGATCTTGGAAGTTTAAAGGGCTGCCTCTTCATCATCGTGCATTTCTTGCTCTCTTCAAACTCGGGATTCCCTATTATTTCCATTAAACTTGGGATTTCTTATTGTCTACAAATCTTGGGATTTCTTTATCACACTCCTCATTCTTGCGGAGATTTCTTTCATTTTATGTCTTCTTTTTGGTTTACATGGCTCCATCTCTTACTCCTTTGTTTAAACAATGAGCCCTAATCATGATTGACATGGTGTGTTATTCTAACTTTCTGCTTCCTTCCGTGATTACACCGCCAGAGTTGGAAGAAATCAATAGGTTGTACCTTCTGCCCACTGACTTACTCCTCCGAGTCGCAACTTCTAATGAGCCTTGCAACTTTCTCCCCTAACCAGAAAATTGCATTTCCAAAGGTTCTTTCGAGATAGGTCTTTGTTTGTTCATCCATCATACCATTGGGTAGATTCTGGCCTTCTTTGGGTTGTGTCCCTCTTGTCTTTCTCCTGAAGGATAGGGTGCTATGATAAACTTCCATATTTTTTGGCACCTGCAATGCAATAGTGTTGGGAAAAAAATTGAATATTTTGTCGAACACGACTTCACTCATATAACAAGTAATTATATGAGTTTTATTAAATGTTGGTTAGACCCATTCCAGATAGTATATATCCGTTAATTATAATCTCTTGCTTCAAGAGGACACCCTTGGATTGTCTGGGCTGCTCTACGTATCCGTTATCAGGATCAAGCCGATTCGTAGTTTAGAGAGATTAAATTATTATTATTATTCTTATTTTGAGTAAGATCAATGGGTAGATGACCTATTGATCCTGAATGAACAAAATGGCCATTACGTTTGAAATGAGAAAATGACCATTTGAAATGACATGGGTTTCAGGACCACTAGATTGTGGAGGAATTGTGACTGCGCCTAGTTAAACTAGGCTGTCTACATATCCTAAAGGGAATCAAGGCAGTCGTAGTTGGAATAAGAAATTGGAATTTATTTTAAAGTGTGACTACGTGCAGTGTAGATGTTGGACTACCTACGTATCCAACAAATGGAATCTAGTGTGACGTAGTTTGGAAAAGAATTTGGATTTTTTTTTTTTGAGAGTGTGATTGCACCTAGTGTAAATGTTGGGCTGCCTACGTAGCAAAAAAAAATGGAATCAAGTCGTACGTAGTTCAAAGACTTTAGAAATTTAATTGGAGTTGATTTTGGAATTGCGATTGTGTCTAGTGTAAATGTTGGATTGCTTACGTATCCAAAAAAAAAATGGAATCAAGTCGGGCATAGTTCGAATTTTTTTTTTTAATTTGGGCGGGCTTTTAAATGAGTGAATCACCCATTTAATTTGAAATTTTATTTGATTTGGTTTGAAATGGGTAAAAGACCCATTGTTCATTGGGATGGACTTGAGTCGTACTTAAAACAACATAGACTTATTTAAACTTTAGGTTTCACATAGTTTTTGACTTAAGCAGAAATTAAATTTCATGTCAAATTATTAACTTTATATGAGTTTAAAACTCAAAAAATCTATTAAGATTCCAAGACTCTTTTCATAAATATTGTTGAGTTTTAAACCTCCTGAAAATTAATAAAGAGTTTGAAACTCTTTAATTTGATTTTTTCACTATTTAATTTGTAGGAGTTTGAAACTCCAAAATTTTTTTAAGAGTCCAAGACTCTTTTCATAAACATCATTGACAGAGTTTAAAACTCTAAAAATTATTAAAGAGTTAGAAACTAACTCTTTTATATATGTGCCATTTAATTTGTAGGAGTTTAAAACCCAAAAAACAAAAAAGGATTTTAATAATTGAATTAACGTAGCATCTATTCCGAAGTGTCAAAGACTTCTTGTTTCAGTTTGCATGCAATTTTGGAGGGCCTAAGGCTTTTTGTTGTTCTGCAATATGATAGGAGTTAGAAACTCCAAGTTACTTGTCTAGAGTTTAAGACTCTTGATTTTTGCCGAAAATGGGCCGAAGGTTCTCACTACCCCAACAGAACATATGTTTTCCTGCAACTCCTTTTTATTTATAGCCATTTCTTTCCTTTTTTACACATTTCAAGTGCATGATCTATAGATCATAAGGCAACCGTGAGGTACTAAACCGAGCAAAAAAAAATTAACAGTGGGCGTTAGGGAAGGTTTGCCACAAACCAAATGGGAAAGTAAGAGGGATTTTAAAATTCTACTAAAGTCAAAGATTAATGTTTTTATAAAATTAGTAGATAAACTTCGGACAGTTTGTTACGGAGTCAAAGGCTTCATATTCTTTCTTTAAGAGTTAGAAACTCTTGCCTATGGTTTTTGAAAAAACAGAACCAAAATGGGAGTTGGAAACTCCTTCTAAAAGAATAGGTAGACTTTGGCGAAAGGCATCGAAATTAAAATATAGTCCCAAGACTCTTTTTTACAATTTTTGGCAAATATAATGTAGTGGGTTTTTGCACACTCATCCGATTTGGTCTTTAATTTTTTTTTCTTAAGGAGTCAAAGGCTCCAAATTTATTTTCAAGAGTTAGAAACTCTTTTATAAGATTCCTCTGAAAGGAAATGGAAACTACATTGAAAGAGTCTAAAAAATCTTGAGAGGGGAGTTGAAAACTCCATTGAAAAATATGGTCATCTTCGACAGAAGGTATCTGAATTAAAAGAGTGCAAGACTCTTGCTGATTCTGAAACTCTTTTGTCTATTCACCGCAACAGAGGAATTGGAAGAGGCCCAATGAGAAGTGCTAAAGTGAACAGAAAATAAGCATTTTCGCGCTGACACAATGTTTTCGAAAGAGTCGAAAACTCTTAATGAGCGGCACCATGGTCTCCAAAGAGTCATAGACTCCAATATGTGCCTGTGTTTCCTAGGTATTGCAGCAAAATTTGGACAAATTATAAACTCCTTTGATTTTTCATTTGAAGAGAACTCTACTGGCACTCTCAGAAACTCTTGGTGGTAATTGCGCCGCAATGCATCGAAGGAGTTAAAAACTCCTATAATCTGCAACTTCCCAAAGATTCGGTATAGCCACAATTGCTTCGGATTGCTGTGGTTTTGAACCCATTCACAACAATCAAAGATTTAAGAGATTCAATCCAAGAGTAAGGAAAGAAATTAGAGTTTATACCTAAGGAATAGCTTCAGATTTTTTTCTTCCACCACCACTTTGTTCTTCAAACTTCTTTGTTCTTCCTTCTTTTTTATTTGCTTTGTGAACTGTCTAAAACTCTCTCCCAATTCTCTTTTCTTTGTCCCACCTTTTAAAACTTTGTACCCCCTGATCTCAAGATCAATGTATTTATAAGAATTTTTTTTCTTGTTGCATGAAAATGGTGCAGCTGACAGTTTTTTTGAAACCCACCAAGTCCACTTTCTCTCAATTGGTGTAATGGGGAGTTAGGAAAAAAATTGTCCTTAACTCTCTACTCCCCCTTTTTTTGTTTACAATGTACAACTTTTTTTTAAATATTAAGATTAATTTTAGTGGGTCAAATTAAAATGTGAAGTTAACGATCAATAATTCATAGAAACCATGCGTCGAACATGAACTCGTCATCATAGGTCTTTTCAAGACCAAAATTTCTTTGAAGATAAACAAAGAGATCTTTCTAAGACCTGACAAGAATTTTTAGTGGTGGGATGCAATTTTGCTCGTGTACATACACCTAAAACATTTTTTTTTTTTGCTTAGCATGTTGATGAGTTTCGTTTGTTCTTGCCAAAAGAAATAAAAACTTCTTGTTTTTGCCGAAAGAAATCAAATCATCATGTTTATGCCGAAACATGTGTTTTATTATCACATGTTGATGCTTCATGAAGATGTCTTTTTATTTGAATTCCAACCCCCCCCCCTTTTTTTGGGTCTTCTAGGCGGATTTTTTAATGTGGCCTTTTAAAGACAAGCAAAAATATTTTTTCTATGGTCCTTTTAATGACTGATTTTTTTATTGTTTCTTTAAGTCTAGAGAAACAATCCACTAAAACCTAACTTTTTTTAGTTGGTCTTTGAAAGATCAATATGGTATATCTTTACTCATTTTTTTATGGTCTTTGAAAGACTAGTGGAATAGCATTAAGCCTCTATTTTGTCTTTATGATCTTTTGAAGACCAATGGAGCATTTTCATATGGTCTTTTAAAGACTAAAGAGCTGACACCCTCTATGAAGCCCTAATTAAATATATATATACACCAATTTGAAATTTTAATTCTTCTGTCCATTTTTTTATGTAGACTGATTTCAATGGACGTTTATGGTGAAACAATTTGTCAACTTGCTTTAGCCGTTAATGACAGGGAGCTCAAATTTGGACAACAATATGGGAGATCATTCCCACTGAAGGATTTGAAAAACTACATCCCTTGCAAAGATCCCATAAGCTGGATTCAAAAGACAGAGACTTTCACTAGTTGGTTTACATTTGATTTTCAGAGAAAGAATATTGTAATTGATGTCTGCAAAAATTATGGACCATTGTATAAAATCATGATGCTTGAAAAAGTGGATGGCAAAGGTCTTTAGGATTGTAAGATACCAATGGATAGAGAATTTTATCCAACATTACATAGATTATATAATGAGAAGAAAAATTGGAGCTCAGACTTCAAGTTCAAAGGACTTGCGACATTTCACCCATACTTAATGGAATGGACTAATTGGATTTTAGTTGAATATAAAGAGCTGCTTGAACAGGCAAATATTTTTGGTGTCGTGGCTGTGTCATGCTACTCCTATGAGCGTTGCAAAGATGTTTGAAGAGATTTTTGTGAATTATGGAGCCCATTGACCAATACTTTCCACCACGATGTTGGTGAGTTAGGCATTTCGTTATATGACTTGGAAGTCATATGTGGTTTACTAGTTTTAGGCATTCCATAAGAAGAATTATTACCTCCCAACTAAGAATTGCTTGATGAGGACAAATATCCTTCTACTCTAATTGAACTCTTTAGGATGTATGCCACTTTGTGTGATCACCTTGGGGACTCAAAGGTGACTTGGATTCAATAGATTCACTTCTTTTATAGGGGAGAAATGATGTATGCCGATATTGGGGTGAATTCTAATTCTATTTACAAGAAAGGTGAAGAATTCCATCCCGCAATGTATCAATTGCCTTGGGAGGTATCATCAAGAGGGGCATTGGCTGCTTATTTTTAGTTTGGTGGCTTAGCATAATTGTTTTTCATCATGGAAATAGTGTGGTGCATTCAAAGACTTTTCACATGGCCTCTTTGCTGGCCAACGGGACCATTGTTTCACTTGCCCCAAGTCTTTTTGGTTATATCTATCACGGATTGGGAGAAATTGCTTCTCACACATTCATCAAGTCTCAGCATGTTCTTCACCTGAGATCTTATTAGAGTCTCATGCTAAAGTGATGAAATTGCTTCAAATCATCTATGTAGTAATTGTTGAAACTGGTTTAGGGATGGATGAGATCAATTGGTTTGCCAAAACTGTCACATAGACCTTTGAATTGTCTGAAACAATCACTTGCGATGACATTGTGATGAGGCAAGGTACTAAATTTGACGTGGCTCATATCAATGACTTGGCTACTCACCATACTAAAAGTTTGAGCTTGGAGCTGATGAATGTTCCAAAGCAATCAGATGGCCTGAAAGCCAAAGAAGCACAAATTTTGCAAGAAGAATCAAGACTCTAAGCTATGAGAACTGAACTAGAAATTGAGCAATCTGCTTTTAAGGATAGAGTCAAACAACTTGAAACTTCTCTAGGACAGCAAGATGCAGTGGATCAAGAGCTTCAAAAATTAATGCTCGAGGCAGGAAATAAGGAATTTCAAGCAATTGAAGCTCGTAAGCAAGAATTTCAAAAACTTCTTAATTCTTTGCAATTGTTTTGTGGCAAACACTAATTTTTCAAAAAAATTTCTTATACACCCTTTTATCATTGGTCATTAATAAATGATTATGGAGTCTCATGACTTTCGAATTTATTAGAACATTAATCAGTTCAAAAAAAATTATCTTTCTCTTTCTTTTTTTTTTGGGTGGCTGCACGTAATTGAACTAGACTGCTTACATACCCTTCGCGGGATCAAGCCAACGTAGTTTGATTTTTTTACTATTTACTTTTTGGGTGGCTGCGTTTAATTGAACTAGACTGCCAACGTACCCTTCGCGGGATCAAGCCAACTTAGTTCAATTTTTTTTATTTATATTTTTTTTGTGGCTACGTCTAGTTGGACTAGACTGTCTATGTACCATTTGTGGGATCAACCCAACGTAGTTCAAATTTTTTATATTTATATTTATTATTATTATTATTTGTGGTTGCGCCTAGTTGAACTAGATTGCAAACGTACCCTTTGCGGTATCAAGCCAACGTAGTTCAATTTTTTATTATTATTTTTTTGTGGCTACGCCTAGTTGAACTAGACTGTCTACGTACCCTTTGCAGGATCAAGCCAATGTTATTCAATTTTTTTTATTATATTTTTTGATTATTTTTTATGTGGCTATGCCTAGTTAAACTAGACTGCCTACGTACCCTTTAAGGGGTCATGCCAACATAGTTTAGACTTGGATTTTTTTTTTTTTGGGTGACTACGGCAAGTTGAACTAGACTGCCTCTGTACCCTTCGCGGGATCAAGCCAACGTTGTTCATTTTTTTTTTTTAACATAAAAATTTTTAATGAACTTTTCAATCATAGAGGGGTACATGCACTTCCCTTCAAAATTGGAAAGCTCATAAGCTCCTTTGGGAAAAACTTTAGTGATGACATATGGTCCTTCCCATTTTAGTTCAAATGTTCATTTCATCCTTCTCGCTATAACAACTAGTCGTCTTACGGCCAAAACCAAATCACCCACAGAGAAGGATCGAAATTTGACCTTTTTATTAAAGGCGCCTGCCACTTGGGCATCTTCTTAAGAATTTTGCATAGCACCTTATATTGAAAGCTTCAACTTGTCCATTAGCTAATGGGTTGTAGCTTGCAGAACGCCCATGTCGAAACTTGAATTTTTCAATCAATTTTTGAAATACAAGGCATTATCAAAGATGATCTTTGATGGAACCCCATAACGATAAATTATGTGGTTCTTAATAAAATTTACTACATCCAATGCCCTTACTTCCTTTAACTGTACAACCTCAACCCACTTGGAGAAATAATTTGTTCTTCCCAAAATGTATTGATTACAACGTTAAGATGGGGCTTAAAAGGGCCAATTACATCTAGACCCCAGGTCTCAAAAGGCCATGACAACATAGTTGGATGGAGTAATTGAGGGGGTTGACGTATAAAATCGCCATGCTTCTAACAAACTTTGCAAGTTTTTGCAAATGTCATCAAATCTTGTACCATGGTTGGCCAGTAATAGCCCAATCTCTTTAGTTATGCAGCGAGTTTAGGTCCAGCTTGGTGTGCATCGTAAGTACTAGCATGAGTTTCATACAAAGCATTCGTTGCTTCTTCTTTTGACAGACACTTGAGAAGAATTCCTTCAATTGATCTTTTGTATAGGGTGTCGTTTAGGTATGCAAAACAAAGGGCTTTTCGCTTAAAATCAACCTTTCTCTTTGGGTTGCACGATAGTCTACCATGTAGGAAATACCCAATGAAAGGTTGCCGCCAATCTGGATCTTCTTCAATTTCAAAAATAGTTACTACATTTGTGCTTTCTGTTACTTCCATACGGTCAAGCCCTGGAGGTAGTAAATGACGTTCCCCAACTGTGACTTGGATGTCCCTTTGCTCAGGTAGAGTTAGATACACAACTAAATTAGTCAGTGCATCTTATTTGTCATTTTCTGACCTAGGCACATGGTTGATCTTCTATCTTGGAATTTAGACATTAAGTATTTACCCCTTTGACAGTAAAATACTAGATTTTTATTTTTCACTTCATACTGAGCGTTTAATTGTTTAACAATTAATGAGTATTACCAAACACTTGTAAACAATCTATATGCATTTCAAGTGCAATTTCTAGGTCAATGATTAATGCTTCATACTCAGCTGCATTATTTGAGCATAATGCCTATAGCGAGAATGAATATGGAATTAATCCTACAGAAGGTGTCACCAACACAATGCCTACCCCTACTCCTCGTTTCCTTAACGCCCCATCAAAATAAAGCTGCCATGATGATGTTTCAATGGACAAGACATCGTCGTCAGGAAAATCATTAGGTAATTGCATGTTGTCCAGAACAGGATAAGCTGGTAAGAAATCTGCAAGTGCTTGCCCCTTTATTGCCTTTTGAGGTACATACGTAATGTCAAACTCTGTTAACCGTACCGACCAATGGGAAACTCTCCTGACAAGAATGGTTTGGACATCAAGCACTTTAAAGGATTAGCCTTATAGGATGGGCAAGTAAGTAATGTCGTAATTTTTGCACTGAAAAGATTAATGCCAGACACATTTTCTCAAAAGGGGAGTGGTTGTGTTCTACTCCTATAGGTGTCCTACTGAGGTAGTACAAGGCATTTTCTTTTACATCATCATTGTTTTGTGCTAGCATTGGCTCTAGAGAGCGTTCGAGTGCCACAATGTACAAAATTGGGGGCTTTCCTTTTATACGAGCCATTAACCTAGGATGTTTTGATAAATATTCCTTAATGCTTTCAAAATCATTCTGGCATGCTTCATCCCATATAAAAGGCACATCTTTTTTCATTATCCTTGAGAAATGTTGACATCTTCCTAACAAATTTGAGATAAACCTCCTTATTTAAGCCAATTTCTCTTGTAAACTCCATAGCTCACATAACTTGCAAGAAGCAGGCATTTCTGTGATTGATTTTATTTTGGGGGTCGATTTTAATACCTCAGTACCTGATGATGAAACCAAGGAGCTTTCCAGAAGTTACCCCAAATGCACATTTTAAGGTGTTCATTTTGAGTAGATTTTTCCTGAGTCTATCAAAGACTCTTTTGAGGTCACTCAAGTGATACTCCCTTTTTCTAGTTTTAACAACCAAATCGTGCACATAACATTCAACAGTGTTGTGGAGCAAATCATTCAAAATGATTGTTATGACTCTTTGGTAAGTGGCACCTGCATTTTTCAACTCAAATGGCATTACTGTGCAATAGTAAATTCCATTTTGGAGTAAGGAATGTCGTGAGTTCCCCGTCTTTAGGCACCATTTTTATTTGATTGCAGCTAGAGAAGCTATCCATGAAAGATAAAGCACCAAACCTTGTGGTTGCATCCACTAGTAGTTCAGTAATCGGGAGTGGGAACTCATCTTTAGGACATGCATCATTTAGATTCCTGAAATCTATGCAAATGTGCACTTGTCCATTCTTTTTCTTAACAGGCACAATATTTGCAAGCCAAGTGGGATATCAAACTTCTCGAATAAAACCAAAACTTATTTACTTATCCACTTCAACTTCAATTTGTACAGTCAGTTCTGGACGAAAATGACGTTGACCTTGCTTTACAAGGCGTTTATCATTCGATACAGCCAGTCGATGTACTACAATTTTTGGATCTAGTCTTGGCATGTCTTGATAGTCCTAAGCAAAGACTTCCTGATATTCCTAAAGAAGGTGCTCATAATCATTTAATTCTTCCATAGAGAGTTGAGCACTAACAACCACAGGTTTAAGATCATCAATTGTGCCAAGATTTATTTCTCAGAGCTCATCAATAGTGGCATGTCCTCCATCTTCAATTTGAGGAGGTTCTAGTTGAACATTATTTTTTAACTCTGGGTCATCTTCTAGAATAGGATTGTCTTCCTATTTCGTATCCAATGAATCTTCTGTTTGATTTTCTTCAAAGGAAACACAATTGACTTGTACAATCCGTTCTAAATTTTCTTCTACTTTAACTTCCTCAACTTTTTTTTGGACAATTCTCCTTTGAATTTTCTGCTTCAAGTTCCATTTCTTGTTTACATTGGACTTTTTGAATGTAGGCTTTGAATAACCTTCAAGCCATTGAATAACAGAAACTCGAGGCCTTTTGCCACACTCCTCTTTATTGAACATATCTTGTTCTTTATCAGTGAAAACTATTGCCTTAGAAGATGAAGTCTTGGGAATGTCATTTTTCTAGCAAGTTATGACTTTCTTTTTCCCCTTCTTATAGAAAACTTTACTCTTTTGGGGTCCCAAATTGTATGGTGTCGATGATGAAGGAACATTCAACATTCTCTCTTTAAAGAAAACAAATCTCTTTGTCTGAATTTCATCCTCTCCAAATGTGGTTAAGATTATAATGTTTTCAGGGATTGATTGATTTATCCATCGAAGAGGACATGTGTAACTTATAGTAAGTGACGACATTGTATCTCGAATTGAAGTCACAACTTCTTTTAATTTTCGTTGCTTTTTTGGTACATACTTCAAAACCAATCTTTCATTTGGTGCAATTAAAACTTGACATTTTTGGACCCTTTTACGAGTTGTCTTGATTTGGATAACTTTTGAAGCATTGATGATTGAGAAGTTGATAGTCTGGAGATTCCCTCATTCCTCGTTATAGATTCTATATCCTTTCGGCTATCAGCAGAAAAATGAGAATTTTTCATTTTATAGAACATAGTGTCAACGTAGTTCACCTCTTCACTCCCAAATGGATTTGGGTCTGCCACCACTCTCTTTTCGTCCCCGCCTTTATAAAACTTGAAAACTTGGTGGAGTGTGGAGGGAATGACACCATTAACATGCAACCATGGATGTCCTAATAAGACATTATATGTCATATCAGCATCTATGACATGGCAAATGGCCTTCATATGAAAATCGTCAATTTCAATCTTCACTTCAATAGTGCCTAGGGCTCTTTGCCTTACTTGATTAAAGCCTTGAATTGTTAGCATGGATGGTGACAAATGTTTTGCTTACATACCCATGGCATGCAACGTCATTCGATTCACTTGGGTGTTTCCAATTTTGCCGATAACATAAAGAGGACAGTTGTGATATTCCATTCCTAGCTGAAGATCATCATTCGCAAAGGTAATGCAAGCCATACATGAAGCACATACCTTCAGTGAGTGTTGAGCCTCTACTGGTTCAACATTATCAACATAGAGATCAGGACTCGTCAATGCTTGAATTAACGCCTTTCTAAGCTCTGTAGAGAACTGTAGAGCATCATACACACTTAAAAGTGTTGGAGTGCATTTTAGATGTGCGAGGACATCATATTCAACCTTCACAGGAGATGATGCATTTACAATCCATTGTTTTGTTAGTGCCCCTTGGTTGGCTCTAGGCTTAATAGCTTCGTCGTTTTCAAATGATTCTTTTGGCGCTTGACCTTGAGGACTCAAAGATAAGGGTTCTATGACCTTTTTAGTTGGTAAAGATTTCGGAGGTGATGGAAGACATTATCTAGAACATAAGGTAATCTCGTCGACCTCAGGCTTAAATAAATCACCTTCCTCGCATATCGCCATGCAACATTGCATCACCATTTCCTCTTCAACATTGAAGAGTTCCATGAGTAAATACTCTTCAAGAGTAATTGGTACTCTCTTAGGCTGGACGTACTCTTCCTCCAAATGGATTTGAGCTTCCTTTTGAGTCTTCTTTTTCTTGTTTTTCTTATCCACTTTTTTCCCTCGAAACTTTATTTACAGGACAGCCTGAAGATTCGACACTAAGGGATAAAATATTTGTCCTCTTTTTAGTCCTCTTGCTGACATGTGTTTTCCACTCATCTCCTGATTCACAAGAATCGCTCCAACAATCCAAATTTGGTTCTTTCATAAGCTCATAAAGTGTTGAAATTGTCAAATTTTTTTAATGAGACATGTCCAGATAAGCATACTGATAAGTAACCTCACTGTCGACAACAAAAGCAACTCGGATTGCCCCTTTTGGTAGCTTGACCATGGGGATGGACTCGTTTTCAACTAGAGAAATATTATTTGAAGTGGTAGCAGTGAAGGACTCTTGTATTTCAATGTCTCACTTATTCATTTTTGCTTGAATAATATTCTTAAGGACATAACAATCCTTTAGAGAATGACTTACAACCCAATGGCACCAACAAAATTTTAGATCATTAGTCTTGTTAACCTCGGAAGGTCGCTTAGGCTCTGGTAATTCTATTGCCTTAGTCTTTAGCAATGAGTTGAAAATTTCTTCCACATCATCATCTTCGTAAGTGTATTTCACTTCCTTTGTTTCTTTTAAAGAGGGATTGCTGGATGTTTCTTTCCCATTTTTAGGGACTTCCTTTCCTTTTCCATTTTCTTTCTTCTTATTGACATTGACAAATGTAGGCATGGCCTCATCTTTCTTTGTTTGCTTCGTATGATCGAACTTCTTCTCTTTAGTCATTCGAGATTTTTTAGGCACACTCTTTTGTCGATTTATTTGTCTTTCAACATGGCTAGCTTTTGAGACAAGAGCGTCAAATGATGAGGTTCTGTTGTGCCTATAAATGTTGTAATCTCTAGAAGCAAATTATTGGAACACATTTGAACTGCAGATTGTTCACTTAGCTTTTCAGAGCATTGAAGGTTAAGACTTATCCACCTTGTAATGAAGTCATAAACACTTTCATTTGTTCTTTGTCGAGCATCTACAATGTCAATTATTGAGATTTTCTTCTTTGAACTAACAAATTGGGCTAAGAAAGGAAAGCCCATTTTTTAGCTTCCCCTGATGGAATGCGAGCTTCCTTACCATACATGTATCCAGAAAGGAAAGCCCATTTTTGAGCTTCTATGTCTGAACGTGGATTCTTGGATTACTTAACACTGATGTATAGTGAAGCTTTAGGTATAGATTGGGTCTTTGGACCCCTTGATTGCTTCTTGGATCCCCTCTTCTTGGAAGGGTTCCTTTTACAAAGGACCTCGATGGAAATATTCGAATCTGATCCCTGACTTTTGGAATAGAAATATTTTGGACTCTTTCCTTTAGTAGATACATATGGTGAACTAAGCTCAACTGCTCTTAGTTTAAGTTACACTAGAGATGTAACCTTTATTGACTAATAGCAGCAGACTTTGGTGCAGTTTGTCCTTGTGGTAGCCTATCCTGAGAAGCCTTAGGAGCTTTCACCCTTGGAGTAGAAGGAGGAGTACCCTCCTTGCTTTTCACGAAGGTTGCCATCCTTAATACAGTATAGGGAAATTTTATTGGTATGGTTCCAATCAATATTTGAGTATACTGAAAAACTAGAAAATTCATTTTGGAGATATTGTGAAGGCTAGTTTTCTTTTGCTTTTCGCTGCATTATAATAGTTAAATTCTTGGGATGTAAATGCCATGGTTTGGCATGCTCTTTCGGATAATGTTGTACATATTTTATGGATGATACATGACGTCTCTTTTATTTGTGGATTTTATTAGTGATCTCATGATGTAAATGGTTTTGGAATGTAATGTCGTCCAGGGTGGTATTTGGGGCATTACAAAGTTTAGTATCAGAGCTTAGGAATTAGGTCTTACATGGGAGCTGTAGGTTATGGACTATCACTGGAGTATTAGGTTGGACTGAAGGAAATCTAGACTTGAATTTGTTTGAAGTTATATTTATAGAGAATAAGTGTTGATTTAAATCTTATATAAACCTCACGTTTAGATAGAGACATCCTAATTACGTCTTGTACATCAAGAAAACTAAATTGTGAATTGATGTGCAGGATAGAGGGTGGACGAGGACGTGGACGTGGTGGCCAAGCAAATCCACCATCACCATCACCTCCCAATACCACGGAGGTCATTTATCAATGCATAAGGGAGCTAACCACTCTTGTACAATACCAGAATAGAATCTATCACTAGCAACTACAGAACATAGCAAGGGGAGGTCCGATTAGGACTAGAGCTAGCAGCGGTAAAGTTACACAAAGGGCAGCTTCGTATCATCGAACTGGCCAAGTCTTAGAGCAAAGGAATTAAGTTGTTCGAGGAGCTATGGTTACTCAAAATGAAACAGACACTGACCCACGTCAATGCTTCGCATGTTAAGGTTTGGGACATATACAGATTCATTGTCCAATTTTTCCACCTAAAAAGAATACCCAGACAGCAGGTCAAGTAAATGTAAACCAGCCACCATCCCAGCAGCCACTACAGTAGAGACCGTTGGGAGCTATAGTCCCCGACCATACTAATCAAGGAAGAATTTTTGCTCTAACCCAACTAGAGGAAGACATTTCCAATACAGTTGTAGAAGGTATCATTCTCCATTATAATTCTTGGGCACATTTTTTAATTGACCTCGATGCTACTCATTCCATTTCACGTATCACATATGCAATTAATTTGGGTATCTGGAACATGTATGGAGTATAGATATGCCCACAGGAGAACGGTTAGATACTAAGATAATGTATAGAGGTGGTGAGCAAGAATTGATTGTAGACATAGTTGCATTAGATATGAATGGGTAGGCTAGTGTGCATCCTATCATATGGACTATTCTAGAAGATAGATGATAATTTGGCTTTTGGTTTATAAATGATACTAGGCATGGATCTTTATTGTAAGTTAGATCACCAACATTGGAAATGGGTATGAGATAGGATATGTGACAAAGACACCTAAGCTCAAGTTAGACAAATCTAGAAGAACTAAGCAGTCCGGCAGACTACCCTTCACTACTTCGATCATAACTCTTTATTGGAAAGTCTAAATGTTGCACCGTCATTTTTGTTGGAATCCTAACTTGTATATCTTTCCAACCATATAGGTCACACATGCTAGAAATACATGAGGTAAATCAGTTTATTCTCTAAAATTGATCAAAAATCTGCACTATGGTGTTCATTGGGTAGTAAAGTGTTGTGCTTTCTTCTTAGAATTTGGAGGATTTAGCCTTGAGAAAACTTCCACACTATTTAGGATTTGATTGAGAGATAACCCTATGTGGATTGAATTATTTTGGATGGATAACAATATAAAATGTGAACATAATTTGATGGCTTATAGACTCAAGTGTTCTATTATACTATTAGTGTTGCATGTCTTTGATGAAGTCAAGGAGATATGATAACCCAATTGAAGGTGTGGAGATAAGGTTAACTTAGATGTTTTCTAAGATAGACTATGTTTTGGAATAGTAATGTTATGGAAAGTTGTGTCTTACTTAAAATTCATAGAAATTAAGGAATGAATGTGGTATTAGTTTAATGATGGAAGACATGGGAATGTTATGTTTTTCTTAATGGTGAGTATAATGTTATGAGGTGGTATAATTATCAAATATGATCAATTGAAGGAATATGGCGAAGTTACATCGAATGAGAGCTTATTTTGGATTAATGATAGGAATTGTGCTTGTGGTTCTTAAGTGGATCATATTTTGTTGTCATAACCACAAACTTGAGGTTACCAATATTGGTTTGAAAATATGATGGAGAGTTGATTAAATTTACTTGGAAGCTTTAGAAGGATCGTGCATAGGATACTTTTTGAGAACGTGATACTTAGTTATCTTATTTCTGTGAGGGCTTAGTGACTACTCTTAGACTTTCTAAAGTATTAATAATCGAGAATTTCTTAGTTGAATGTTAAGTTACTAGTGACTTGTATTGCACACCTTAATTAGAAATTGAGGTAAAGTTGTGGAAGCGAGCTTATAGTAGTTTCATTTGAATTTTGATATTATTGGAGTAAAGATTACAGAAGTTTAAAAGCTCGAGGTCAAATATAGCAAACAATTATTGAAATACGGATTGTTGGTATGAGTATTGAAAATTTCAGCTTGACAGTTAGTGGTGACAATTGAAAAGATGTAATTTGAGGAATCAATGATGATACCCATGCAGATTGGTTTTGACATGGATGTAGAAACCTTATGTGATAATTGGAGGATAAATGTGGTTAGTATACATTTTGGTGAAACTTGACATATCTTCTCAAAACTTTCAAACCTATGAGAATTCTTACCTTGTGGCTAGTTTTGGTTTGCGAATTGGTGGATGTTACTTTATATCAAAGTGTGAAGCGAGCCATGGGATTAGAGTTAATATTAGTGGGATTAACCATTAGTTATGGTTATAGTGGTGAATGTAGAGAGTATAAGCTTGAAGAGTGATATTCAATTTCTTGGAAAACTTGGTGTATAGTTTGATGGTTATAATTGTTGTGAATTTTGCGGTGTTCACCGAACTACATAAATTTATAAGTGTCCATAGGATGTGAAGTTGTTATTAGGTTTAAAATATTATGAGTGGTCTAGTTTAATGAGAAACAGTCATTAAGAATGATACAGCTATTTAAGGAATCGTTGTAGACCTTGCCAAAATGGCATTACTAAGTTTTGGATTATAACGTAATTTGGATATAGGAATGATAAGTAATCCCATTAGAGGAATTTAATTTGGTTGTTATCAAATGCTTATGGATAAGCCAAAGGTAAAAGGCAAACCTGAGATTTTGAAAATGATTTGGGACATTCAAAAGAGAAGTGATATCCGGTGAATAGGGAATTAGTTGAAAGTATGGATTTAAAAAAATTAGAATAGGATGTTATAATTTTAATCTTGGCTTTGATGTTTAGAGGATGAATAGAAGTAGAGACATCATAGCCAAATGAGAATTAGATAGGCTAACTCGACGATTAAGTTTCGAGGATGAAACTTTCTTTAAGGAGGGTGGATTATAAACCCCCCACGTGTTTATAGTAATAGAATGATAAAAGTGTATAGTTATTTAATATATGTAATGGCGTAGGAAATACTAACATTGTAAATAATAGTTAAAGCTAGTTTAGCTCGTGAATATATGGAATAGTTGTAATAGAAATTCTATCAACTATGTTTGGTGTGCAAATGTATGTTGTGTAAGTTTTGGGTTGACTTTGAAAAGATTTAGAATGGGGTGAAAATGGAAAACGGAGGAAATAGGCAAAACTGGCCAAACAATACTGGTACTGTGTACCGGTACTGAACCGTACCGTTACTGTATTCCAGAATCATTTGGTCCAGTGAGTTTACCGTACCGGTAATGTGCTCTGAAATTGTACCGTACTAGTACTCTGTACCGATATTACCAAAAGAGATCTGATTTTTTAAAGTCGCGATTTGGGGTCCATTTTCGCCTTAAAAATACCTAGAGACGCCTCCTTAGCCTTCATTACCCACTCCTAACCCTAGAAACACTTAGAGAGGAAGAGAGAAGGAGAAAGCACAAGATCAAAAGGGCAAAAGAAGAGATTTAAGAGTGATTCAAGATTCAAGCCCTAGTTATTCAAGAGCCAAGGTAGGGGTTTCTTCCTATTCTCTTTCATTGAGGCTAGGGCTAATATATATATATATATATAT
>CM042190.1:9156052-9261440 GCA_023539305.1 Ilex asprella | reverse complement strand
ATATATATATATATATATATATATATATATGTTTTGACTCTTATTAGTATGTATTTTGTAATACCCCAATGTTTTTAAATATATATATATAATTTAGTTTAGGTCAATTTGTGATAGTATTTTTTAAAGGGATGTTAGTGTAATTAAAGAATGAAGAAGTGTAGGGTTTCTTTTAATGAATAGGCAGTCAAAACAAAACAAAAGAAAAAGAGAGGATTTTGCTGCTAGAGAGAGACAGAGGGGGAGAAGGACGAACGAAGAACAAAAAAGAAGAAGAAGAAGAAGAAGAAGAAGGGATTTGGATTTATTAAAGGTATGAATCCATTATTTATTTAATGGGTTTTGTATTACATCACATGGTGATAGTTTTATCATAATCTATATATGTGTATATATATATATCTGTGTGTGTGTGTGAGAGAGTGTGTGTGTTCATGATGAGAAATAAAGATGAATATATAAATAAATTTTATTACAAATTAGTAATTCTGTGTATTATTAGACCTAATTTGGATTGGGTTGATTTTGAGATTTGTAGATAATTTAATTATGTGTTAAAAAGAAAAAAAAAACAACAAAGAAGGGAGTTACTGGTTCTGCCACATGAAGAAGAAGACCAAAATCCAGAAATTACAAAAAGATCCCCTTTAGTTTTAAAGAGCTTTACTTTGACCCCTATATTCTTCTAAACTTAATTTTAACCATTTTTTTTTACTTGATAAGTTGGAAGAACAGAATTTTTGGAAAATTTATGGCAGTCTCGAAAACAGAAAATTCGTTTTTTAAAGAAATTACACTTTGACCCCAAAAATTTCAAAAATTATGATTTGACCCCATAATTTTAGAAATTTTTTCTAAATAGTTCAGAATACTTTCATACACTATTACCGAATATTAGAAAGGGTATTTATATGTAAAAGATATATTAAGCATTTATCAATGAGTGGGAAGTATAAAAATAAAATATAGAATCGCGAAACGCCGAAATTAGGAATAGAGATTGATTGTTATATGTTATTTTGGATTAGGTGGTGATTGCATTGAGGTTGAGAGAGAGTGCTTTGAATTGGAGTTTGGAAATCAAGGTGAGTAGTTTACTACTTTTTTTGGGAGAATTCTCTATATTAAATGTATGGGTGCGTGTGAGTGGATTTTCATAAATATAATATATGTGTTGATGTTTGGGGATGCAAGTGAATATTTTGAAGTTGTGAACTGTTATACATGTGAAATTTGAGAAATTGGTGAGATGATTTTATATCATTGCTTTGGTGATGAAAAGAAATTTTGTGTGTGAGAGATTAAAACTACAATTTTAGTGTGTGTGAAAATCTTGTTTATGAGATGGGGACTGGAGTTACTAGGTCTAAATTGTAACAAGCGACTGGGACTGGAGTTACCAGGTCTAAGTGGTAACAAGCGACTGGGACTGGAGTTACCAGGTCTGAGTGGTAACAAGCGACTGGGCCAGTTACCAGGCTAGTGGTAACAAGAGATGGGGCTAGTCATCAGGCTAGTGATGACAAGAGACTGGGCCAGTTACCAGACTAGTGGTAACAAATATGATTTGACGGACATATTTGGGACTGAATGTGTGTGAGTGTTTTGGGTTATAAATGTCTTTTCATTTATAAAGTTATTTGTGAAAGTGAGTGGTGCTTTGGTTTTAAATGTTTTTCCATTTATAAAGTTATTTGTGATCATGAAATTAATTAGTTTAAATGATTTTGTGGGAGGGGTTGGAGTACAATTTGTTGTATATATGTTTGTATCAAAGTTTATTTTTGTATATAAACTCTGGAATTTATTTTCAAACCTCATTAGAGGTGGTTGCTATTCACGGGTCTTTGTGCTCATCCAAACATTTAACATTTTTCAGGTAAGGATCAGGAGGAGGAGTAAGTTCTCGGATAGACAAGGGATTAGAAGGATTGAAAATTTATTTTATCGTAGGTCTCTAGAAATAAATGTCTTTTGTAGTTTTGAGACAAATATTCATTTGTTTTGTGAACAATGTTTCTTATACTTAGATTAGTGAACCTTATGGATTAATTATTGTTTTGTACGGGTTTAATAATAATGTCGATGATGTTAGTTTATTCCTCTGGTATTCATTAGATCGGTAGAAGAGATCACTTTATTATTTGTCTTCCGCTGTATTTTGCATTTATTATGCACAGGGATGGTTGGTTAAGGCCTTGGTGGCCGGTCCGCTGCCGACCCTATGTGATCCGGGGTTGGGATGTGACATATTTGCTATGTGTTATTTGTTTATTGGGTCCCTTGCAATTATTATCATGTTTTATATAAAGTTCGGGTTGATACCCATTTTTCTTGCTTCAAAAACCTAGATTTCAAAAGGGATTGGTTTTTCCCTTGATTTCTTCTTTGTTCTTGATTTCAAAAACTCTAGTGTTTGATATTGTACAACAAAATGATATTGATGATGATCTCTTGTATATTTTCTTTGATTATTCTACCATATGACACATGTGAAATTTGGGATTTTGGTAATGATGTGAAATTGTTGGTTAATTGAGAATATCTTGGGTTTCCTCACTTGTATGGCTGTTGTGACGTACTAGAATTACCTGTGAGAGATGTCATAGAGTGTTAGAGGTTAGTCTATCTCAGTGGCGGTGAGGTGGTTGTCTAACACATGTAGCGGGTTGTCATTTGATAATGCAACCACTATCGTTCACTGAAGTTCGATCTAGGGTTGGTATACCTTTTCGAGGGAAGGATTCGTCACTGCCATTAGGATGGTAGACGTCCTTTCCCGAAGTAATTGTGATTTGTGATTGTGATGGGTGGACTGTATATAATTGTTGGGTAAATTCCTGAGAAACAATCAACGTACATGACAATGGGGATTAACGAATTCCAGTTGTGGGTCATTGTTCATTGTGCTAGAAACGATTTCTACAAGAGTTTTGGAAAGTATGGGATTCTATAAGAACTTGTTAGAAATCGTTTAGGATGGAATGGATTATGTTTGGAAATGGTTTGTTAATTGTATATTGATTTAACTTATTCATTAAATTACTATTGTACCTTAAACTTGAGATATGTATAAATGTCCCAGTTTTTATTTCAAAAACTCTATATGTTATTTGTGAAATGAGATAGACATATTTTATATGATTTCTAAACATTGTTTGAGTCTGGGAGGAGTTTCCTACAGAGCTTAGTGCTCACCCCCTACATACAAACATTTTTCAGATTATGGTCTAGGAAGGAGCTCGGGTAGAGGAACCAGCACATTGGGAGACTCTCATAGATGGAAATGTGGATTCCGAGACGGATGCTTAGAGCAATATTATCTTTTGTTCTAGACTAGGAAATTCATTTTGGAGATATTGTGAAGACTAGTTTTCTTTTGTTTTCCGCTGCATTATAATAGTTAAATTTTTGGGATGTAAATGTCATGGTTTGGCATACTCTTTTGGATAATGTTGTTAATATTTTATGGATGATGAATGACGTCTATTTTATTTATGGATTTTATTAGTGCTCTCTTGATGTAAATGGTTTTGGAATGTAATGATGTGCAGGGTAGTATTTGGGGCATTACAGTATCCGAAAGGGAATCAAGTCAGTCGTAGTTTGAAATAAAAAATTGAAATTTATTTGAGAGTGTGATTGCGTCCAGTGTAGATGTTGGACTGCCTACGTATCCAACAAATAGAATCAAGTCTGACGCAGTTCGAAAAAAATTTTGGAATTTATTTGAGAGTGTGACTGCGCCCAGTGTAAATGCTAGACTGCCTATGCATCAAAAAAAAAGTAAAATCAAGTCGAACGTAGTTCGAAGACTTTAAAATTTTAATTAGAGTTGATTTAGAATTGCGATTGTGCCCAATGTAAATGCTGGTCTGCGTACGTATCCAAAAAAATATATAATCAAGTCGAGCGTAGTTCAATTTTTTTTTTTTTAATTTGGGTGGGCTTTTAAATGAGTGACTGACCCATTTAATTTGAAATTTTATTTAATTTGGTTTGAAATGGGTAAATGACCCATTGTTCCTTTGGATGGACTTGAGTTGTATTTAAAAAACTTAGACTTTTGTGAACTTTAGGATTCACATCGTTTGTGACTTAAGCTTGAATTAAATTACAGGTAGGATTATTAAATTTATATGAGTTTTGATGATGCTTTTTCACCGCGGATGAGCAGGGGGCATGTAATCGGTGATGAAGGTGATGGATCTGGGCTATATGGCTCTCTTGATTAGTAGTAGAATATTCAGTGGAGTTTGGGGGAGTGTAAACAGTAAGAAATATAGTGGTTCACCGGCTCTGGAGCACAGCTAGTCCACTCTTCAATGGAGGCTCTTGCCCATCTCCCTTTATTGATCACTTTTGTCCTTCTTTAACACAGTATGAGAATAACTAGGGTTTTTGCATGGCTCCCTCGCCTCTATGGTTGCCTCCTGTGAATATGGATCTCTCCCTCCCCCCATGAAGGCCTCATATCATATTTATAGTGTGATCCCTATCTCTAAGGGATTCTCGGCGAGATCTTTTCCCCTCTCTCGTGGGATTCTCCCTTTAATTAGGAGGGGATCTTGGTTGATTCGAGATTTCATGCCTTGATCGTCGTTTCCTACTGCTTTGGGAACGCTTGCTATTGGCCAGTCGTTCACTCCATATTTCTTCTATCACCTTTCCCGGACCGAGCTCTGGGTTGGCTCCCTTGAGCTCAGGATTCCCTATCCGACCTCCCCTCCGGATTGACCTCTTGGTCTGAGCTCATACTTAGAATATTTTATTGGTATCATCAGTTGGCCCCCAGCCTTTGACTCAGGCTAGCATGGGCAAGGGTTGAACTGTTTTTAATCCGGGCTAAACTTCCACGTGGCGGATTTTGGCTTGTCCGCGTATGACATGTCTTTGACGGTTCCAGGCAATCATGAGTCCCTCGATTCCCGCGTACGTTTGAGTTTGTGCTCCCCAGACTTTAAATGTTCAAATGGCAAAAAAGAACTGCTCTCTCACTGTTCATCTTCTTTCCCTATTCTCTGATTCCTTTCCTGCTTCGCGATTTCAGCTCATTTTGCGATTGTGTATCCTCTGACTCCGATTGCGAGACTGTATCTTCTGCGCTTGATTCGACCATTCGTAGCGCTTTCTTCCCTCGATTCAGCTTTCGGGTCTTCGTTCGTTGCTTCCTCGTAGCTAGGTACGTCCCCCTTCCTTTTTCCATCTTTACCCGGTCTGGATCCCTCAAGTTCGAGGTGGTTACTGCACTTCTGGGCCTATCGTTTCTTTTATTTTTAGAATCGTGATCTCTGTTTGTCCCCCTACCTTATTTCGTTACCTGGGGTTCCATCGTGAGGGTCCTTTGCATCGGCAGCTTTTGTGCTAACCCCTTAGTCATTAGGGAGTGTCTGGTTAGTGTCCCTCCTCCTTATTGCTTCTATAATCTCCCTTTCTCTTACCCTCTAATGTCTACTTCCAGAGCTGCCCAAACCACTATGAGTCCTCTAGGTGGTAGGTCTGCCGATGAGGATGTTGAATTAGGGGACGTGGGTGTGGAAATTGATAACTTTCCGGGTGTCGATGCCCTCAATCCTGAAGCTGAAGCGGAGGGGCTTCCCTCATCATCTGCTTCTATGCCCCCCAAGCCCAGCAAAGGCAAAGGGAAGGTCAATGGGGCCAGGCTCTCAACTGGTTCATCGTATTTGGGGGCTGCTCTTAGACAGGCTGAGCTCGTAGGACCCAGTAAAGTGGATTCCTCCCTTCTTAGGATTTTTTGTGCCCACTACGGTTTCCCTTCTGGTGTCCTGCCCTCTTGCCCTGAAAGTTGTACTCCATACGTCGCCGAAGTACATAAAAAGGTCTGCTTCTTTGAGGCCGCTTTCGAAAATGGTCTTCGTTTTCCTCTGCATCCTTTCCTGAAGGTTGTTCTTCAATACTTTTATGTATGTCCCTCACAACTTTCTCCCAATTTTTGGGGTGTCTTAGTAGGCCTTCTGGTTCTTTTCAAGGATTTAAAACTCGGGGTTCCTTCTCTTCCTTTATTCTTGGATTATTTCAATGTGAAGCTGACCTCCTCGGAAGGCTTTCTGTATGCTTCGAAACGAGCTAACGCTAAGCAACTTATCTCTAGCATTCCTACCTCCCATAAGCACTGGAAGGAAATATTTCTTCTTTGTTGGGGGCACAGGCTGGGAGTACGATCCCACTGATAGATCGGATACCCTTGGTATCCCTAGAGCTTGGTCCTATCCCGAGAATTTGGGTAAGTCATTGTTCGAATCAATCGGGTTATGTTCTGGAAAAAGGCAGGTTTCTGAATCTTGTGGTTGACATTCTCCAGGTACCAGGCTTGAGCTCAGCAACGAAGACGAGGAGGCAAAGCTGAGATTGGCTGAGTGTGCTTCGAGGAGATATTCTGAGCTTATCCAGTTCCAGGTCCTAGTTGCAAGGGGGTTAAGCCTTCCGGAGGTAACAATAGAATCTCCATCCCCGATCTCGGTCGTCAGGCCTGACGAAGTACTAGGTGATTTGCTTGCTCCCTCTTCTTTTTGTCCTTTCCTTTCTTCTTTCTTTGATCTGACTAATCGTCGTGGTTTAGACCTTCCAGGATCCTCCACAATGAAGCTATCTTCGGAGAAGCTCGAAGCCAAGATCGCTAAGCTGCAAAGAGAAGGAAAGGGCAGCAAAAGAAAGGCTGAAAGCGGGCCTAGCAGGAGCCCTACCACTAGGGCTAAGGCTCAGAGGGTAGGAATGCCTTCTTCCTCTTCGGCTTTGGCTGTGGGTAGCCAAATTCAGCCTTCCAACATCCCATCTGATGCAGGGGCTTCCTCCTCCCCGCCACCTCAGGTCGCTCACCCTAAGCCTGACGAACTGGGTGATGCTTCTCCAACCTTGTCCGAGATTGAAAGAGCTTGGGAGTTCATTTCTAACGTTCAGTCCGAGAAAACTATGTTCAGCCCTTCAGGCAAGGTTATCGAACCATCTCTGATAAAGTCTGGGATAGACAAGGGCAAGAGCGTTAAGATGGAGGAGCGAGGAGACTCCTTTTTTGAGAATGCTGAGCTCGCAGCTGGGGCCATGGCGTCCATTCTTACAGACCTCGATATCAATAGGGCTTGCTCCATGCCTCTTGAAGAGGCAATAGCCTCAACTCTTCAAGGAGCCACTGTCGTAAGCCTTTATGCTTTTATGTTTCTTCTTAGCTATTTCTAGTCCTTAAGGCTGATCTTTGCTCTTATTCTTGTTCCTTAGATGGCTCTCCACGTAAAAGGCCTACTGGGTAGGGTTCGCTCAGCAGAGGATTCGGCCAAGGCTTTGAAGGCTTATGAGTTCAAAGTTGCTGAACTTTCGTTCCAGAATGAGGAGCTCAAAGCCCAGATGGACAGCCTTTAGGATAAAATGGAGAAGCAAGCTTCAGAGCTCCAGGACCTTCAAAGGGCCAAGTCCACGGCTGAGGAAGGTGAGAAGAAGGCTCGAGATGAGTTGAGGATAATAGGGGATGAGCTAAAGTGCAAGACTGAGCTCTGGGCCAAGGCCAATCAGGATGCCTTTGATGCCCGCTGCTCTCTTAATACCCTGAAACAAGATCATGAGGCCATCTACGAGGTGAACGAGGCCCTTCATGAGGAACTTAAGGGGAAGAAAGACCTGATTGCCGAACTGGAGGATGGCGCTACTGGGTGGCTTGCCATTCAGCGAAAAACCTCTAAGACATTCAAGGATTGGGACTTTAATTTTTCTGTCCCAACTGAGGAGGAGTTGGAGGAGTCCGACTCTGATGTCGAGGAGTATCTCCCAATTTTACCCGTCGAAGCCTTAGATTAGGAAGTGCCTGTTCCTCCGGTCATTCCCCGAGCTGCTTCTTTTTTCGCCGGGCTGGGGAACGAGGCTCTGGCTCAAGATGCATCGACAGATAGGGTAGAGGCCCCTGGATCAAACACCCCAGAAAATCCAACTACTCCGACCTCTGGTGTTTTTACTGAAGTTGCACCTGCCTCGTCGCAGGACCTTCTATCTACCCCCTTTCCAGAAGCTTAGGACTTGTAATTTTCGTTGAAATTGGTTGTAATTTGTTTGTTGAAATATACTTTTTGTTGAAATATGTCTTAGTACATCCTCTTTGTCTTTGTACATCCTCTTGCCCCCTTTTGCTATGAGGGGTGCAGAGCTCTCCTTGAAGCAAAACTTGGTTGGACTCTGAGGGTGATCGTCTTGACTCCCTCGAGCCCTATGTGCGCTTAGTTTCTTTCCTTGACCTTGAAGGAGATGCCCAAGCTTCTTCTAGTATTTGAGGCAAGTGATGAAGTGTGAGCTCTGCCCCCTGTTCCCTCCTTTTTATTCTGTTTCCCTCAGGCTCTGACTTCCTAGGAGAATCTTTACGTATAAATGCGAGTTTATTGTGAGCTACTGGGCTCTTCTTTGACTTATAAACGCGAGCTTACCACGAGCTACTGGGCTCTTCCTTAGTTTGTAAACGTGAGTTTTTTGAAATTTCCTGGGAGCTTCTTGGCTCAACGGGTGAGTTATTCGAGTTCTGTCGTGAGCTACTTGGCTCTAAGAAGGAGCTATTTAGCTTTTTCGTGAGCTACTTGACTCTAAGAATGAGCCGTTTAGCTTTTTGGCGAGCTACTTGGCTCTAAGAATGAGCTATTCTGCTCTGGCGGGAGCTTCTTTGGCTCTAAGAGTGAGCAATTTAGCTTTTTCGTGAGCTACTTGGCTCTAGGGATGAGCTATTTAAGCTCTGTCGTGAGCTACTTGGCTCTAAAAATGAGCTATTTAAGCTCTGTCGTGAGCTACTTGGCTCTAAAAATGAGCTATTTAAGCTCTTTCGTGAGCTACTTGGCTCATATTAGATACTAAGGAGCTCCCTTTGTGGGCTACATGGCCCATACCAGGAATTTCAGGGCTTGTTGCTTCTAGGAATGTTTAGATAGCTACAACTAAGTAAGCCAAAAATTTGCCGTTTTATTGAATCAACTACGTGAATCAAAAATTTTCAGTCGTTACAAGGGTGACTTACTGAAAAAACCTCTTAAGGTGTTCTGCATTCCAAGAATAAGGTAGGATCCTTTCTTCCTCGGTTTGTAGTTTATAATTCCCCGGTCTGATTATCCTAGAAATGATGAAAGGCCCTTCCCAATTTGGTCATAGCTTTCCATGAGTGGGATCCTTTCTGGCAAGTAGGAGCTTTTTAAGCACCAAGTCCCCTGCTTTGAAGCTCCTATGCCTAACTCTTCGGTCATAATATCTTGCAGTTTTTCTCTGGTAGTCTTGAGTGTGATGAAGCGCTATGTCTCTCTTCTCATCCAAGAGGTCGAGGTTCAGCAAGAGAGATTCATCATTATGCTCAGCATTGGAGAATTCAACCCTAGGAGAAGGGAGCCCCACCTCCACTGGTGCCACTGCTTCAGTTCCGAAAGCTAGAGAGAATAGGGTTTCCTGGGTCGCTGACCTGGTGGTGGTCCTGTAGGCCCACAATACTTCAGGGAGGCATTCCACCCACATTCCTTTCAGGTTTTCTAACTTGGTCTTCAGGGCAGCTTTTAGGGTTTTGATAGTAACTTCTGCTTGCCCGTTGGATTGGGGGTGTGCCGGAGCTGAAAAATAGTTCTTTATTCCGAGCTTAGCACAGAATTCTTTGAACATTGCGTTGTCAAACTGCTTTCCGTTGTCAGATACCATTGCCCTGGGAACTCCGAACCTGCAAATTATAGATTTTCAAACAAAGTTTTGTAACTTTTGCTCTGTTATTGTTGCCAATGCCTCAGCTTCTGCCCATTTGGTGAAGTAGTCTACCCCCACAATAGCGAACTTACACTGCCCCACGCCAGTGGAAAGGGGTCCAAGTATGTCCAGCCCCCATTGTTGGAATGGCCAGGGGCTTACCACTGAAGTTAACAGCTCAGGGGGGCAGTGGGAAATGTTGGCGTGTTCTTGGCAAGTCTTACACTTCTTTACCAATTCAGTGGCATCCTTGAGCATGGTGGGCCAGTAGTATCCCTGTCTTAGCACATTTCCTGCCAATGCCCTTGTTCCGATGTGATTGCCGCAGATTCCCTCATGCACTTCTCTGAGTATATAGTTTGCATCTCTATCCCCTATGCACCTAAGAAGAGGTGCCGAAAAGCCTCGCTTGTATAGACTTCCCTGTAATAAAGAAAACCTGGCTGACCTGGACTTTAGCTTGGAAGCCTCCTTGGGGTTGCTAGGTAAGGCCCCATTCCGTAGATACTCTATGATGGGATCCATCCAACTCGGCTGATCTGAGATGGCAAGTATTGCTTCTTCTTTAATGCTCACTGAAGGCTCTGGTAGGTGCTCCATTGGTATCACCCTGTCCAAGCTTTCCTGAGGGGCCGTTGCTTGTCTTGCCAAGGAATCTGCCCGTGAATTTTCCGATCTAGGGACGTGTCTGACCTTAACCCGCACGAACTTCTTAATCAATTCTTGTACTTTTCAGAGGTAAAGGATCATTTTTTCACCCCTGGCCTCATATGACTCCTCTATTTGTTTTACCAATAGTTGGGAGTCGCTGCAGATCTCCAGCTGTTCAGCTTCCATAGAGTGGGCAAGGTTGAGTCCGGCTATAACAGCTTCGTATTCAGCCTCGTTATTTGTGGCCTTAAATTCAAATTTGAGGGCATATTCGACATTTATTCCATCCGGAGAGGTCAGGATTAAGCCTGCACCACTTCCTTGTACATTGGCTGCTCCGTCTACTGAAAGCCTCCACATAGGGAGGTCGGGGATTGACTCTGTGATCTCCATTGGTGCTGTTGCCGTGAATTCTGCGATAAATTCTGCCAAAATCTGCCCTTTGACGGCGGTTCTTGGTTTATACCTGATATCAAACTCACTGAGCTCTATTGCCCACTTAACCAGCCTTCCAGAGGATTTCGGCTTATGCAACACTTGTCTCATTGGCTGGTCTGTTGGAACCTCGATGGTATGAGCCTGGAAATAGGGTCTGAGCCTCCTAGCTATTGTGATCAAGGCAAGAACCAGTTTCTCCATCTTTGGGTATCTCTCCTCTGCTCCCCTTAGAGCTCTGCTGCAGTAGTAGACCGGATGCTGAGCTCTGTCTTGTTCCCTAACCAGTGCTGCGCTAGTTGAGAAATTTGAAACAGCTAGATAGAGGGTCAGGACCTCTCCTTCCAACAAGCTTACCAAAACCGGTGGTGAGCTCAGGTACCCCTTCAATGCTTTGAACGCTTCTTCACACTGTGTAGCCCATTGGAATGCCTTCTTCAAGACGTGAAAGAATGGATGACACTTGTCGCTCGATCTAGACACGAAACGGCTCAGGGCAGCTATCCTGCCTGTCAAACGTTGCACCTCCCTGGTGTTGGATGGTGGCTGCATATCTAGCACCGCTTTAACTTTCTCCGGGTTGGCTTCAATCCCCCTGCTGTTAACTATGAAGCCCAGGAACTTCCCCGCTGAGACCCTAAACGCACATTTTACGGGGTTGAGCTTCATTTTGTATTTCTTGAGGATCTGGAAAGACTCAGCCAGGTGTGTAATGTGGAGCTCTGCCTTTAGGGACTTTACCAGCATGTCATCAATGTAGACTTCCATGGATGTCCCTATCTGCCTTTAGAACATTCGATTCACCAGCCGCTGGTAAGTGGCTCCAGCGTTTTTCAGGCCAAAGGGCATAACTTGGTAACAATATGTTCCTTGTTCTGTAACGAAAGAGGTCTTCTCTTGGTCGCTGGGGTCCATTCGAATTTGATTGTAGCCTGAAAAGGCATCCATGAAGCTGAGGAGCTCGTGGCCAGCAGTGGCATCTACTATGAGGTCGATCCGAGGTAAAGGAAAGCTGTCCTTCGGGCAAGCTCGGTTGAGGTCAGTGAAGTCAATGCAGAACCGCCACTTGCCATTGGTCTTTTTGACTAGTACCACATTGGCTAGCCAGATGGGATAGTCCACTTCCCTGATGGCCTTGGCGTGGAGGAGCTTGTCGACCTCCTCATTGATTGCTTTCTGTCTTTCTGAGGCGAAGCTTCTTCTTTTTTGTTTTACGGGCTTGCTGGTGGGATTCGCATTCAATTTGTGTGTGATAACCGAAGGGTCAATGCCTTCCGTATCCTCCTGTTTCCATGCAAACACGTCAGTGCTCTCCCTCAAGAATTGTATAAGTTGATCCTTAATTCCTTGCTTAACTTAGATCCAACGTAGACTAGGTGTTCTGGCTCCTCGTCAAACTGGATGGGTTCGAGTTCTTCTGATGGCGTTGGTCTGGTTCCTAGCTCATCTCTCATATCGAGCTCGTCCAGTTGTATGCTTTCCACCTCTTTCCGCTTCATAGAAGCCATGTAACATTCTCTAGCCACGCGTTGATCTCCTATGACCATTCCGATTCTATTTTATGTAGGGAATTTCATGACGAGGTGGTATGCCGAGGGGATGGCTCTCATTGCGTTTAAGGAAGGTCTCCCTAACAGCATGTTATATGCTGAAGGGGCATCAACCACCAGGAATCTTACGGTTGTGGTGGCCTGACATGGAGAGTCTCCAATGGTAAGTACAAGCTGAATTGATCCCAAGGACAATACCCTTTCTCCCAAAAATCCTAACAGATGGGCGCTCACTGGTTCCAGTTTTTCCCTTCCAATGTCCATCTTGTCGAATGCAGATGCGAAGATGATGTCTGCCGAGCTCCCATTGTCTATCAAAACCCGATGTACCGTCCTGTTAGCCACAATGGCTCTTACCACCAACGGATCATCATGAGGATGGTGACAGCCCTCCAAATCTGAGTCTGAAAAAGTTATGGTAGTGTCTAGCCGGGGTACCTTAGTTGTTGTGCAAACCTCATGTATCTCATCACCTCGGATCCTGCAAAAATGTGCTTTTCTGGAAGCACTAGACTCCCCTCCCCCCGCAAATCCTCCTGATATCATCCTGATTTCCCCCAGGGGTTGTTGGTGCTGTGCAGGAGCCTGCTGCTGAGGTGGGGGAGGTAGAAGAGCTCGATTTGGGTACTCTTGGGCCACGAAGCGGCGTAATTGCCCCCGCTGGATCAGAAACTCTATTTCCCTCTTTAGTTGAACGCAATCATCTGTGTGATGGCCGTGGTCTTTGTGAAATTCACAGTACTTGGTGGGATCCCTCTTCGCTGGATCTGCCTTCATCCGGGGTGGCCATCTGATGAACTTCTCGTTTTGTACCTCATACAAGACTTGCGATATAGAGACAGTAAGGGGAGTTGGCTGTCGAAGTGGGTACCTTGGTTGCAGTTCTGGCTGTGGGGGCCCCAGGCGATCTCTCACATTGCCTCTCCTTTTTGGGGAACGGTCTCTATCCTTTCTCGGAGACCTCCCCCATTCCTTATCTTTCCTAGGACTTCTCTCCCTCTTCTTTTCTTCCTTTCCTTTCTCTCTTCGTGACGAGGAACTCCCTATCTTCGAAAGGAGTGCTTCCTCCCCATTTATATATTTCTCTGCTTTGGCCAACACCTCGGTCATACTCGCTTGAGGGTTCTTCGATATGGAGAACATCAGGTCTTTTGATTGCACCCCGAGCCCCGCAATGAAGGCGGTTATGGCAAACTTTTCATCAGGGACGTCCACTTTCAAAGATTCTGAGTTGAACCTCTGAACGTATGATCTGAGGTTCTCGTCTGATCCTTGTTTTACATTCAGGAGATGGTAGCTTGGCTTCCTGTAGATTCGAGCTCCTATAAAGTGGGACACGAAGGAGATTGAGAGTTCTTTGAAGGACGAAATGGAGGCTGGGGGAGCCTGTTGAACCATGCTAGGGCTGATCCTTTAAGAGTGATAGGAAAGGCCCTGCATCGCACGGGGTCCTGATATCCATGCAACTCCATTTGGTTTTTGTATGTGTTGAGGTGGTCCATAGGTTCTTTCGTCCCATCGAAGGCCTCAATTTGAGGCAGCCTAAACTTCGGGGGGAGAGGAAAATGCAGCACCCCGGTGGTGAAAGGCGACTCTGTCTGCTGCACTAGGGCATCCATAGTGACGGGAGCCTTGCTTCTCACAGCCTCCTTCATGTGGCTGAGCTCCTGTTTGATGTCCTCGAAGCGTTGTTCCCAGTATTGTTCTCTTCTTTCCTGCTGGTAGGGGATGAAATCACTCCTTTCCCCTTCATCGTTTCGGCTCTGTGCTTCTTCGTTGTGACCATTCCCGAGTGGCGGTTGCGGGTCTCTTCCCATGGTTTGGTTATTTTCTCCTCCTTCAATGACCTCCCTGAGGGGGTCGAGGTGATACTGTTTCCTATGAGGAAGGTTATTCGGGCCTGCTTGGGCCGGTCGTGCCTCCTGTGGGCGCTTTAGGAGCTTCAGCAGCTCCTCGTTTTGCTGTAAAAGACGCTGGTTGACAAGGCGGAGGGTGTCCAACTCGTTATTCGCCAGCGGTTCCCCTGTGAAGGGGTTGGTTTCTGGATTATTTTCAGTTTGTGCATTGGTAGCTTCCTGTTGATCTGGCTGGCGCAGCGGATTGGTTTGACCTCTGCTCATATTGCGGGTTGAGACCATCAATCACTGATTGATCAGCCTATTTATAAAATAAGAACAGTCGTTCCCACAGACGACGCCAAACTGATGATGCTTTTTCACCGCGGATGAGCAGGGGGCATGTAATCGGTGATGAAGGTGATGGATCTGAGCTATATGACTCTCTTGATTAGTAGTAGAATATTTAGGGGAGTTTGGGGGAGTGTAAACAGTAAGAAATATAGTGGTTCACCGGCTCTGAAGCACGGCTAGTCCACTTTTCAATGGAGGCTCTTGCCCCTCTCCCTTTATTGATCACTTTTGTCCTTCTTTAACACAGTATGAGAATAACTAGGGTTTTTGCATGGCTCCCTCGCCTCTAGGGTTGCCTCCTGTGAATATGGATCTCTCCCCCACCCCATGAAGGCCTCATATCATATTTATAGTGTGATCCCTATCTCTAAGGGATTCCCGGCGAGATCTTTTCCCTTCTCTCGTGGGATTCTCCCTTTAATTAGGAGGGGATCTTGGTTGATTCGAGATTTTATGCCTTGATCGTCGTTTTCTACTGCTTTGAGAACGCTTGCTATTGGCCAGTCGTTCACTCCATATTTCTTCTATCACCTTTCCCGGACCGAGCTTTGGGTTGGCTCCCTTGAGCTCAGGATTCCCTATCCGACCTCCCCTCCGGATTGACCTCTTGTTCTGAGCTCATACTTAGAATATTTTATTGGTATCATCAAGTTTAAAACTCAAAAATCTATTAAGATTCTAAGACTCTTTTCATAAAAATTGTTGAGTTTTAAACCTCTTTAAAATTTATAAACAGTTGGAAACTCTTTAATTTGATTTCCGCACTATTTAATTTGTAGGAGTTTGAAACTCCAAAAATTTATTAAGAGTCCAAGACTCTTTTCATAAACATCATTGAGTGAGTTTAAAACTCTTAAAATTATTAAAGTTGGTGAGTGTCAGAAAGTGGCTCATGTTGTTGTCTGATTCTCATTGCTAGTCACTCCCCAGAACCTTCTCTAGTATGGAGTTTCTGCTGCTGTTTGGACACTATCTTAAGCCCTATTTATCCTATTCTTGACATTTATTCTTCTTCTCCTGAGTTGGATGAGGATGAGGAGGTTGCCACCTCTTCGAGGAAACGTAGGAGGAGAAACACATCATCTCAGTCATTTGGTTCTTCATCGAGCCAGATTGGCTCTAGCTTTTCCGAGGGCGTAGGTCTTATCACCAACTTTTCACTCATATTTAATTCATCCAACTGGATGGCTTCAACCTCGTTCCTTCTAATTGATGCCATGTAGCATTCTCTTGCTACTCGCTAGTCTTTTTTGACTACTCCTATGCCATTTTCAATGGCGAATTTTACAACCAAGTGATAGGCAAATGGATTGGCCTTCATAGCATTGAGGGAAGGTCTTCCAAGTAGGACATTGTATGCTCAGGAGCGTCAACTACTAGGAACCTCACAGTGGTAGTGGATTGGTAAGGAGAATCTCCCATTGTGAGCACGAGTTGGGTCAAACCCAGGAGTAACACACTCTCCCCTAAAAATCCCAGTAGGTAAGTCCTTACTAGCTCAAGTTTGTCTCTACCTATATTCATCTTGTCGAAGGCAGATGCAAAGATGATGTCAATAGAGCTCTTATTATCAATTAGGACTCGATGGATGGTTCTGTTGGTGATGATGACCCTTGACACCAAGGGATCTTTTGTGGGGGTGCTGGCAACCCTCTAAGTCTGCGTCTAAGAAATTGATCTATATGTTCAGCCGAGTTGCCTTTGTACCAGTTTGCAACTCTAATATCTCTTCGGTTCTGACCTTGCGCATGAGGGATTTTTTGGCTTAGATAGTTTCCCCTCCCCTAGTAAATCCTCCAAATATCACCCTGACCTCCCCTAGGGTTTGTTAGTGTTATGCAGGATGTTGTTGCTAAGGTGCTAGAGGTGGTTGAGCCCCGTTTTAATTATCTTATGCCAAATAACAACGTAGTTTATCCCTGCTGAATCAAGAACTCAATTTCTTTGTTCAGTTGGATGTAATCGTGGTGAGGTGGCCATAGTCTCTGTAACACTCACAGTATTTTGTTTCATCTATCTTCGTAGGGTCTGCCATCATCCGAGGTGGCCACCTCAGAAATTTTTCATTTAGCACTCCATAAAGTATCTGGGATATGGTGGTTGTGAGTGGAGTAAGCTACCGAGGTGCAAACCTTGGTTGTAACTCTGGATGTGGAGGACCAAGGTGGTCCATGATGTCTCCCCTCATTTTCGGGGAACAGTCCCTATCCCTTCAAGGGGACCAATCTCAAGTTCTCTCTTTCCTAGGACTTCAATCCCTTTTCTTTTCCTCTTTCTTTGTTGTCTAGTGCATTGATATACTTCATGCCTTGGAAAGGAGATCTTTTTCACCATTGATGTACTTCTCCACCTTGGTGAGTAGCTCTGTCATATTGGCTTGTGGGTTCTTGGAGATGGAGAACATCAAGTCCTTTGACTGAACTCCCAGACTGGCAATGAAGGATATGATGACAAATTTTTAATCAGGTACGTCTATTATTAATGATTCTTAGTTGAACCTTTGAACATAAGTCCGTAGGTTCTCATTGGGTACTTATTTTACATTTAGCATATGATAGCTCAGTTTTTTGTAAGTCTGGGCTCCTATGAAGTGCAAAATGAAGGATATGGAAAACTCTCTAAAGGATGAAATAGAAGCTGGGGTCAGCCTATTGAACCATGCTAAGGATGAGCCATTCAACGTGATGGCAAAAGTTTGGCATCATATAGGGTCCTGATATATGTGGAGCTCCATTTAACTTTTGTACATGTTGAGGTGGTCTGTGAGATCTTTTGTCCCATCAAAGACCTCTATTTAGGGAAACTTGAACTTTGGTGGTAGGGGAAAGGGCAATACATCAACTGTAAAAGAGGACTCAGTCTGTCGTACTAGGGCGTGATTAACACTCAAAAAATAGCATACTCTTACGCCATGTTTTGCACTAATTATGCTTTGGTAGAGTTTAAATGATGATGTTTCAGGTCTTAAAGTGAACAAGGACTCAAAGGCACCAAAAAATATCTTTTGCAGGCAATCACCGCATTTTAAGGAAAAAATTATAGAAGCTTAGAATAAGGAAGTAACGTTCGAATGTTAAACCCCATTCGAACGGTCATGATGAAACAGGCCAGCTATTGTAATTTGTGTTGCAGGCAAGACCCAAGGCCCTGGAGATTCAAGTACTATGTTCGAACGGTCATTAACGTTTGAACGTCCACTGGAGAAAGGACAAGATCAGACTGACTGAAGACATGGCGTGTTACAGACTTGCAGAGTTGCAGTCAAAAGGCCCAGGCACTTGAGTGCCATGTTCGAACGGTAACCACTATTCGAACGCCCCAGGAATTATTGGACAGATCAGTCAAGATTCTGCAAGAACCTGGAGAGAGATCTGCACAAAGACTTGGAGGAAGATTTTCTACAGAAACCACGTGTGATCTGACATAACTGGCATGCACTGATTCCATCTGACGTTGGAACGGCAGAGAGCAAAGACAGAGAAACCGTTCGAGCGCCTAAACTGTTCGAACGGTGTGGACAGATTGCCTGCAGAGTGGTTGGCGTTTCACTTTGACTTTGACGCCCAGCTCTATTCTTTTACCCCCTCCCTGCCTTCTCCTTGCCTATAAATACACTTAGTCTTGTAGAGAAGGAGAGACTCATGGGTGGAACCATTTGAGGGATTCATCACTTAACATTTCATCACATCCATCTATTTCAACTCTTGTCTTAGTCTTTCTCTTTGCAAGAAGAAGTGGGGAGTTTAGATTCCCACTCATTTCCTTTACATTAATGTTCACATTTACATTTACTTAAGAGTTGTAATTCCTCTATCTACTTCAAGTCCTTACATTTATGTTCTTGATTTACATTCAGTCTTTACATTTATGTTCGTGTTTACTTTTAGTCTATACATTTATGCTCTTACATACATGCTTTCATTTATGTCTTGCACTTTCATTATTTGAGCTCCCTTCATGCTTAGAGGAGTGAAACTCTTTCACTTTTCTAGAGCTTTACCAAAGTCGTGAAGGGTAGAACGTGATTTACTCATTCTTCGTTGAAGGTTAGCTGTTTTATAATTATACTTTTATTTTGTGAAGTCCTCTACTTAGAGGGATGAGCATCACTTACTTTTCTAGCTTTACCAAAGCTATGAAGAGTGAGTAGTTAGTAAGAGGTGAAGGGTATGTATTGATTATCCGGATATTATATGATGTTTTGTTCTAATGCTTAATGTTCATATCCCCTTGCTTATTAGATGATTGATTGCATCTAGCAAACTTAAGGTACTTTGTATAATCGATAGTCTTTCTATGACATGGATGACTCATTCATAGAAAACTCTTCGTTTCAAGGAAAGTACTCCGGCTAGATCTTCATGACTACCCTTTAATCATCCCCCATTACCAGGCTTCATTTAAAAGGATGAACTATTAAAGCCATGGTTGAATGTCATGAAGAAATATATGCTTGTTTGTACGCGTGATAACTCTTGGTACAAATAATTATTGTAAACTTCTAGTAAGACCTTGGAACCATGACCTTAATAGGCCATTTTTATCTTATAATTGACTTGTCGTTGACACGGGAGTTAATTGAGTTATCAAGAAAAAATATAATATTCTGGACAATTGACCACATGTCTCGATCCTCGAACTAAAGAGTGACTTCTCTGCTATTTGAATCAATCTTATATTTTGTCTAGAAAATTTCTTGGAAAGAATTTAATATTCTGTTCAAGGAATTCACCCACATCTCACAATCCTAAAATCTCAAAGGTTACGATCAATTGGTCTCCTTAACCGATTACTTTGAAACACCACTACTAGTTCCCTGTGGATTCGACTCCAGACTCAAACCGGATTATTACTACAACTTGACCGTCTGCACTTGGGTGTACATATTTTGGATCAAGTCAGGGCCCCCATGGTCTTGCCTCTTACAACCTCCTTCATATGGTAGAGCTCCTGTTGAATATCCCTAAAACGTTGCTCCTAATATTGTTCTATTCTTTCCTCCTGGAATGGGGGGGAATTCGCCTTTATGGATTCCCCTATTCTGACTCAGCACCTCTTCATAATCGTCGTTCCTAGGGGCTCGAGAATCATTGCCCATGGTCTGGCTGCGTTCTTCTCCTTTATAGATGTTTTCATAGGGGGTTGATTTGGTGATTTTCCCCCTGTGGGGGATCACGGGGGGCTGGTTGCACCGTTCTGGGGTTATTGAAGGAGAGTCAACAATTCCTTGTTTTGTTGAAGGAGACGCTTGTTGGCTAGGCGAAGGGACTCAAGCTCGTTATTGGGAGGATGTTATAGGAGGATCATTTTCAATAGTGGGCAGGAAAATCGTGAGGATTCTCATACTGTCTTCCATTGGTAGCTTCTTACTGGTTTTGAAATTGTGGGGGATTCATCTGACTCCTACTCATGTTGCACGTAGAAACCATTAATTATTGAAGGAGATCAGTGTATTTGTATGAGGAACATTTGTTCCCATAGACGAGGCCAATTTATGATATATATAGCGCAATTAAGTAGAACGAAGAATGTTAGGTGCATCAGAGGAGTCTGTCTGAGCTTCAAGGCTCTTGGGAACAATAAAATAGAAGAATTATAGTGGTTCACCATTCAATGGAGTTTCTTGCTCCTGAGGAATATATTGATGAAAATAGAAGTTACACAGTAGTTCTATAAAGCTGGCATTGCTTGCCTCCTAGCAAGGGCTTTGTACAATATTTATAGCAAATTTTGGGCTTAGCTGAATCTGAGGTGTGATATTTGCCTCCCTTTTATAACAATTTGCTCGATTTGTGTAGTGGTTATGCGGTTTGATGAGTGAGCTGCAGATATGGTGTCTGGACTGGTGCTTGTTTCCATTGAGGGGAAGCTTGGTGGTTGCCAACTGTCTTCCATTCAGCTTCCTCTGAGGTGTGGATTAAGGGAGCTGGAGGTTTTTATGTCATTGAGCTCCCGACCTTCTCTGAACAACTGAACTCATCCTTGGGGTTTTCTAGGCATCATCATTATCAATGAGACAAGACAAAACAACTCCTTCCTTGTTAGAGTGTGTGCCCCATTTAGATGGGTCACTTCACTCACTTAAGGGTTAGTTTAACAAGCTTAATTATTTTCTCTCTTTTCTCTCTTCCTTAAATTCTTTTATTTTTTTCTCTCTTCTCTATCCTTCTATCGTACCCAAATTTCTCTCTTCAAAGTCCTCGCCTCTATCACAAACAACCTCAAATTCACCACATTCAAATCAATAGAATAACAAATTACTCCTAAAAATAGTACTCAAACATGAGCTATCGTGTGCTCATACTCCGCTGAAGAATGAGGTGTCCGAAAAAAAGAATCGACACTTGGTGGAGCCTTGCAGGTTCGGGCCGTGTTACAGGCCAAGGGAGTTCAAAAACTTTCTTTGAGCGCTCGTGCATAACTTTTCTTCTTCCCATTTCAGATATTATGTGCAATTAAGAAAAACAAATCATCCAACCAAATCAAACCATGAAATCTAATGGATTCTTACACGACATATATAAACATGGGGAATAAAAACAAGCTTGATCTTGATTCCACATAAATAGAAAAATAAAAGAACTTAGATGTACCTAGAAGGTGAAGGCACATCCTATGCCAGGAGCAATAACAACCATTACAAGATATTAGAAATGAACAACCTTTAAAGTCTAAATCCAAAAGGATTTTGATAGGAAAAAGAAGAGAGGGCAAAGAGTGGGAGATAAGATGGACGGAATAAATTGGAAGGAGCGAAATTCAGTCACCATGAAGACCAAATGAGGTTTTTCAATGTCATTGTGTTTTATTTTGTTTCAATTTTTTGTCACTGTTTTTCCTTGTGTCATTGTATTACTTGTTTTTCTGTTTTTTGTCATTATGAATTTGTCATTGTCATTTTGTATTATGATGCAATTGTTACTATTTTTTGTCACTGTCATTTTGTAATATGATGCAATTACTTTCTTAATATCGGATAAATTTTTAATTTTTCACTATATCTATGTCTCTGCCATTTTGTGTTATGATGCAATTACTTTCTTGATATTGGATACATTTTTAATTTTTCACTATGTTTATGTCATTTTTTATTTATGTATATATCTATATAAACAGTGGAATATTGATGATTATATAATTATCACCTCCATTCATCCTTCAACTATCCCTCTTAGGCTCATAAATTCAGAGGATAGTAGTGAATCTAAGTTAGATGCATCAACTTTTGTTTCTCCAAATTCTAAGGAACAAAATCTTAATAAGTTCGTTAAACAAAATAATTATACAAATATTATTTTACAGACAATCAGTAAGAAACTTATTAGAATTGAGACTTCGATGGAAAATATTCATTAAAAGAAACCATAAAAGGTTACTTGAAAACCTTCAGTTTTAAAAGAGCTTAACTTTAAGCCTCAACTAGGTCCCTAGATTCAAATTAAATTTCAGAACATCTTATGATGAAGTTATAAATGCTCTACATGATGGACAAATATGTCTTACAATAAGATCTGACACTAAAGAAAAACAACTTACAAAATGTTGAAAGTAATAATATTAATATTTTGTATCAAATTCAGAATAATAATTTTGATCACAAAACCTTAGAATTAACTGATCTTCAACAATTCCAACAATCTTTGAATGAAGATAAACCATGGAAATAAATAAAAGAGTAATGTTACACTGACCAAATTTTGGGACTAAATTTAGAGCCCAAATGACATGGCATCATATTATTTGAAGTTTTCATTAAGGCCCAAATGATATGGCACCAAAAAAAGAAGTCCAAGTCAGTTGCCATGTCATTTAGACTCTAAATTTGGTCCTAAAATTTGGTCAGTATAGCATTACTTTAAATAAAATAAACTTTTAAAAAACCTCAGGTCAGGACCAATACAACTCCAACAAAATCTTATTATCCTAGGCCTACACCACATGATATTTTATATGAAGAAATTTTTTTCACATGTTAATGGGTAGGGCCGGCCCAACTACAGAAGATAAAAAGCTTGGGCTTTAGGCCTCACAATTTTATAAGGCCTCATAATTTTAGGTGAATAGTTGGCCCACTTTAAAATTTTAAGTCCATGAAAATTATAAGTCCTACAAAAAAAGCCTTAGTCAAAATTTAAGGCCAATAAAAAATTTTAATTTTAATAATTTTTTGAGCTCATGATTCATCCCATAATAATAAAAACATAAAAAATCAAAATTTTATTAAAAAAAAAACTGATGGTATACTCAAAAGTCAAGTCATAATTCATTCATCCATTCTTAACAACATCTTTTCTCTCTCTCTCTCTCTCTCTCATTTTCACTCTCACTTACTCTCTCTTTATATCAATTTCAAATACAGATTTTTTTTTAATTGTTTATTTAACTTAAAAAATAAAAATATTAAATGATGATAGTTTTAAAAAAATTATCTTAATTTCGGATGTTTCTTAAAGCATAACAATTTTTTTGACTTTGATAGTTTAGATTTATTTTAAAATTAAAATATTTTAAAGAATATTTTATAAATGAAAGAAAAAAATCTAATTGAGACACTAAATTATATAAAAACATTAGACTTTTTTATTCAAATGTATGCATTGCTTATAAAATATTATTATTAATTTTTATAATAGTTACTTCAATAAAAAGAATCTTTTCAAAATTAAAATTAATAAAATCTTACTTAAAATCGACTATCACAAGAAAAAATAGTTAGATTAACGTTATTATCAACCGAAAAAAAATATGATAACAAAATTTAAATATAAAAATTTAATTTATACTTTTAGAACTCAAAAAATGAAAAGAATTAATTTGAATCAAAATTTTAACACTAAAAATAAAAAAGCCTCAAAATGAATTACCGCTTTAGGCCTCAAATTGCCTAGAGCCGTCCCTGTTAATGGGAATATAGTGACAAAGCCATTTATGAATGAAACATTCATGACTTTTTTGAATGTCGCAATTTATCAAGTTTTGGTCTACCTACTTTGTTTGCTGTAAAAGAAAAAGACTAAGAAATAAGCATTGAGGAATGACAATACCCTATTATCAATATACTTATGGTGATATTGAGGTATAGAGGTATAGACTAAGAAATAAGCATTGAGGTATAGCCTTATACAATGATTTAAATTTTAAAGCTCAAATTAAAAAGCAACATCTAACAGGAAGAAGTAATTATGAGAATTAGGTGATAAATTTGCTTATCATCTTGATGTAGTTAAACATAGCCCTTCTATGTTTAATAAAACTAAAAAATATGTAAAATATAAAAGAAAAATAAAAAAATTTGGGCAACTCTATTATGACACTAAAACCTAAAATAAGCCTTTTAAATCAAATAAAAAAAATCTTCTTATCGAAAGAAATTAAATAAAGATATAAAATGATATAAATGTCGCAAATCTTGTCATTACACTAATAGATGCTTAACTAAACAAAAAAATTAATGAAATCATTCAGGATGAAGATGTCAAAAAAAAAAATTGCAAAATATTATTAAATAAAATAGAAGAATCTTCTTAATTAGATGAATTAATTGAATCGTCTTATGAAAATGATATTCTTGAAATTACTATAGCTATTAAATCAAGTAGTGAAGAAGAGGGAAGTCAGGGAGAACGTTCATGTCAAACACAACAGGGTTATTATAAAGTGATAACTGACATGAATGACTTAATTATAAATGTTTTAACACAGCATCAATTTATAATTTTAGATCTAATAGATCAAATTCAGGATCAATACTTAAATGAAAAGCTATTGAATAATATATTGAGTCTTTTCCCAGAGAATATAGGGATATTAAACCTACAATAACTCAACCATATTTTTAAAATGAGTTTTTGAAAGTTTTAATCAACCCTCTCTTTTAAAGATAAAGAAATACAATTTCTGATCTTAAACATGAGATCAATGAGTAAAAATTTTAAATTCAAAATATAAAATGAAGTTTAGCTTTGGTAGAGTCATCATCTTCTAAAAAAGAAGAGATTGAAGATTCTAAAAAGCAATAGACCTTTTTAATTGATAAGATAACATATAAAAAATGGTATGTAGAAATCACTCTTGTAAGTGACCAAATTTAAATTGTCAAAACTTCTATTCTGATAGACAGTGGAACTGATATGAATTGTATTAAGGAATAAAGTATTCTACTCAATACTTTCAAAAAACTACTCAAACATTGAGTAGAATGGATGGTTTTAAAACAAATCTCAAATTTTTTATTTGCAATAAGGGATTATGTATTTCTACTATTTTTATTCTTGTAAAAAATTTGACACAACATGTTATATTAAGAACACCTTTCTTAGCTTTAATAGAGTCGTAAAGAGAAATTGATTCTGAGGGTATTAGTACCAACATAAAGGATTATCAAATTATTTTTGAGTTTATCACTCAACTAGAGATAAAAAATTTATATCAAGTTAAAGTTAAATTAATCTTTAAAGAAAAAAAAAACAATTTTATTCAAGAAGAAATTCTCTATATGACTATTGAAAAGCAATTGGAAGATCCAAAATTTAAGGATAAAATAAAGTATTTGCAAGAACACGTTGTTCAAGAATTTCGCAGTACTATTTCTAATGCCGTTTGGGATAGGAAAAAAATGTATTATTATTTTACCTTATGAGAAAGGATTTGATGAGAAAAATATTTCAACCAAGTTAAGACCTATCCAAATGAATAAAGAATATTTGGATCTCTGTAAACAAGAGATTCAATCTTTATTGTAAAAATCCAAAATAAGGAAAACTTATTCTCCTTGGAGTTGTGTAGCATTCTATGTGAACAAACATGTTGAAAGAGAAAGAGGAATACCTCACCTTATTATAAAATATAAACCTTTAAATAAGTTTTTACAATGGATAAGATGTCCAATTCTTAATTTTAAAAATATTTATTAGCACAATTATTGTGACACCCCAAAATTCGGGTGTCCGTTGATCACCCATCAACCTGCGGAATATTTGTGGACATCATATAACCTGACATCACTCCTTTGTATCCAATTATTGGGGTCCATAATTCAATAAAATTTTGGGCAGAGTTTCCTTTGTACGGGGAACTCTGCCTCAAAACTCAACCTGTACAATAAATTTTCCATGACGCATCTGAGGCTCAATATAAAACATTGGCCACACCGGGTTCATTTATAAGTAAACATTGGCCACACCAGGTCCAACTATCCATACTTATATCAAAACATGCAATTTTGTATCAAAAATAGTCCATAACAGTTTGATTACAATTCTTTTACATATACATGTCCAAAAACATAGTTTGCTCAAAAAGATTTACAAAAGGAGTTACAAAGCCACGAATCGGCTTTCTTTACCCTTGCGGCCCCGAATGAGAGCCATTCACCAAAGTGAATCCCGCACCTGAAATGTTTTCCCGTATAGGGTGAGCCATGCCCAGTAGAAGATTTCTTACAGAGGCTACTCCCCCCTATATGCACAAGCTCATTCAACATTCATTTACAATATATAAACAATCATTCCTTATAAGGATATGCATTCTAAGTTGGAATGCAACAATATCATGTCATGAAATGAGATAACACTCACTCATGTACTTTAACTCGAGTTCTCACCGATTCCCACTACACGATGCAATGCCAAAGTGTTTCATTCCATTATTTATGTACATATCAAATGACATTTTCAAAACTAGGGTATTTCTTGGGGATGGATGTTCATGCACTTACACCAAGGGTCATCCAAACCCACACATTTTATGGACTCTTACACCAATGGAGTGCATTTTCCAAATCACTGGGTCTTGCACCTGATAGGTCGTCATGCCTCTTCTTGCTAACCCCAACCCAATTTATTATGCAACCAAACGGCTTAGCTTGGTATTGACTTGATCCGAAATGTGTACACCCAAGTGTAGGTGGTCAAGTTGTAGTAATAATCCGGTTTGAGTCCAGAGTCGAATTCATAGGAAACTAGTAGTTTTGGTGTTTTAAAGTAATCGGTGAAGGAGACCAATTGATTGTAACCCTTGAGATTTTAGGGTTGTGAGATGTGGGTGAATTCCTTGAACAGAATATTAAATTTTTTCCAAGAAATTTTCTAGATAAAATATAAGATTGATTCAAATGGCGGAGAAGTTACTCTTTAGTTCGAGGATCAAGACATGTGGTCAATTATCCAAAATATTATATTTTTGTTTGATAACTCAAACGGCGAGTCAATCGGAAGATAAAGATGGCTTATTAAGGTCATGGTTTCGATGTCTTATTAGAAGTTTACAAGAATTATTTATACCGAGAGTGATAGCGCATACAAACAAGCAAGTATTTCTCCATGACATCCAACCATGGCTTTAATATTTCATCTTTTTAAATGAAGCTTGATAAAAAGGGATGATTAAAGGGTAGTCATGAAGATCTAGCTGGGGTACTTGCCTTGAAACGAAGAGTCTTTCCATGCAAGAGTCATCCTAGTCATAGAAAGACTTTCAATTATACAAAGTACCTTAGCTTTGCTAAATGCAATCAATCATCCAATAAGCAAGGGGATATAAACATTAAGCATTGGAACAAAGCATCATATAATATCCGAGTAATCACTACATGTCCTTCACCTCTTACTAAAGAGTGAATGAGTAACTACTCACTCTTCATAGCTTTGGCAAAGCTAGAAAAGTGAGTGATACTCATCCCTCTAAGTAGAGGACTTCTCAAAGTAAAAGTATAATTAACAAGGAGCTAATCTTCAACGAAGAATGAGTGAATCACATTCCACCCTTTACGGCTTTGGTAAAGCTCTAGAAAAGTGGAAGAGTTTCACTCTTCTAAGCAAGAAGGGAGCTCAAATAATGAAAGTGCAAGACTTAAATAAAAGTATGTATGTAGGAGCATAAATGTAAAGGCAATATTCAAACGGTTTGGGCGTTCGAACGGTTTCTCTGTCATTGCTCTCTGCCGTTCAAACGTAAGATGGAATCAGTGCATGCCAGTTATGTCAGTTCACACGTGGTTTCTATTGAAAATCTTCCTCCAAGTCTTCATGCAAATCTTCCTCCAGGTCCTTGTAGAATCTTGATTGGTCGGTCCAATAATTCCTAGGGCATTGGAACGGTGGTTACCGTTCGAACGTGGCACTCAAATGCCTGGGCCTTCTGACTGCAACTCTGCAAGTCTGCAACACGCCATGTCTTCAGTCATTCTGATATCGTCCTTACTCCAGTGGACGTTCAAACGTTGATTACCGTTCGAACGGAGTCCTCAAGTCTCCAGGGCCTTGGGTCTTGCCTGTAACACAGATTGTAGTATCTGGTCTGGTTCATCATGATCGTTCGAACGGTGTTTACCGTTCGAACGTTGCTTTCTCTCTACAATATGTTCCTTAAAATACTCTGGTTGCCTGCAAAAGATACTTTTTGGTGCCTTTGAACCCTTGTTCACTTTAAGACCTGAAACATCATCATTTAAACTTCACCAAAGCATAATTAGTCCAAAACATGGCATAAGAGTATGCTATTTTTGAGTGTTAATCACACCCCCAACCTAGATATTACTAGTCCCTAGTAATACAACAATTAATTAAAAGTAAATCTATTTCTAACACCTTTTTTGTAGGTTATCCGATTGCATTTAGCTTATGCAACAAGCCGTTAAACCTCTAGGTTTACCCTAGAGGACGAGTGTTATCTCGTGAGGGGTTTCAGTGAAGCTACCCACAAACTTCAGTCGAACAAATGTAACTGTGAGATTGTTGATTAAAGTAAATTGTCATCATGGTCATTGAGACACTCATCCCTTAATTTGGATCTTAAGGTCCGCATGCTCTTTACCATTGATACTATCCCTATGCAAAAGTTAGCATTTGTCACATTAGCATTTGAAATTTCCTTTGTAATAGGATGATTGGTGCATAACAAACATTCCACTTTAATCACCCTTCACGGATAGTTTTGACTTTCCAAATCTCTCATAGGGATGCTCTCAGAAAAAGATTCACTCTAACTATGGTGACTTGTTTCTCACTGAGCATGTAATTAGAAGATGGCCAATTAGAAATTGCATGCATATTTTGGTAAAGGAGTGAAACTTTAAAGCAAATAAACTCGTCATATTCTTGGCATAATCTGATGGAAGAATATTGATGTAAATAACGAAATGCTATATAACATACCTCAACTTGTGATTGACAACGTGTATATGCAACAGACTTGAGATCAATTAGGACTTTCGTAGGTTGTAGTGTGGCTAGAGGTCAGTGGCTACCGAAACGACGTCAATGGAGTTTCAAAATTACTATCTCTTTTATGCATTTTAGCACACCTCTCATTGGCTTTTCGTATTTTCTTCTGGGAATGAGATATCTTTCATGTATATTTTTTATTTTTCACTTTCTTGGCAATTCCCTGTCTTTCTACCTCTTTTTCCTTTTTCGGTTGTTTTCACCGATTTTCTTTTCTTTTATGGAACAGTAGCCTCCAGTATCTTTTCTAGGCCCCTTGCTTTTCTTGTATCATTCAAATTTAAACGAGGGTGTAAGAAAATTAGATAGCAAGGTAGGTCAAGTATTTTTTTTCTTGTGGCTTGATTATCATATGGGCTTTTTGGAAAGAATTTATATTTTGAAGGCTCAATCATGGCTGACTAAGGTCATACTTTTGTGAAAGAATTGGGTGAGGCTCAAATTTAATCCAAAGATGGCCTAAGATGCTTTCTCAAGTATGTGTATATGCATGTGTCGTCTTGCCTGTATTTATTGCAGGATATGTCAATAGATCACATTAGTTGTATCGATCAAAACAAAATTAATGAGATTATTGAAAGATAGGCGATGAAAGAAAAATTTTCTTGAGTAAATGTGGGTGTTCCCTTTGAAGCATCGCAAAGTTCAAAACTTACCATGGTATCCTTTGTAATCTCCACTGATCATGTTAGGTTTTGCCGGGAATGTCGGTTATATACCGATTCCATTTTCAAGGTTGATCACTTTGTACTTTGAAAACAACAAATACTCATGTTCATTTGATAATGTAAGCATAGAAATAATATCAGTTAAAAGAGTTGTGACCCGAGGTCAAGATTGCCAAGATGTGTGTCAAACTGATCATGTGATTAGTTACTTTAACAAGCAATCTCAAAATTCACATGCTAAAATGCCAATTTTACAAATACTTTTAACCAAATAAAAATGATAAACTGAATCATTCCATTCATATAATATGATCATTCGGTACATCATTTATTGTTGATCCAATTTATCCAAAAGAAGCAACAGAAAAACAACATAAGATTTGAAATTATCAAAGAAAAATCACAAACAAACTAAACACACAAAAGAAACAACACAAAACAATCTCCCCCCTCAATCTCTCCTAGCCCCGGCCCTAAGATAGCTAAGAATCTCCACTTGTTGTTTGAAGATCTCTGCTTGTTGTCGAAGAATCTCAATTTGATTGCTCTGAATCCCAATCATCATCTCCCTAAGGGATCTTCGGGTGCTGGAGCTAGGTCCTACCTGATCAGGCTGCACTCTCTCCTCATCCATCTCTCTCTCAATCTCTTTCTCCTCCTCATGGTCAAGTTCTTTTTGTACTTTATCCCCTCCTTGTGTTGGTGGCCTATCTTACCTTCTTGCCGATGGATCGTTGTGCCCACGGCTTCTCTTGAATGAGCCCCTGTCAAGTTTCCCCATTGGCAATTGTATTTCCATTTTGGGCCTCTCCCACACTCCATTCTCCAGACAAATTTGTGTCACCAAAGTGCCAAATGGTAAAGCACTTTTCTTCATGTTGCATCCTTTCTTGATTTCATTTAGGATAAGGGAGGGGGTCAATGCTCTGTCTTCTCCCTATAGCATAGAGGAGGCGTGTCATCTCTGGCAAAATCTCTTTTTTTTTTCTTTTGAGAGGGGCTGTATTGGAGACCACAGTTAAATTGAGCATTCGATATTTGACGATAAATTCCCCTTGTTTCAAAAAAATTCTCCCTCCGCATAAAAAGTTCACATCTCCGGTCAACTCCCTTCCAACCCTATCCAACTCAACACTTTTCTTTAGGGGATAAATGGGGTTTTCTACTTGAGGCAATTCAGGTCTAATCTCCTTGAGGTATGCCTCATCCACATCAATGTGGGTGCCTCGTACATAGGTCCGTATAGAGCCATTGATGATTTCGGCGTTGGAGTAGAACTTCTGCACTAAATCAACAACAGCTTTTCCCCCATTACTCAAATGCAACATCCAATCTCTTCTCTCCATCTCCTCCAGCAAACCCAGCTCAACAAAATCACATACTACAATGTCTCTCTCACACACCGCTGCTTGGTTTTTAAAGAAATTTTCATACCTTTGTGATTTCATCGCATTTAGAAATCTGGTACAATCGTTCCTCTTTCTCTTCTCCCTGCCTTTTTCATCTTGGATCACCTCCTCAACCTAGTTAGGTTCTTGGTTTATTGGTGACTTGCGTTTAGCAGGAATTTTCATTCGAGGCATTGTCGTTCGAACGGTGTGGAGCCTGAGGGAGGTTTGAAACTTTGGGCTTGAGGTCTAGGGTTGATGCTTTTTAGCTGGAGAAGGGTAGGGGAGAGTCAAATTGGTGTTTCTTGAGGTGTGAGGGAAGATTAAGGTATGGGAAATGAGAAACGAGCTTTAGGGTTAGAAAAAATTAGAGTAATTTGGGGCTTTCTGAAATGAGAAAGATGATCAGGCTTTTATAGTTCGTGTTACACTGTTCGAACGATGGAAACGTTCGAACGTTATATGAAGAATTTTAAACAACCGTTCGAACGCTAAACCAAAAATCAAATGTGTTGCTCCTAGTACTTTGGGTTTTCTACAGTGTTTCCATCAGAGAGTTCATCAGAGGCAAAGTACTGCGAGCAGCAACCGTTCGAACTGAACTAATGTTCGAACGGTGGATAAAAAAAAAATTTCTCTGTTACACTATAAACAATCAGAGAAGGCTAAACACACAAATTCAGAACAAAAAATTCATGGCGTCTCAGGATAAATCTCCACCCACGCTTGAGGTTGGTGTTTCGGGACATTCCTTACTTGGCCCATATTTTCATTGTAGTAATTTAAAAAGCAGAAAAAATATGCAAACAAATTTCACACTATTTACCAAAATTCGGACCATTGGCTTTTATTCCGCAACACAAAAATTTTTCACAGCTTATCAGGAAGTAATCTTAATCTGAGTCATTCTCTGTGTAGCTTGAACTACCAGTGACTCTTCCAATCTCTTGTCGCACAAACCGGTTAAGCATAACACTGGAATAGGATGACATGTCAGGATAATCCTTACTCTGCCCATTCACTATCCAGTCTAATCGATTGAGTGCGTGACCAGAAATTGGTTCAGAGCACTGATTGTATCTTTTATCATGAAATACCTGACCACACTGTTTATAGGCACCAAGTCTCTTGGCACGTCGGCGTTTAGCAAAAGTGCTTCTGCCACAAAGGGATTTTACTTGCTGCTCTCGGATCTTATTTTTCCTTACCAGTCTTACTTTTCTCATGATCACATTATGCACATCTGATGGAAAATTACGTAGAGCTCTTAGACTAAACCAAAAAAGTTTAACATCCATGATTCCTAGACTCACTATCCAGTTTTTTAACGTCTGTTGGTCACAAAGACAATTTAAACTGACTCACAGATATAGCAAGGCAACAGCAACAAAAATTTTAAAATTTTTATGGCACGGGTACAAGAACAAAACACAGGTAAAATATGAACTACAAGTTCTCACACCCCCCAACCTGAACTGAACATTGTCCCTAATGTTTCGATTTTACCAGTATGATTCTTGGAAAGAGGTTGAACTGCAGTGGTTCGTGCTTCTGCAGATACCTACAAATTCTAATGCAACCATTAATCCTTTCCGTTCAGATCTTGATCAAAGGTGGGCTTGTAAGGCTTGTATGTGATTGCGAAAAGCTGCAATAAACTCATTAACAAATGAAATAAAACAATGTACAATATCATAATAGGGATCTGCTCTACTGGGTGTATGGACATGATTTCGCTTGGGTGTGGTTGGTTCTTTCAACTAAGAAGAAAAGGAAACTAAAAAGAAGAAAGAACGAAGCAGGACAGAAAGCGAGGAAGAAGAAGAAGAATAAAAAGAAGAGGGAAAGAAGGAAGAGAAAAGGTGGTGGAGTAGATAGAAAGTGGGGATTGGGAAATGAAATAGGCGAGTGCGGGGTGGGCTCAATGGTGACAAATGGAAAAGGATGGAAAAGGGTGGTGGGGATCTCATGATGGTATCTCCTCGGGTCGGGTTTTTACCTGATCCGACCCTTTTGAGTGTCAGCAGGCGTGATTTTCAGAAGGATATTCGGGTTCCATTAAATGAATGGTTTTCACATTTTTAACAAAGTCCTCCAAAAAGGGTTTCAACCTCTGACCATTAACAGTAAGCATATTACCGTTTGACGGGTTTTTCACTTCTATTGCTCAATGATCAAACACCTTTTTGATAATATAAGGTCCAGTCCATCTTGATTTTAACTTACCAGGGAAGAGGCGTAGTCTCGAATTAAACAACAGGACCTTCTGGTAGGTTCAAAAGATTTTCGTACAATGTTCTTGTCATGGAAAACTTTCATCCTGTTCTTTACAATTTTAGCATTTTCATACGCTTCATTTCTTAATTCTTCCAATTTATTTATCTGAAGTTTTCTTGAAAGTCCAGTCTTGTCCAGGTCAAAATTAATTGCTTTAATGACCCAGTATGCCCTATGCTCCAATTGTACAGGTAGGTGACACGATTTTTCATAAACTAATCGATAGGGAGATATGCCCAAAATAGTTTTAAAAGCAGTACGATATGCCCAAAGTGCATCAGTCAGTCTGGATGACCAATCTTTGTAATTTGGGTTCACTGTTTTTTCTAAAATTAATTTGATCTCCCAATTAGCTAATTTCGCCTGTCCACTAGTCTGTGGTTGATAAGGGGTTGCAAATTTATGAAAAATTAGATATTTTTTCATCAAATTTTAAAAAGGACGATTGTAAAAATGAGAACCCCCATCACTTATGATTGCTTTAGGAATTCTAAATTGGGACAAAATATTTTCTTTTAAAAATCTATTATTTTGGTATGTAATTGCCTCAACTCATTTGGATACATAGTCTAATGCCACTAAAATGTATAGATAGCCAAAAGAAGGTGGGAATGGTCCCATAAAATCGATGTCCCAGCAGTCAAAAATTTCAATCACCAGAATTGGGTTTAAGGGCATCATGTTTCTTTTTGAAATATTTCCTAATCTTTGTCATCTATCACATGTTAAACAAAAGGCGTGGACGTCTTTAAAAAGTGTAGGCCAATAAAAACCATACTGCAGGATTTTTGCAGCGGTTTTATTTGATGAAAAGTGGCTACCACATGCTTCAGAATGACAAAATGATATTACTTGTTTGCTTTCCTGAGCTGGAATGCAACGTCTTATGATCTGATCCTTACAATATTTGAGTACATAGGAATCTTCCCAAAAGAAGTTACGAACCTCCCTTAAAAAAAATTTTTTGGTCCATGGGAGTAAATGACGGAGGAAGTGTTCCAGTAGCTAGGAAGTTAGCAATGTCTGCATACCATGGGGTTTCATCAATTATGAACAGTTGTTCATCCGAGAATTTCTCATTGATTGGCAGTCCATCCTCATGGAATTCGTAAGTTAATCTAGACAGATGGTCTGCCACCACATTTTCAACCCCTTTCTTATCTTTAATGATAAGATCAAACTCTTGAAGTAAGAGTATCCATCTTAAGATCCTTGGTTTTGCATCTTTCTTTGTGAGCAAAAATTTTAGGGCTGCATGGTCAGTAAAAACAATAACAGAAGAACCAACCAGATAAGAACGAAACTTTTTCAAAGCAAAAACTACAGCCAGCAATTCTTTTTCAGTTGTTGAATAATTTATTTGAGCATCATTTAAAGTTTTACTTGCATAGTAAATTACATGGGGTTTCTTATCTTTTCTTTGCCCCAATATAGCACCTATAGCATAACCACTTGTATCACACATTAGTTCAAAGGGTAAAGTCCATTCAGGAGGTTGCATTATTGGGGTAGAAATTAGCATGCCCTTTAGCTTGTCAAAAGATTTCTGGCAAGCTTCATTCCAGTTAAAAATTACATCCTGACTTAGGAGATGACACATAGGTTTAGCTATGGTACTGAAGTTTTTTATGAATCTCCTGTAAAAATCTGCATGTCCCATAAATGATTGGACTCTTTTACAGTCTTGGGTGATGGCAAATTTCTAATTAAATCAATTTTTGCCTTGTCAACTTTCATGCCCTCAGACGACACAATGTGACTCAAGACAATGCCTTGTGTTACCATGAAATGACATTTTTTTCCAATTAAGCACCAAATTAGCTTCTTTACACCTTATTAAAAATTTGTCTAAGTTTGCTAGACATAGATCAAATGAGTCTCCATAGACAGAGAAATCGTCCATAAATATTTCTAAAAAAATTTCGACCATGTCACTAAACAAACTTAGCATGCACCTTTGAAATATTGCAGGAGCGTTACAAAGTCCAAAAGATATTCTTTTAAATGCAAAGGCGCCAAAGGGACATGTGAATGTGGTTTTCTCCTGATCATCTAAGGCAATCTCAATTTGATTATACCCGGAATATCCATCCAAGAAACAGTAAAATTCATAGCCTGCAATTATTTCTAGAACTTGGTCAAGGAATGGGAAGGAAAAATGGTCTTTTCTAGTTACCAAATTCAATTTTGGATAATCAATGCACATTCGTCATCCTGTGACGACTTGAGTTGGCACTAGTTCATTGGCATCATTTTTTACCAGTGTGACCCCAGACTTTTTGGCTACAACTTGGGTTGGACTTACCCACTTGCTATCGGAGATGGGAAAAATTATTCCTGCATCTAGGAGTTTGAGTACCTCTGTTCTCACTACTTTCTTCATGTGAGGGTTAAGTCGTCTCTGCATTTGACGGGAGGGTTTTGAGTCCTCTTCAAGATATATTGCATGATTACAGACTAATGGACTTATACCTTTCAAGTCAGAGATGGTCCACCCAATGGTGCTTTTTTATGTCTTTTAAGAACTTCAATCAGTTTAGACTCTTGCAAGTCTGTGAGCTTAGATGAGATTACCACTGGGTATGACATGTTTTTTCCTAAAAATGCATACTTGAGGTCGAATGGGAGAGGTTTCAATTCAGGCTTAGGTGGCCTGTCACTTGATGAGATTGGCTCTGTGCCATTTGGTGAAAGTTCCTAGAATTTAGGTCCCCATGTCTCAACAGCATGAGTAGGGAAACTTTGTGGATTTGACTCAACTGAGTCTAACTCAATCAGAGGTGAGTCGGTCAAAATTTCACAAAACGTGTCACTCAGATGTTTTTGTATCAACGATTGAATGGAGTTTACTTCCCCTTCGTCCTCATCCTCTCCTAGGTATTTAGCAATATTGAAAATATTTAGTTCAAGAGTCAGATCCCCAAAGGTTAATTTCATGACAACATTGCTGCAATTGATTAGTGCATTAGAAATTGCTAAGAAGGGTCAACCAAGGATGACAGAAATTTGGTTCTTTGAATGTAATACTGGTTGAGTATCTAGAACAATAAAGTCAACTGGGAAGATAAAATTATCCACGTGGACAAGTACATCTTCCACAATACCCCTAGGGATTTTAACAGATCTGTCCACTAATTGGAGTGTGACACTAGTGGGTTTGAGTTCACCCAGACCCAACTGTTGGTAAACAGAGTAAGGTAGCAAATTGACACTAGCCCCCAGATCTAACAGCGCTTGTTCTATTTTGAAATCTCCAATGACACATGAGACAGTTAGACATCCAGTGTCCTTGTATTTTGGAAGGGTTTTGCATTGTAGCAAGACACTGGCTTGTTCAGTTAAGAAGGCTCTTTTTTGGACATTCTGGCTTCTCTTGACTGTATACAAGTCTTTTAAAAACTTGGCATAAGATGGTACTTGTTGGATTGCATCCAGAAATGGGATGTTGATTTTTACTTGCTTGAAAAGCTCGTAAATTTCAGGCTGTTGGTTCATCTTTTGGATAACCTTGAGTCTATGCGGGAAAGGAGCGAAAAGTGGATGTGAAGGTTCCTCTTCCTTAGAAGGTTTTGGTTCTTGCTCAGACTCTGTTCCTTTCCACCCACAAGTTCAGGCTCGATTGTTGCGTTGATTGGGATTGACTTGGGTTTTGATTTTGAAAATAACATGTCCCTGACAGTTTTGTCAATCACCTTGCCACTTCTCAGTGTAGTGACAGCTTGAGCTTGATCTTGTGGAGGTTTTGGTTGGGCAGGAAATTTGCCTTTTTCTTGTGTAGCCATGGATTAGGTCAGCTTTTGGATGTGACTTTTAAGATCTTCAAAGGAGTGGGTGGTCTGTGCATTAAAGTTCATTTGAGTTTGCATGAACTAGTTTAGTGTATCTTCAAGGTTCCTCTTGTGCGGTGGTTGGTGGTTGATAAGCAGGAGGTCCTTGAGGTGGTGGTTGTGAATTTTGTGATTGGTTCATGGGAATTGGTTGTGTGTTCCTCCAACTGAAGTTCGGATGGTTTCGCCACCCTGGATTGTATGTTTCAAAGTATGGGTTGTTGTAAGGCTTGTTGAAATTGGAAATTTCATTTGATTGTTCTAACAAGACTTCTTTGAATGCAGGGATGGTAGGACATTCCCCAGTAGGATGTCCTGTCAATGCACAAATTCCACACACTTGTTCTATGGGCAGACCCAATTCAACTTGATGAATTTTTTTCATCTCTAAAGCTTCAAGCTTTCGAGATAAAGTGGACATTTTTGCTCTCAAGTCATCATCTTCTTTCAAGACATACTTTCCTCCTTGGGAAGTGGATGGTCTAGCTTCACTGGTGGTAAGGGAGGCTGAGTCCCACATTTGAGAACTATCAGATATAGTGTCAAAGAAATAGAATGCATCATCCGGACTTTTACCCATAAATTCTCCTTGGCCCATCATTTCGACAAACTGCTGCAATCTAGTGGGTAAGGAGTCATAGAAGAATCCTACTAGAGTCCAATTTTCAAAAGCATGGTGTGGACTGGCTTGGAGTAGCTCTTTAAATCTTTCCCAACTTTGGTAAAATGTTTCCCCTTCTTTCACCAAAAAATTCATGATTTGCCTTTTGAGCGTGTTAGTCCGATGTAAGGGGAAAATTTTTCTAAAAAACTCATTTTGAAATATCTGCCAAGTTGGCATGGAAAGGGATTTCAAAGAATTTAGCCATTGTTTAGTTTTGTCCATTAGAGAGAAAGGAAAAAGTTTCATCTTGGCAAGTTCAAAATTGTCTTGAAATGTTCCACACACTTCTTCAAAGTCTTTCGTATACAAATATGGATTTTTAGTATCTAATCCATGGAAAACAGGCAACAACTGTGCAGTCCCGGCTTTACTGTAAAGAAGGGTGCATCTGGAGGAAATACAAAATATGAGGGGATACTATTTCTTGTGGGATTCAGATAATCCCTCAAAGTTCGAATGTTAGGCACCTCATCTTCCCACATGGGAACCTCCCCATTTTTATCAATATTTTCCATATTACTCTCACAAGAGTCTGCTATTGATCTTGGTGAATTTGGTTCAGATTGGTTCACTGATCCCAAAGATTCTACCGACAAATTTTAATAGTGAGGAGCGTTCTCAGACAAAAAATGAATGGAAACAAAAACAAATTATTTACAGTAAACAGAAGAATATATACAAAAAGAAAAGGCCTTTTTACCTTTTACCAATAAAACACTTTTACAAGGTTCCCCGGCAACGGCGCCAAAAACTTGACTTGATCCGAAATGTGTACACTCAAGTACAGGTGGTCAAGTTGTAGTAATAATTCAATTTGATTTAGAGTCGAATCCACAGGGAACTAGTAGTTTTGGTGTTTTAAAGTAATCAGTGAAGGAAACCAATTGATTGTAACCTTTGAGATTTTAGGGTTGTGAGATGTGGGTGAATTCTTTGAACAGAATATTAAATTCTTTCCAAAGAATTTTCTAGACAAAATATAAGATTGATTCAAATGGCGTAGAAGTTACTCTTTAGTTCGAGGATCGAGACATGTGGTCAATTATCCAGAATATTATATTTTTGCTTGATAACTCAATTAACTCCCATGTCAACGGTGAGTCAATCGGAAGATAAAGATGGCTTATTAAGGTCATGGTTCCGTTGTCTTACTAGAAGTTTACAAGAATTATTTATATCGAGAGTTATCGCGCGTACTAACAAGCAACTATTTCTCCATGACATCCAACCATGACTTTAATATTTCATCCTTTTAAATGAAGCTTGATAAAGTGGGGTGATTAAAGGGTAGTCATGAAGATCTAGTCGGGGTACTTGCTTTGAAACGAAGAGTCTTTCCATGCAAGAGTCATCCTTGTCTTAGAAAGACTTTCGATTATACAAAGTACCTTAGCTTTGCTAGATGCAATCAATCATCCAATAAGCAAGGGGATATAAACATTAAGCATTGGAACAAAGTATCATATAATATCCGAGTAATCACTACATGTCTTTCACCCTCTTACTAAAGAGTGAATGAGTAACTACTCACTCTTCATAGCTTTGGCAAAGCTAGAAAGTGAGTGATGCTCATCCCTCTAAGTAGAGGACTTCACAAAGTAAAAGTATAATTAACAAGGAGCTAATCTTCAATGAAGAATGGGTGAATCACGTTCCACCCTTCACGGCTTTGGTAAAGCTCTAGAAAAGTGGAAGAGTTTCACTCTTCTAAGCAAGAAGGGAGCTCAAATAATTGAAATGAATGGATGAAATTGAAACAAAGAGAAAGACTAAGACAAGAATTGAAATGAATGGATGAAATGAAATGCTAAGTGATGAATCCCTCAAATGGTTTCACCCATGAGCCCCCATCTTCTCCACAAAACTAAGTGTTTTATAGGCAAGGAGAAGGCAGGAAGGGGGTAAAAGAATAGAGTTGGGCATCAAAGTCAAAGTTAACGTCAACCACTCTACAAGCAGTCTGTCCACAACGTTCAAACAGTTTGGGAGTTCGAACGGTTTTCCTGTCATTGCTCTCTGTCGTTCAAACGTAAGATGGAATAAATGCATGTCAGTTATGTCAGTTCACACGTGGTTTCTGTCGAAAATCGTCCTCCAAGTCTTCATGCAAATCTTCCTCCAGGTCCTTGCAGAATCTTGATTGATCTGTTCAATAATTCCTGGGGCGTTCGAACGGTGGTTACCGTTCGAACGTGGCACTCAAGTGCCAGGGCCTTCTGACTACAACTCTGCAAGTCTGCAACACGCCATGTCTTCAGTCACTCTGATTTTGTCCTTGCTCCAGTGGACGTTCGAACATTGATTACAGTTCGAACGGAGTTCTCAAGTCTCCAGGGCCTTGGGTCTTGCCCGTAACAGAGATTGTAGTATCTGGTCTGGTTCATCCTGACCTTTCAAACGGTGTTTACCGTTCGAACGTTGCTTCCTCTCTACAATATGTTCCTTAAAATGATGTAGTTGCCTGCAAAAGATACTTTTTGGTGCCTTTGAACTCTTGTTCACTTTAAGACCTGAAACATCATCATTTAAACTCCATAAAAGCATAATTAGTCCAAAACATGGCTGTAACACCCCGTATTTTTTTTTATATATGTATATAGTTATATGGTAGATAATTGTTGTGAAAATGAGGATATGTATAATGATGTAAGAATGAATCACATAGGTTAAAACATTAGAAATGAATAATTGGGAGACAAATGGATTTGGGAAGTTTAAGTTTCAAAGAAGTTTAAGATTGGAATTAGTTATTAGATAAGTTTCTAAATGTTTTTAGGTCAAAATAATGTTTCCATTGAATCCGGAAGGTCGAAAAACCTTGGGAGAGGTAATATGAGGTGCATTGGAAGCTTGGAAGTACTCCGAAATAAAAACACAAATTTCGTAAATTTTGGGTAGAAAATATTTTGGACACCTCTTAGTATTTGAGCCATAAATTTTTATTCTTATATCCAATTGATCTGAAATTTTGACAGTAGATAGTAGACATCAAGGGCTACAAAAGTGTCTATGATGAAAATTTACTAATGTGACCTCTAAAGGGGTTAAAACTGCACTGGAAGTTGAGGCAGTCAAATGGTACCGGTACCCCAAAACCAGTAGCTAAATGGTACCGGTACCACTTCTCTGGAGCCTTCCGAACAGTTAAAAAGTCGGGATTTTGGGTTTTAAAACCCCATTACAAGCCCTATTTTCCCCATTCTTCATCTCATTCTCACCACAAAACATCCTAGAGCCCTTGGAGGAGATAAAGAAAGGAAAAAACACCAAGATCAAGATAACTTCACACCTTATAGAAATCAAAATCGAAATTTCTCAAGAATACCATTCTTCTCCTCTCTTCTTCTATACTTTTACTACACCTTTACCCCCACCTCTTGGAACCCTAAGAGAAGACAAGAAGGAGATCTTTGGAGCTTGGGTTAGCTTAAAACTCTTGGATTCAAGGTAGGGGATTTCTTCTCTTTCTCTTACATTGAGGCTAGGTTTACTTATATGTATTCTTTACACTCTAAATTGTATATGTATGCTATAAATCATTGATTCTTGATATCCTCGTGAATATTAACATGCTTTAGACAATAAAAATGGTGGGCCAACCATTAAACCCTAGTTTCCAAGAGAGATGAACTTTCTTTTCTAAATTTTGATTTACCCTTGATTTCAAAACCTTGATGTTTCATATTGAAAAATAAAATGATGTTGTTGTGATCTCTTGTATTTTACATACTTAGTTATTGAAATTGTTACATGATAAATTTGGGAATTTGGATTTTAAATTGGAGACTTGTGAAATTGTTGGGCATTTGAGAATATGTTGGATAATGTATTGCTTGTGTGGTTATTTGGATAAACCTTGAGGGTGAGAGGTTCCTTGTAAGGATGCTCATGCCAAGATAGGACAATTGGTGTCAAGAGGTTCCTTGTAAGGATGCTTGAATAACTCACACCTTGAGGGTGAGAGGTTCCTTGTAAGGATGCTTGAATAACTCAAACCTTGAGGGTGAGAGGTTCCTTGTAAGGATGCTCATTCTTAAGAGAACAATAGAATATCATGTGTTGGAGAATAGTGATATTTTGGAAATGGATGTTTATGGGAATTGGTTGTTATGGTATATTTCTATTCGTATTGTTATTTAAACTTGAGATCCGTTGTTAAATGTCCTTGTTTTACTTCAAACATTATGTATGCTATTTGTGAAATGAGACCACCCATTTTATATGTTTTTACAAACCTTGTTTGAGTTTGGGAAGATTTTGCTACAGAGCTTCGTGCTCATCCCCTACAATTACATTTTTCAGATTTGGTGCTAGAGGAGGATCTCGGCATCGACTAGTCGGGACATTGAGAGGCTCCACTCGAGGGGAACCTAGATCCCGAGGTGGATATTTAGAGTCGTAGTTTCTTTTGTACTAGACTAGAAAATTCTTTTGGACATTGTGTTGTCTAGTTTCTTTTGTAAATTTCCGCTGCGCTATAATAGTAAAATTTCATTGGGAATGTAAAGGCCCAAGATGGCATATTCTTTTGGGATATTGATGTAAATGTTATGAATCATTGTTATGAAGTCTTCTTTATTGATGATTTATCTTAGTGCTCTCATGGTATGAATGGTTATTGAATGTAATGCCGTCTAGGGTGTATTTTGGGGCGTTACAATGGCATAAGAGTATGCTACTTTTGAGTGTTAATCAGGTCTTCGACCCAACTTTTTCTAAGCCATCCTGTCAATCACCAAGTGTGGTGTTGACATCAACCATACACACACTCATGTGATGAGATGCTTCCGTTCATATGCAATGCAATGTCCCATTGCACACAACATAATGCTCAATATGCCAAGAACAACACATGAACAATTTCAACATATTCATGGTAAATTTATATCCTAAGCATATAAATACCATATTCATCTCAATGCTAATAAATTAACACATGCATATATCAACAAACACATTCAATCATAAATCATATCATAAGCATATGATTCTACAAGTTATCACATAACTTAAGCATGTTATTTCAATTCAATCAAAACAACAATTTCCAAACACTCAAAGCATTTCACCAAACACCTTCAAGGCATAATTTATATAACACATAGCATGCCTTCACTTTCCCTAAGTTACATAATAAATCACATGTAACTTCGATATACCAAAATCAAGCTAGCAATTAGCATAAGTCATTTCTATGCTAAGTTACCTAATAAATCACATGTAACTTCTATATACCAAAATCAAGCTAGCAATTAGCTTAAGCCATTTCTATGCTAAGCTACATAATAAATCACACGTAACTTCTATCTACAAAAATCAAGCTATCAATTAGTTTAAGGCATTTCTATGCTCACTTTTCTATTTGCATAACATAAATATACATATATATATATATCAATACATAAGTTACATATGTCAATCACATAATAACAAGTTATAAGAAAATTTCACAAATAACTTCCCTAGACCAAATTTAACAAGGAATTTATCTAGGCCATTTCTATATTCCTTTCAAGATTCCCATGACTATAGACAAGTCATAACAACTCTATACATCTAACCATTACTTATGACTGCATAGGTTAGAAATGAACCAAGGTAGGAGGGAACCCTACCTCTTGGAGCGTGAGATGAAGACTAGAGCTTTAAAACTTCAAGAACACCTCAAGATTCTTGATTTATCCAAAATTCACCATTTGGATCTTCGGTGAAATCCTTCTTTCTTGGTACGTACGCACAGCCCTCGTCGAGGAGATGAACTTTGCCTTTTGGTTTGACGAATTCCGACCGACGTAACTCGCATAATCGGAGCGGGAAGCTTGAAGATGAATTTTTTTTTCTCTTGTCTTGGACGGCTGCTTACAGCGAATGAGGAGATATTTTTCTCCCCAAAAAGCTGATTTAAGAGGATATTTATAGGCGTAAATGAACGGTCCACATCGCACCGCATATTTTCGACTTTTGGGTCTGTTTTTCGTCCCGAAATGATTCATTATACCTTGGATTAAATTTAAATTAATTTTATTTGAACTTTAATTTAATTTTAAGAAAATTTTAAAAAAATTATTTTTGGGGACCTTTAAAATGTCATGCTTCACGCAGTCGCCTTGAACGACGTGCAAAAATCCGACTATCTCGAAATTCGACGAAATTTTTCGTGGTAACTAGATTTCGCAATATGAATCCAACGGCGAACTCCGTTTTGTCATACGAGGTCTAGAGAACACGTATTATAGTTTTCTCATTATGGTGGTAAATTACCATTTTGTATTTATTCACAAAAAGTTTAAATTGACCTGGGTTTTACATTCTTCCCCCCTTAAAAGAATTTCTTCCCCGAAATTCACACACACATACACATGTAACCGCATGCATATGCTACAGTCCTGTAATAGTAAATGACTATAAAAAAAACGTACCTCTATCCTCAAACAAGAAAGGATAATTGGCACATACGATGTCCTTGCGCTCCCATGTCGCCTCTTCCATTCCTCGGTGCTGCCACCACACCTTCACTAGCCTCACGGTTTTGCCTCGCAAAACCTGATCTCGACTATCCGTGATACGCACTAGTCCCTCCTCGAAGATCCCATCCGCATCAACAACAAGCTCGCCCCAGTCCACCAAATGAGTCGGATCTAGAGTATATTTCCGGAGCAGGGAGACATGGAATACCGCATGAACACCCGATAAATTTGGCAGCAACGCCAACCGGTAAGCGACCGTACCAACCCTCTCTAGTATCTCAAAGGGCCCGATATATCTCGGTGAAAGCTTTCCTCGCTTTCCAAACGTGACCACTCCTCTCGTAGGCATCACCTTCATGAGGACATGATCTCCCACCTCAAACTCTAGAGGTCGCCGCCGTCTATCGGCGTAGCTCTTCTGTCAGCTCTGAGCCGTGAGAAGACTCTTCCGTATTAAGCCCACCTTCTCTAAGGTGTCTCTAACCAAGTCCGGACCCGTAGAAGGTCTCTTTCCAACCTCCGTCTAACAAACCGAAGATCGACATGGCCTCCCATATAGTGCCTCATAGGGTGCCATCTGTATGCTTGCCTGATAACTATTGTTATAGGCGAACTCCACCAAGGGTAAATGATCTTCCCAACTACCCTTGAGATCTAGAACACATGCCCGTAGCATGTCCTCTAATGTCTGAATGGTCCACTCAGACTGACTGTCCGTCTGGGGGATGAAAAGCAGTACTCATCATCAGCTGTGTCCCCATAGCTCGTTGGAAACTCTCCCAAAAAATGAGCTGTAAACCTGGAATCCCGATCCGATACTATAGATACGGGTACCCAATGCAACCAGACAATCTCTCGTATATATAACTTGTAAAATTCCTCTAGTGTAAAGGTCATCCGCACAGCCAAAAAGTATGCCGACTTAGTAAGTCGGTCCACTATAACCCATACTGCGTCATGCCCTCGCGATATTCGTGGCAAGTGAGTCACAAAATCTATCGTGATATGCTCTCACTTCCACTCAGCTACCTCTAAAGGCTGGAGTAACCCTGTTGGTCTTTGGTGCTCAGCCTTCACTTGCGGACACGTGGGACATCTACTAACAAAATTCCCAACATGTTTCTTCATCCCGCTCCAATAATACTGGCGACGAAGATCATGGTAAATCTTCGTGCCACCTGGATGCACAACAAAACGAGAGCAATAGAACTCCCTAAGGATCTCCTCTCTCAGATCTTCCAACTGAGGAACCACAACCTTTCCTCGATAACAAAGACTACCATCCGAGTGAATAGCCCAGCCCTCGTCACCTGTACCTGCCTGTACACGGTCCCGAATAGACAATAGTTCCGTGTCCTAACTCTGGGACTCAATCACCCTGCTTAGTAGAGAAGGCGTAACCACCAAATTCCCCAAAGTACCCTGAGCCTGACCTATATAATGTAGCCCGAACTATCCCACAGTCTCGAGCCTTTGTCACTCTCGGGAAGCCACACTAGCCACAACTGCCTGTGACTTTCGACTGAGTGCGTCAGCCACCACATTTGCCTTATTGGGGTGGTAATACAAAGTGAAGTCATAGTCTCTAGATACTCCATCCACCTTGATTGCCTCATGTTGAGGTCCCGCTGTGTGAAGATGTACTTCAGACTTTTGTGGTCCGAAAATACCTTGAACTGCTCACCATATAGATAGTGACGCCAAGCCTTCAAGGCAAAGACAATGGCTGCCAACTCCATATCATGTGTGGGGTAACTCTGCTCGTTGTTCTTTAACTGCCGAGAACCATAAGCTACCACTCTCCTGGACTACATGAAGACACATCCAAGTCCGTCCTTAGAGGCATCACAATACACTGTGTACCTCTGTCCCCTTTCTGGGACTATCAGAATAGGAGATGAAGTAAGCCTCCTCTTCAACTCCTGGAATGTCATCTCACACGAGTCATTCTACTAAAACTTAACTCTCCTTACGGGTCAATCTCGTCATAGGGGCAGCTAATCGAGAGAATTCCTCGATGAACCTCTGATAGTACCCTACTAATCCCAAGAAACTGCGTATCTCGAAGACTGATTTCGGCCTCTTCCAATTCATGACTGCTTCAACCTTCTCCGGGTCCACGGATACACCTGAAGCCAACACCACATGACCCAAGAATTTCACCTCAGTCAGCCAAAATTCACACTTGCTAAACTAGGCGTACAACTAATGGTCTCTCAAGGCCTGGAGAACAATCCTTAAGTGACCCTCATGCTCCTCCTCAAACTTGGAGTAGATCAAGATGTCGTCAACAAAATCCACGGCGAATTGAACAAGGTAGGGTTAGAACACCCTATGCATGAGATCCATAAATGCCGCTGGGGCGTTCGTCAATCCGAATGACATCACTGTGAACTCGAAATGCCCGTACCGCGTCTGAAACACAGTCTTAGAGATATCTGCCTCCCTAACACTCAACTGATGATAACCAATGTGGAGATCTATCTTGGAGTAGACCCGTGCCCCTCTCAGCTGATCAAACAAGTCATCAATCCTCAGCAAATGGTACCTATTCTTGATAGTAACCCTATTCAACTGCCGGTAGTCTGTGCATAGTCGAGGGGTTTTGTCCTTCTTCTTTGCAAATAACACCGGAACGCCCCAAGGTGAGGTACTCAGTCTAATGAACCCCTTGTCGAACAATTCTTGCAATTAGACATTGAGTTCTTGCAACTCAGCAGGCACCATTCTATGTGGAGTCATAGAAATGGGCGATGTACCAGGATGTAACTCTATAGTGAAGTCTACATCCCTATGTGGAGGTAATCTCGGTAGTTCATCCGGAAAAATATCCTCATAATTACTCACAACCCGAGGTAGACCTAACTCTTGTCTTACCTCGTCCTCCATGATAAGGCTTGCTAGCCAACCCATCAACTGTCTGATAAGGCTTGGAAAAAAGCATCGTGCTTATCCCCCTGAAACATGAAACAAACCCCATCCCGTGTGTGAGCAGTGACCCACTTCTGATCACAATCAATGACGACTCGGTGTGTTGCCAACCAATCCATTCCTAGGATTACATCGAACTCCGACATGTCCATGACCCCAAGGTCCACACCGAGAAGAATCCCTGAGATCTCTAGTTCACAACCCCGATATATCTGATCAACTCTCACCCTAGCTCCTAGGGGAGAACTTATATGCAATGGCTCCTCTAAGGTCTCAACCTCTAAGGCCAAATCTTTCACACAAGATGCAAAAATGAATGAATGCGATGCACCAGAGTCAAATAATACTCTTGCCCATAAACGAGAGAGTAGAAATGTACCTTGTATCACCAACTGATTTGCTAGCTCAGTTTGTGGCATAATGGCGTAGGCACGCCCTTGGGTCCCTGAGGTCCTGGCCTGTAAGCCTTGGCCTCGACCTCTACCAATGCCCTGACCGACCTGGCCTGCTTGCGGAGTTCCTGCTCTGAAAGTAGTAGGCGCTGGTGCAGCACCCTGAGTCTCGTACTGGCTCTTTTGACCCATGGTGGGGTAAAGAGGAACAAATTGTGTCTGCGACTTTCCCACAGAAGACTGGGATTGGGATGTCCCATAGCTCTGGGATCCTTGCCGTTGAGGACACTCCTTCCTAATGTGACCTGGCCGGTGACAAAAATAGCAAGTCTTCTGACCTGTCTGGAAGGTGGTCTCGAAGTTTCCCCCGCCTTGGAAGAATCGACCCTGGCCTTGGCCTTGATAGCCGTGGCCCTGCCCTTGAGATCCTTACGGAACAGAAGTCCTTTGCCTCTTTCATGTACCAGAAGAAGAGAATTGACCCTCTTTCTTTTTGTCTTTAACACCCACTTCTCAGATGTTGCGTGTGTCCTCCACCTCTCTCTCGATAGTCATTGCAGTCTTGACCATCAAATCAAGGTCTTGCAGTAAAAGTCCCACAATCTTGCCTCGAATGGACAACTTCAGTCCATCTTCAAACTTGTGTACTTTGGCCATGTTTGAGGCCACGTAATCATCAGCAAAATGGGCCAACTCAGTGAATTTGGCCACGTATTCTAGCACACTTATAGTCCCTTGCTTCAATTCTAGAAACTCTTTAGCCTTAGCGTATCGAGCAGTCGTTGGGAAATACTTTCCCATAAAGAGCACCCGAAATTCTTCCCAAGTCATGGCCTCCAAATTTTTGGAGTCCTTCACCCAATCCCACCGTAGTTGGGACTCTCCCTCTAGCTGAAAAGTCGCCAGAGTTATCTTGGTGGCATCGAAAGTGATCTCCATAGGCCTCAAGATCTTCTCCACTTGCCGAATTCAACGGTCAGCTACCATTGGATCCGTCCCTCCCAGAAAGACTGGAGGATTGCGTGCCTTGAACTTATGGAGGTTACTTGATCCTCCTTGACCCACATTTGCACCGCTCTATGCAATAGTAGCAGCTGTAGCACTAGCTTGTGCTATGGTAGCAGCCGCCTCACCGATAGCCTCCACAAAGGCTTGGTGATCAAAGGCCGGTGGTGGTGGGTTGTTGTTCCACCCACCGCCTCGACGTCCTCGAGCACGTCCTCTTTCCCTTCCTCTATTTTCCATCTACACACATGTAAAATAACAATAGAGTCTCACACTGTGTCCTAAGATAGGGATCAAGTATAAACAATGAGAATTTTTTTTTCATTATCCCCTAGTAGAACATGTGTCACATACTAGGAGACATTTACACCATGAACTACCCCGTTCATTCTTTTTTTTTCCAAACCCCCGAGGTTATATTTTCTAACCCTAGTGTTCCTCTTATCTATATACATTTCTATCATGTATATAATTTACACAACAAGTAACACATAACATGTAGCAAGTATAGCACATCACATGAAATGTGTATGAAATGTAATGGTCTAGACCTATGCCCATCAAGCCCTAGGTTTATCGTAGACCTAAGCTCTAATACCAAGCTGTGACACCCCAAAATTCGGGTGTCCGTTAATCACCCATCAACCAGCGGAATATCTGTGGACATCGTATAACTCGACATCACGCTGTTGTATCCAATTACTGGGGTCCATAATTCAATAAACATTTGGGCAGAGTTTCCTTTGTATGGGGAACTCTACCTCAAAACCCATCCTGTACAATAAATTTCACATGACCCATCCGAGGCCCAATATAAAACATTGACTACACTGGGTCCATTTATAAGTGAACATTGGCCACACCAGGTCCAACTATCCATACTTATATCAAAACATGCAATGTTGTATCAAAAATAGTCCATAACAGTTTGATTAGAGCATCTCCAAGAGGCTAGCTAAACCCTCCCCCTTAGCTATTTTAGATAGCTTTCTCCTAAAATATGGCTCCAAGAGACTATCTAAAATAGATAACCTCATTTTTGCTAGATAGATGTAGCTAGCCCTATTTATGGCTATCTAAAATATATAACCTCATTTTCACTATATTTGTGGGTATATTTCATACATACATTCAAATTTATCTTTCTTTCATACTTACATTCAAATTTTCAAAAAAAAATCAGTGGGTATATTTTACTCAATCTTTCTTTTGTTTATATTTTACCCAATCATGTGGGTATTGGCTTACTTGGTGGGTCTTGCGTGATTCGGTATATGTCGGTTTCGTGTCAATATTCGTGTTAATAAAAAATTATTTAATTTGACAACTAATATAATACTATTTAAAAAATTATAAAATTCTTATTTATTATCTGCAATACTCGTTAAATAATTATTTTTCTATCTACAGTACCCATTAATCATGTTATTAGTCAAATATTAATTTGACCCATTTATTACTCGTGTCAACGAATCGTGTTATTTTCAGGTTTGTGTCAGGTTCGGTTCGAGTCAGATTCACGTTCGAGTCAAAAATTGACACCTCTATTGGTTTACTTGTTAATTTGTTTGTATTGTTGATCATTAATTTTCTAAATTTTGATGATATGGTGTAACACGTCATGTGATGTCATCAATATGGTGATGACATGACGTACTAAATAATATTTTAGATTTTATTATTGAAAGTTAGTTGAAGTGGTTAATTAAAATAGATAGCGTTGTAGGAGTGAGTTTGAGAAAGTGATTAGTTAAAGCAGATAATACAATATTTAAATATATTTTGAGTAGCTATTTTAGATAGCCCTCTTGGAGATGCTCTTACAATTCTTTTACATATACATGTCCAAAAACATAGTTTGCTCAAAAAGTTTTACAAAAGGAGTTATAAAGCCACGAATCGGCTTTCTTCACCCTTGCGGCCCCGAATGAGAGCCATCCACCAGAGTGAATCCCGCACCTGAAATGTTTTCCCGTATAGGGTGAGCCATGCTCAGTAGAGTATTTTCCACAGAGGCTACTCCCCCCCCCTCTTAGATGCTCATGCTCATGCAACATTCATTTACAACATATAAACAATCATTTCTTATAAGGATATGCATTCTAAGTTGGAATGCAACAATACCATGCCATGAAATGAGATGACACTCACTCATGCACTTTAACCCGAGTCCTCACCGACTCCCACTACACGATGCAATGCCAAAGTGTTTCATTCCATTATTTAGGTACATATCAAATGACATTTTCAAAACTAGGGTCTTTCTTGGGGATGGATGTTCATGGACTTACACCAAGGGTCATCCAAACCCACACACTTTATGGACTCTTACACCAATGGAGTGCATTTCCCAAATCACCGGGTCTTGCACCCGAGAGGTCGTCATGCCTCTTCTTGCTAACCCCAACCCAAATTATTATGCAACCAAACAGCTTAGCTAGGTCTTCGACCCAACTTTTTTTAAGCCATCCCGTCAATCACCTAGTGTGGTGTTGACATCAACCATACACACACTCATGTGATGAGATACTTCCGTTCATATGCAATGTTATATCCCATTGCATACAACATAATGCTCAATATGCCAAGAACAACACATGAACAATTTCAACACATCCATGGTAAATTTATATCCTAAGCATATAAATATCATATTCATCTCAATGCTAATATATCAACACATGCATATATCAACAAGCACATTCAATCATAAATCATATCATAAGCATATGATTCCACAAGTTATCACATAACTTAAGCATGTTATTTCAATTCAATCAAAACAACAATTTCCAAACACTCAAGGCATTTCACCAAACACCTTCAAGGCATAATTTATATAACACTTAACATGCCTTCACTTTCACTAAGTTACATAATAAATCACTAGTAACTTTCATATACCAAAATCAAGCTAGCAATTAGCATAAGCCATTTCTATGCTAAGTTACATAATAAATCACATGTAATTTTCATATACCAAAATCAAGCTAGCAATTAGCTTAAGCCATTTCTATGCTAAGTTACATAATAAATCACATGTAACTTCCATCTACCAAAATCAAGCTAGCAATTAGTTTAAGTCATTTCTATGCTCACTTTTCCATTTGCATAACATAAACATACATATATATCAATACATAAGTTACATATGTCAATCACATAATAACAAGTTACAAGAAAATTTCACTAGTAACTTCCCTAGACCAAATTTAACAAGGAATTTATCTAGGTCATTTCTATATTCCTTTCATGATTCCCATGACTATAGACAAGTTATAACAACTCTATACATCTAACCATTACTTATGACTCCATAGGTTAGAAATGAACCAAGGTAGGAGGGAACCCTACCTCTTGGAGCGTGAGATGAAGACTAGAGCTTCAAAACTTCAAGAACACCTCAAGATCCTTATTTATCCAAAATCCACCACTTGGATCTTAGGTGAAATCATTCTTTCTTGGTACGTACGCGTAGCCCTCATCGAGCAGTTGAACTTTGCCTTTTGGTTCGATGAATTCCGACCGACAGAACTTTCGAAATCGGTGCAGGAAGCTTGAAGATGAAATTTTTTTTCTCTCGTCTTGGACGGCTGCTTACAGCAAATGGGAAGATATTTTTCTCCCCAAAAAACTGATTTAAGAGGATATTTATAGGTGTAAATGAGCGGTCCACATCGCACCGCATATTTTCGACTTTCGGGTCCGTTTTTCGTCCCGAAATGATTCATTATACCTCGGATTAAGTTCAAATTAATTTTATTTGAACTTTAATTTAATTTTAAGGAAATTTTCAAAAATTTATTTTTGGGGACCTTTAAAATGTCATTTTTCATGCCGTCATCTCGAACGACGTGCAAAAATCCAACTATCTCGGAATTCGACAAAATTTATCGTGGTAACTAGATTTCGCGATACGAATCCAACGGCGAACTTGGTTTTGTCATACGAGGTCTAGAGAACACGTATTATAGTTTTCTCATTCTGGTGGTAAATTACCATTTTGCCCTTATTCACAAAAAGTTCAAATTTACATGGATTTTACAATTATATGATCCTATAATATTTTCTAAATTTAACTTAAAGTCAAGTTTCTATCAAATAAACATGCTAAATCAAACTATTATTAAACTGTCTTTACTGTTCTTTTTAGATATTATGAATGAAATGTTAGGTCATGTTGCCTGAGGAATGCTCCCCCAAAATTTTAAAATATTGTGAATGATATTCTCACTCATTATACTGCATTTTCTATTGTTTATATTGACGATATTTTGATATTCTAAAAATCAATATATCAACATTTTAAATTTTTGAATATTTTTATTCAAGTAATTAAAAGAATTGAATTTATTGTTTTTTTGCTTAAAAAATAAAAAAAATTCAAATAAATGTTCATTTTCTTAGATATAATATATATCAAGGGGAAATAATCACTATTAATAGAAATATTGAATTTGGTTCTAAATTTTTCTAATAAGATTAAAGATAAGAAGTAATTTCAATGCTTTTGGGGCTGTTTAAACTATTTATCATAATTTTATAAAAAATTGGTCCAAGATACTGCAATTTTATATTAATGTTTAAGGAAATCCCCTCCCTACGTGGATAGATGAGCATACTCAAACTATTTAAAAAATCAAGCTCAAAGCTTAACAATTATCTTACTTATCATTGTTTTTTTTAAAGCAAGACCTTAGATGAGGATTTTATTGATTAAGAAGGAAAATAATAAACAAATAGGGGGGACAAAGAAAGCCTTACCCCATTGGCCGAATACACTGAGTACAAATTAAAAAAGACCAATGCAAAGCATGCATTACATTCTAGTTCAAGGTTAAAATGAAAACTAGAAAGACCATCAATATCCCAATTTAAACTATAAGTAATGAAATCTAGGGGAGATGTCCACCAAGAGAATGATGGGGATGAGATACTATAGTCTGAAAGGCCACTTGTAGCTTGGATTCCTTCGCTACAGACATGAGCGATATGGATTTGCATTGATTTTATTTGATAGCTACAAACCCCTTCATAAAGGAATTAACTCCCAAGGAACTAATAAACTTCTAGAGGAAAACACATGATCAATAATCTACGAGTTACATTCATATTTGATTCCACTCAAAAGTAGCTGCTATCTCAATTCCATTAAGTACTGTCACGATTTCTGCCTAACAGACATAATGATTTCCCAATGGAAGGCTTAAACACCCTTAACAAAACTATGGAAAGTTCGAAATAAGCCCCCACAAACAGCCGCACGTGAACAACCCTATGCATCACCATTACTGTTATGCTTCAGCCATCCCGTATATGGTTTTTGCCATAGAACTTCTTTGATAAAGGGGCACATAATGGATGTCCTTTGATTTCCTAAGTAATCCAAGCTCATCCACCGTGTTAAACGTGGTACCAGACAACAAAATCACAGAGTCCCGCATAAGGGAAAGAATTAAAAGCTTTGCGGAAGAGAGAGAGGGGGGGATGTCATTGAATCGACAATCATTTCGAGTTTAAAAGATATCCCAAATACAATTAGCCATCATACTTAGCATCAATTCCTTGATCTGTGAACTAAAATTCCATGATTTCATGAAAGCCAACAACTCAGGTGTGGAGTTTCCCATAATTTTTTTCGGCCAAAATTATCACTCATCTATCCCCCTAAGATTTTGAGCAAAAAAGCATGAGAAGAAAATGTGACTTGAACATTCTGAAGAACAAGAAAATGGATATATGGATCAAAAGGATATTAGCACAACACCTGCCATTTGAAAATCATCGTCAAATGACAATCTATAATGTAACTACCTCCAAAGCAACATAGAAAGTCTAGGATGAATAAAATTATTCCAAATCAACTTACTCCAAGTTTGTTGGGGCTGTTTTGAGCAGTTGAACTCATAAGCAGATTTTAGCACTAATGTACCATCTGTGGAAGAGCACCAAACACGTTGGTTTGTCTCATTATTCATCCATTTCACTTGTTTAATCCGTTAAGTGAAGAATAGTTGGAATAGACCAATCCCCCTCACTAATATAATCCGTAACCTTGGATGTTAGTCTAATCAACAGTTATGGGTGAATATTGCAAAACAAAGTCAATGGAGAACCCAACCAATTATCTTGCCAAAACCGAGTAATATTACCTTCACCAATAATCCACTTGGAATGCTCTTGAATGGCTCCCAGTTGATTTCGAATTCCTGGCCAAATATTGGAGGTTTTATAATATGAGACAGGTTCCAATGATGGTTTTAGGAAATGTGCATGAAGAAAACAAGTCTGTTATTCCTGCGAGCTTAAAAAATTCCATGCCAAAGTTAACAGAGCAACCCGATTGAGGGTAAAAAAATCCTTCATGCCAAGGCCACCTTATTCCATCGGAGTACATACCTTTTCACATTGAGGGTAGCACGTTTCAGTTTTCCTTTAAAGATTGGAAGCCCCAAATAATTAAAATGCCAGACACCCTTTCGCATAACCAACCAAGAGGTCATAGAGCATTTTTTATGGGCAGCTCCCACCCCCAAAAAACCACTGACTTTGGCTGCCTAAAACATTGACCCGATGCTTCACTATTGTGATGCCCCTAAAACCGGGGTTTTTTGTCAATTCGTTAATAACCTATCAACCCGCGAAAGTACCCGTGAATGCTGCATAACTCGACACCACATCATAACATTCCTTTCACCGGGATTGCAACCAACACAGAGTTTCGGCAGAGTTTCCCTTGTAACGGACACGCCTAAACGCATAACTTCTATATATCTCAATCACTTGACCACTCCAATGTTTAATATGCATAATTTGTTGCTTAATATTACTCCATTTAAAAACTTTGAACAAAAGGACTCAAGGTCCGATGGCTTGACAAAGTTATTTTAAAATTTTAAAATTTTTGGAGGAGCTACCAGTAGCTAAGCCCTCCGCCAACAAGCTAACAATGTAAATTTTTGGAAGAGCTATCAGTAGCCCGTTTATTAGCTACCTATAGTTGAACCCTCCGTAATCGTGCTACTAGTAACTCAAAACTTGCTACCAGTAGATGAGCCCAGTTTTCTCTCAATTCAATTATTTTTCAATTTCAATTCATTCAATCTCATACAACATTCACCCAAACTCATATAACATCAAATTATACTTAAATTATAGTCCATATGAGTTTGTTTTACACTCCTTTAAACATTGTTATATATCTCAAACAAATTACATGATTGTTTTATAAAAATGTAACATAAAGCCACAACTCAACTTTCTTCATCAACGAGGACTCAAGTGAGAGTCGTCCATCGGCGCTTGTTCCGCACCTGAAATGTTGTCACTGTAAAGGGTGATCCACAGTCAAATAGGGTAGATTCATATGAAATGCTCACATACAATTGAGCAATCAAGCAAGCATTCATCCAAGAACATATAACTTCAAGAAAGAATGCTATAATGTCATGACATGTTATGTGGTGAGGCTCACACATGCAACGCAACTCGAGCCTTCACCGGCTCCCATAACACATGCAAGGCCATGAGTATTAATTCGGACATTCTAAGCCCCGTCATTGATATTACACATCCAATAACTATTTATAAATCTCATGTCTTTCTTGGGATGAGTATTTATGGACTTCCACCAATGAGCACTCAATCAACACGACATTTATGGATTTCCACCAATGGCTCTGCATACACCGATACACTTTATGGACTCAATACCAATGGAGTGTATTGATAGGAATCATATAACAAATGCAACAGAATTTAAAAATAATAATAATTCGATTCCTCATACCAAGATCTATTCATGTTTAATACAAACCGAGAAACTTTATATATATAGAGAAGATTAAGAGTTACCTCTTAAAGCGTGCCTTTAGCAATCTTCAAGCATTCTCAAAAACCTGATTTGACATTAAAACTTCAAGCATTCTTAAATCTTCAAATATGAATTTGATCTTTATCCCAAGCCTCGCAAATATTTGGTCTTTATCGGTATCCACACGAATTGACAAACTTGAAGGATCTACTTTAGTCATTGATAAAACTAGTAGAGAGAGAGAATGAGGGGTGACTCTTCTTGTGCTAGCAAAAGAGTTGTTATATCTATATTGTATCCACCTCCTACATAAAGGTATTTATAGAGCTTTAAAGGCTCTAATCCTAGTTCGTGTCAAATTGTAATTATCTTATAATTACATATAACCCTTTTATTAACTCTTAATTGTAATAAAGTCCATAATTAACTCTTAATTAGGTTATCACCCCAATTAACTCTTAATTGGTTGTCTCTCTTATATCATTTAGTTTCCAATTAATTCTACTATGTGTGACCCTAGGAAGTTCTCTATTGAGTGTAGCTCACCCTTTAGGGGAAAAACATTTCAGGTGTAGGGCTCATGCCGGCGGATGGCTCTCACTTTGAGTCCCAAGGGTGAAGAAGCCGAAATGTGGCACTTTTTGACAAAAGTTGTAAAAGTGAAATGGATATTTACTTTTGGTATGTAAGTAAATAAGAATGCATTCAAATCATGTAATAAAATTGTAAAACCTATGTGGAATGCCCAAATACATGTTGTGTAAGTGTTGCGTTGGTTTTGGTAAGTTTGGAATGAATTGAAAACAAAAAATGCAAGAAATGATAAAAATCTGAGTAGATAGTACCGGTACTGCGTATCGGTACACTTTGGTCCAGAGAGTTCGACTTACTGGTACTGCGTACCAGTACGTCATTTTGAAATTTTAATATTAGTTCTTATGCTTTTGGACATTGTTTTTTTTTATTATTCAAAGGTTGCAAATGAACTATTTTGAGGAACATTACACCCCGGATGAATTAAATGACTAAAAGAACATGGGGTTTAACTGTGTGTTAAAGTCCCGATTAAGGGGATTTGTTTAGACTTAAGGTCTGGGATTGAGGTAAAAAATGTATATTCCGCGGGTTGACGGTGGGTCAACGGTTGATAAGGGACCCCCTGTTTTAAGGGTGTCACAGTTCACTGGAGTTCGAACTAGGGTTGGTATACCTTTCCTAGGAAGGGACTCGTCACTGTCATTGGTATGGTAGACGCCCTTTCCCAAAGTGCTTGTAATTTGCTTTTGATTTATGAACTAGGTATAGTCGTTGGGTACATTCATGGGAAGCAATTAACTTACATGGAACGAGGACGAACCAATATACATGAGATTTTTAACTATTTTTTGTTGTTGTGGAAATGGTTTCTCCAGAGCCAATTGGACATGATTTATGGTTTAGAAATGTATTTTATTACTTTCAATTAATTATTGCTATTGTGTAAACCTGAGATCTGTCTAAATGTCCTTGTTTTTATTTCAAAAATTTATATATGATATTTGCAAAAGAAGATCAACCGCTTTTTATATGTTTTTCCAAACCTTGCTGGAGTTTGGAAATATTTTGCTACAAAGCTTCATGCTCATCCCCTACAGTTAAACATTTTTCAGATTATACTCTTGAGGAGGAATTGAGAGTCGAGGAGTCTGTATACTGTGAAACTCTGCTAGAGGGGAGTGTGGATGCCGAGGTAGATGCTTAGAGCGACACATTCTTTTGTACTAAACTAGGATATTCTTTTAAAATGATGTAAAGTCTAGTTTAATTTTGTTATATTCTATTGCGCTACATTAGTTAATCTCTGAAATGTAAAGGCCAAGATGGACCTATTCTTTCGGAACAATGTTGTAAACATTATACATATATGTGATGAATGGAGAATTTCTTATTGATGAATTTATTTAGTGCTTTCATGATGTGAATGGGGATTAACATGTAATGTCGTCCAGGGTGGTATTTGGGGCGTTACAAATTTTGGTATCAAAGCTTAGGCTTTAGGTCTTACATGGGAGCTGTAGGTTATGGATTACCACTAGAGATGTAAGATTAGGGTGAAGGAAATTGTTAGTCTAATTTTATATGAACCATATGCTCTAGTTTTGAAGGGATATGACGTGATATTCGGGATGAACTTGTTATCCGCTTTCCGGGCGGTCATGGATTGTTTTCGCAAGCAGATTACATTTCAGTTATCAGGAGAGGTAGTTTTCAGTTTCATCAATGACCGAAGTTTTTTCCATCCATTTTCTACTACGAGTAGTAGATTCTTGAAAGCGAAAGCGAGAAGCCATTTGAGTTTCTTAGCTAGTTTGATGGGAGACGATCGGGATAAATTCCATGTGAATGTGGTGTTGATAGTGTCAGATTTTTCGGATGTCTTCCTAGATGAACTACCTGGGTTACCGCAACATAGGGAGATTGAGTTCCAGATTGATCTCTATCCGGAAACCGAACCCATATCCATGGCTCCCTATCGAATGGCACCTTTGGAGTTGAAGGAGCTAAGGAAGCAATTGGATCATTTCTTGGCCATTGGGTTTATACGTTTGAGCACCTCACCATGGGGAGCCCCAGTCCTCTTTGTGAAGAAGACGGATGAGACACTATGGTTGTGCACAGATTACCGAAGGTTGAATCGGATTACCGTGAAGAATAAATACCCTTTGCCCCAAATTGACGATTTATTTGATCCGTTGAGGGGTTCAAAGTATTACTCCAAGATCAATCTTCGCACAGGGTATCATCAATTACGGATTAAGGAGGAAAATATTCCTAAGACAGCTTTTCGTACTAGGTATGGTCATTTCTAGTATCCAGAGATGCCGTTCGGATTGACTAATGCACCAGCAGCCTTCATGGATTTGATGCACAAGGTATTCTGGTCGTACCTTGATCAATTTGTCATCGTGTTTATTGATGACATATTGATTTATTCACGGACTCAAGAGGAACATGCATGTCATCTCTCTATTGTGTTACAGACATTGAGAGAATATAAATTATATGCGAAGATGAGTAAATGTGAGTTTTGAATTAAGGAAGTAAAATTCTTGGGTCATGTTGTGTCCGAGCAAGGGGTAGTTGTTGATCCCACAAAGATTGAGGCCGTGATGAAATGGGAACCACCGAAAAATGTGACCAAGATACATAGCTTCTTGGGTTTAATATGTTACTACCGGAGGTTCGTAAAAGGGTTCTCAAAGCTTGCAATGTCGATGACTCACCTTACAAAGAAGGGAGAAAATTTCGTGTGGACTCAAGCGTGTAGCTAGCCTTCCGCACCTTGAAGGAGAAGTTGACAATGGCGCCTATCCTCATTATACCGAGTAGTGGGGAAGGGTATGACGTCTACACCGATGCTTCACTATGAGGCTTGGGATGTGTGCTAATGCAAGGAGAAAAGGTGGTTGCCTATGGCTCTAGGCAACACGAGGTTCATGAACAGAACTATCCCACCTATGACTTAGAGCTTGTCGTTGTGGTCTTTGCTCTTAAATTGTGGAGGTGCTATTTGTATGGAGAAAAATTCCAAGTGTTCTCTGATCATAAGAGCCTCAAGTATATCTTCACACAAAAAGACTTGAATCTCCAACAAAGAAGGTGGATTGAGAACCTAGAAGACTACGATTTCACACTCAACTACCATCCGCAGAAGGCGAATATAGTTGTCGATGCACTTAGTAGGAAGTCTCGGGGAGAACTCAATATTTTCATAGGTGAATGAAAGTTGAAGGATGCCCTTGGAGATTATGATCTATGGGTTGGAGAAGATGGATCTCGACTATGTTTGTTCAACCTTGTGGCTCAACCTACTCTCCAACATAGGATTGTGGAATTGTAATGCTTAGATCCTGACTTAGAGTCAATTCAAGCTAAATTGGAAAATGGGGAAGCAATAGAAGGTTGGTCCTTGAGAAATGGAGAATTAAGATATAAGGAGAAGCTTTGTGTTCCCAATGATTCGTCCCTAAAGGAAGAGATACTTGGAGAGTGTCATCGCTCTAAGTTCGTTATCCACCCTGGTAGCACAAAAATGTATTAAGACATGAAACGTTTCTTACCCCCTTAGTCATTGGCGGCATTGGCATGTGACAGTCTCGCCCAAAGATGCCCATGCCTTAGCCAAAAACAGGTGATGCTCAGGTGGAGTATTCCCTTATGCCAGATTGGCAGAAGTCCCATGCATGGCTGAGAGAGGTAGCCCATGTATGGGCACATTGGGCTTGATTGGATGCAACCCATGGGTTGATTGAAGACCCTTACATGGCTGAGTGTAACAGCACATGCATGGGCACGTGGGCACATGGAAACATGCAGACAAGATAAGTCAGACAACTTAGATTGTGAAGCAATGCTAGACTTAGAGAGCTGAGCCATGGGTTGGGCATGGCTAGGCACGAAGTGCAAACATTCAAAGGCTGAGGGCTCAAGAGCAAGACATATGCACAACATGTGAGAGCGTTTGTGCATGTACCCTGCAGATGGTGGGAGTTCTGTACAGTTTTCAGACAAATGTGCAGTGCATGTGGGATCTCTGTCAGGTGCAGACAGAATACATGGAAGTTACAGACAGTTTTATCTGTATCAGACATAACTTTCATGTCATCCAATCAGAGGGGTGGATTTAAATTATGCACATGCCTAGGCGGTTGGGCTTGTAACCGCCACCCTATAAATAGGCATGCCAGGGTCAGTAGTGCACCAAGAGTGATTGGGCACGTTTTTTTTAACAAACCCTAGCCTGAGTTTCCTTACACTTTGCAGAGAAAGAAAGGTTTGGCCTGTGTGGCCTATAAAGCTTCTGTGTTCCGTGCGTGTGTTTACATTCTGTCCATACTCTATTCCTGTGTGTTTAACTGAGACTGAGTGTTGGATCTCAGTGCCATTACGAGACAAAAATTTAGTGCAAAAATTAACCCTGTAACAATTGGTATCAGAGCTTCAGTTTACGACTATGGCCGGTGGAAACGCTGCTGAATTGCGAGAACGAATTTCCCGTCTTGAGGATTTTCTGGGCGCCCCTAAAACTGATGGTGCAGTCAGCGTATCTGTGCAGATGGAACAACACGCCATTCAGATCGCTGGTCTACAGATGGCTTTTGATAGTTATGTGACCAACACCGATGCAAGGATTACTACGATGATGAAGGACATCATGTCCCTCACAGACGCTGTCAAAGTAAATCTGAAGGATCTTGAAGACGAAGTGTCCCTGGTGAAGAGGGCTATGAATTCTCGACCTACTATGGGAGAGACGTCTTCAAAGATCAAAGTCCCTGAACTGAAGGCCTTCGGAGGTACCCAGAGTGCCAAAGATCTAGAGAATTTCCTATGGGACATGGAGCAGTACTTTAAGGCTGCCCATGTGCCTGATGGGGAAAAGGTGACTATAACCAGTATGTATTTATCTGGTGATGCCAAGTTATGGTGGCGGACCTAGAGTGAAGATGATGCATCTATTGGGTGTCCAAAGATAGAGACGTGGGAATCCCTGAAAAAGGAATTGAAGGATCAAATCCTCCCTAACAATACCACATGGATTGCTAGGGATTCACTCAAGAAATTGAAACACATTGGAACTGTTCGAGAGTACGTGAAGGAGTTCAGTTCGTTGATGCAGGACATCAAGAACATGTCAGAGGAAGATAAACTCTTTAACTTTATGTCCGGACTGCAAGGTTGGGCACAGGCCGAATTGCGAAGGCAGGAGGTACGTGATCTGGCCACTGCCATCATTGCTGCAGATGGCCTGGTTGACTTCAAAATGGGTGGCAGTCAAGTCACTTTTGAGAAGAAAAAGAAGGATGGTAACAGGAGGAAGGATAAGGTTGGCCCTTCCAAGGATGCCAATAGGGCAGATTGGAAGAAGAAGAATAACGTTGCTGACTCGAAAAATCCAGATAACAAGCAGAAGAACAAATCCTTTGATTCTGGTTGTTTTCTCTGTGGTGGACCCCATCGTGTGAAAGACTGTCCCAAACGGAAAAAGTTAAGTGTTCTGGTCGCTGTTAGTGGGGAAGATAGTGATGATGACTGTCCCACTCGAGTTAACCCTCTCCAGTTGCTAAACGCAATTACTGTGGGCAAAGTTCAGCAACCCTGCAAAGGCCTTATGTTTATATAGGCCTAAGTGAATGGCAAAGAAGTTCAGCCCATGGTGGACACTGGTGCCACCCATAACTTCGTTGCCCATAGAGAAGTGGGAAAATTTGGTCTGAAACTGTCAGAGAATTCAAGCAAAGTCAAGGCAATGAATTCTAAAGCAAAGTCGGTGTAAGGCACGACAGAAATACACCTAAAGGTGGGTCTATGGGAGGGTCACGTGAGTTTGATGGTTACACCCCTAGATGACTTTGATGTCATCCTAGGGAATGAATTCTTTGTTACACCAAAGTTGGCATTGATGCCACACTTGAACGGAGTGCTGATCAAGGATGAGAAAGCACCCTACTTTGTGCCGGCAGTCATGGCAGACCAAAGCAAGAAGGAAGGAAAGCGGAAGATGGGAATGTTGTCCGCTATGCAGGTAAACGCTGGATTGAAAAAGGGAGAGATGGCATACCTCGCAACCTTGGTGGAAATCAAACCAGATGTGCTTGTTGAAGTACCTGATGCAGTGACAGAGGTGCTGGGGGAATTTGCTGATGTTATGCCCCCTGAACTCCCCATAGGTCTTCCACCTAGACGTGTTATTGACCATAAGATAGAACTGGAGCCTGGTGCTAGGCCTCCAGCCCGTGCCCCTTACCGGATGTCTCCAATGGAACTGGCAGAATTGATGAAGCAATTGAATGAGTAGCTAGATTCTAGCTGCATGAAACTATCCAAGGCGTCATATGTGAGATCCCGAATTTTCTAATAGAAATTTTGAATTTAAGTAAGTAGAAACAATATAAAGTTTTGTTGAGAAACTTTGTGGCATATCTATAACTAATGAAACTAAAGGGTCGCAAACTATAATTGAAGATACTTTTTTTTGTTGGCTAGGCATCATTAATGTGAATGACCTACTTAAAGAAGACAAAAGAAAGAAGATAAAGGAAGAAAAAAAAAAAGAAGATAAAGGTGGATGAAGATGATGATGTTTCACGATAAGGATGGACCCAAAGGTGACATGTGGCAAGTAACAAGCACGACAAAGCAAGAATGATTGTGTGCTTGACAAGTGGATGGACACTTGTCCTAATTCATGGAAGATTGTATGCATGATGGACAAATGTCAAGCTAAGAGAAAATGTGTTCATTTGTAAGTGACACCTCCTACTTGTCCTATTGGCTATAAATAGGAAAGGGTTCTAATAGAAAAAGGATAATAAGAAATGGAGAAAGAGATCCAAAAGAAGAGTTTTACAAGAGAATTAAATCGAGGTTTTCGATCCTTTCGAATTGAAGTTCAAGAATGATATTCTTGGATATTAGAAGTTGATTTCTAATGATATCAATTGAGAATTGTGTAAGTGGTTTATACATGATATGTATTCCTTTAATCTCTTTGCAAAGAGTACTTTATTGATATCGTTCTATTTGTATTCGAATTGTAATATCGCTTGGATTTAAGTTTCGAAATAATATTTCTTTCAATTGTTGATATTTCGATGTTCGGTCATAGTTTTCATTTGACTTGTCATTAATTGCTATGATGTTAGCATTGATGAAATACTTGAGATTTTTTTACTCATGCATGAGGTATATTCGGTGACATGGTTATGACTGTGATTCGTGTTCGTGGCCCTGAGGGGTGGACATAATTGAATTAAAATGCACTGAATGATGCCTAGCTTGTTGTCGGGATTGACTGGGTTTTTAATCATGGTTGATTTGATTGTTCAAACGTTCGAGTTTGTTGACTTGTTAAATATATTTGTACTCCGTAAATTATCGTATTAATTCTTGTGTCATCGAATTATCGGTTAGTTGATAAATTATTGTCTCGTCTTTGACTTCGTATATTATATTTTAAATTACTTACTGAGCTTTCTCGAGCTCATCCCCATTTACCCTCTCAGTTGCAGGATGAATTTGGAGTTAAATTTGGTGGAGAATCGGGTTGATCAACGAATGAAATATTTTGATTGGTTGTGATCTAAATTGTTATCAAGAGGTTATTTATTCATTTTCGAGGTGTTTAGTGATTCTGACATTCAATAAAAATCCAGTTTATTCGTTATTGAGGTCATTAGCACTCTGAATATTGTTAAATGGATTGGGGTGTTACACCATATGGAGCCCCTGTTCTATTCCAGAATAAGCAAGATGGGTCGTTGCGTATGTGCATCGATTATAGAGTCTTGAACAAAGTAACAATCAAGAACAAGTACCCTGTTCCGAATGTTGCTGATCTGTTTGACAGACTGTCCAAGGCCACCTTCTACATAAAGCTAGATCTCAGGACTAGATATTGGCAAGTTAGGATTGCAGAAGGGGATGAACCCAAGACTGTGTGTGTGACGCGTTATGGTTCCTTTGAATTCCTTGTAATGTCGTTTGGGCTCACTAATGCCCCGACAACTTTATGTAATCTAATGAATGATATTTTTTACGATTACATCGATGTCTTTGTGGTTGTTTACTTAGATGGTATTGTGGTCTATAGTGAAACATTGGAGGATCACTTAGATCATTTGAGGGTTGTGTTCTCATGGCTTAAAGAATATCAGTTGTATGTCAACAAGGAAAAATGTGAATTATGTCACCAAGAAGTGATGTTCTTGAGACATTATATTAGCAAAGGCCAAATCAGAATGGATGAAAGGAAGGTGAAGGCAATTGTTGATTGGCCTGCACCAACCAAGGTGTCTGAACTACGGTCATTCCTTGGCCTAGCCAACTGCGATCGCAAATTCATTGAAGGATATTCCAAGAAGTGTAATGTTCTGACTGATTTGCTAAGGAAATACCAAAAGTGGGATTGGAATGGTGCCTGTCAGATAGCTTTTGAGAAGCTAAAGCATGCAGTATCTTCTGCACCTGTACTCAAACTAGTTGACTTCGATCTACCATTCAAAGTACATACAGATGCGTCTGACCGTGCCTTTGGAGGAGTCCTTGTTCAGCAGAGACACCCTGTGGCCTTTGAAAGTCAAAAATTGAAAGATGCAGAACAATGCTACTCAACACATGAGAAAGAAATGACTGCTATGGTACATTGCCTTGAAATCTAGAGACACTACTTGCTGGGAACCAAGTTCACTATTGTGACAGATAATGTGGCAAACACTTACTTCAAGTCCCAGAAAAAGTTGACCCCGAAGCAGGCCCGATGGCAGGAATTTCTTGCTGAGTTCGATTTGTATGGGTACATAGACCCGGGAGGAAAAATCAAGTTGTTGATGCATTGAGTAGAAAGGAAGTCTAAGACTATGTTGCTGCACTGTCTAGTGTGCAGACTGACTTCATTGAAAGAGTCGGTGAACGTGCCCAGACTGACGTTGCATATGGAAGATTGAAACAGCAAGTCGATGAGGGTTTGGTGCGCAGGTACTGGATTGATGATGGTATGCTCTATGCCAAAGGTGGCAGACTTTATGTTCCTATCGTAGGGGAACTAAGACTGGGATTGTTGCGTGAGACACACGATTCCCAGTGGGCTGGACATCCAGGGGTAGAGAGGATGATTGCATTGCTGGCTCGCACTTATTACTGGCCCAAAATAGAAGATGATGTCGCAACCGATGTCAGAACCTGTCTCGTGTGCCAACTTGACAAGGTTGAGAAGAAAAAGTCAGCAGGCTTGCTTCAGCCTCTGCCTATTTTTGATAGACCATGGCAATCAGCCTCGATGAATTTCATATGCAATCTACCAAAGGTTGATGGCATGCGTTCAATCATGGTGGTAGTCGATCGCTTCTCCAAGTATGCGGTGTTCATTCCTGCACCTCATGCTTGTCCTGCAGATGTTGCTGCAAAATTGTTTTACAAGTACGTGGTGAAGTACTTTGGGTTGCCTGAAGACATAGTCAGTGATCGTGATACTGGATTCACTAGTAGATTCTGGACTGTGTTGTTCAACCTCATGGGTTCTGAGTTGAAGTTCTCTACAGCAAGCCATCCTCAGACTGACGGACAGACTGAAAGGATCAATACCTTGCTGGAAGACTACCTACGACACTATGTCACTGCAAGCCAGAAGAATTGGGTGGAACTGATGGACACTGCCCAGTTTTGCTATAACTTGCATAGGTCTTCTGCTATAGCAATGAGTACCAGTGAGTTAGCTATGGGACACCAGCCACTTACTCCCCATGAAGTGGTAAAACAGAGAATTGGAGGAAAATTTCCTGCTGCATATCAGTTTGCTTGTTCTAAGCAAGAGTTGCTTGACGAAGCAAAGGACAGCTTGGCCAAAGCTGCCAGACGCATGAAGAAGTACGTCGATCAAGGCCGCAGACCACTGGAATTCCAAGTGGGTGATCTTTTCTTGCTGAAATTTACTCTTGCCCTATGGAAAAGGATTAACAGCAAGGTAGTGCACCGTGGGCTCGTTCCCAAGTATGGCGGCCCCTTCGAAGTAATGAAGAAGGTCGGGAACGTAGCCTATCGTTTAAAGTTGCCTGATCGATTGAAAATTCACCCAACTTTCTATGTGAGTTTTCTGAAGCCATTTCATGAAGACTTACTGAATGCTGGAAGGAAACAAGCAAAGAGAGCTCTGTCTATTATCAAGAAGTAGTTCGACAAAGAAGTCGGGAAGATTCTGTCTCACAAGACTATGGGTTAGAGTAAGAAGAATCGCAGGACTGATTTTCTGGTACAATGGAAGGGTGGTTCTGAGGCAGATGCAAGTTGGGAAAGAGATGTGACTCTTTGGAAGTTTGAGAAATAGGTCAAGGCATATTGGGACAACCTCTCGACGAGGGCGTCGAGCTCTTCTGGTGGGGGTGGTTTGTTACCCTCTTAGCCGTTGGTGACATTGGCATATGGCAGTCTCGCCCAAAGATGCCCATGCCTTAGCCAAAAATGGGTGATGCTCAGGTGGAGTATTCCCTCATGCCAGATTGGCAGAAGTCTAATGCATGGTCGAGAGAGGCAGCCCATGCATGGGCACATTGGGCTTGATTGGATGCAACCTGTGGGTTGATTGAAGACCCTTGCATGGCTGAGTGTAGCAACACATGCATGGGCACGTGGGCACAAGGAAGCTCGCAGACAAGATAAGTCAGACGACTTGGATTATGAAGCAATGCTAGACTTGGAGGGCTGAGCCATGGGTTAGGCATGGCTAGGCACGAAGTGCAGACATTCAAAGGTTGAGGGCTCAAGAGCAAGACACATGCACAACATGTGAGAACGTTAGTGCATGTGCCCTACCGATGGTGGCAGTTCTGTACAGTTTTCAAACAAATGTGCAGTGCATGTGGGATCTCTATCAGGTGTAGACAGCGTGTAGGGAAGTTTCAGACAGTTATGTCTGTATCAGACACAACTTCCCTGCCATCCAATTGGAGAGACGGATTTGAATTATGCACATGCCTAGGCGGTTAGGCTTGTAACCGCCACCTTATTGATAAATAGGCATGCTAGGGTCTGTAGTGCACCAAGGGTGATTGGGCACGTTTTTGTAAACTGACCCTAGCCTGAGTTTCCTTACACTTTGCAGAGAAAGAAAGGTTTGGCCTGAGTGACCTGTAAAGCTTCTGTGTTTTGTGTGTGTGTGTGTTTACATTCTATCCATACTCTATTCCTGTGGGTATTTTGTGTGTTTGGCTGAGACTGAGTGTTGGATCTCAGTGCCATTATGAGATAAAAATTCAATGCAAAAATTAACCCCGTAACACCAGTATTGGTGGAAGGGAATGAACAAGGATGTAACAAGGTTCATAGCGCGATGTGCGGTGTGTTAGCAGGTGAAGATCGAACATCAAAAGCCAGGGGGCTTACTACAGTCTTTGCCTATCTCAAAGTGGAAGTGGGATAACATCACCATGGACTTCGTATCGGGTCTACAACGAATCTCGCGAGGACATAATGCAGTATGGGTTATTGTGGATAGACTCACCTAGTCTATTCATTTCTTGAGTATGAAGACCACAGACAATTTAGAGGCCTTGAGCAAGCTCTACATTCGCGAGATTGTCAGGTTGCATGGAGTTCCACTCTCTATCGTATCAGACCGTGATTCTCGTTTTGTGGCGCAGTTTTGGAAAAGTTTACGAAGAGCTTTGGGGATAGAGTTACATTTCAGCACAGCATTTCATCCCCAAACGGATGGCCAATCCGAGAGGGTGATACAGATTTTAGAAGATATGCTACGAGCTTGCGTGTTGGATTTCAAAGGAAACTGGAGTGATCATTTTCCATTGGTGGAATTCGCGTACAAAAACAGTTATCAGGCAAGTATTGGAATGGCACTGTATGAGACATTGTATGGAAGGCCTTGTCGATCACCGATGTGTTGGTTAGAAGCCGGTGAGAGAAGTTTGTTTGGATCGGAGATTGTTTGAGAGACTACCGAGAAAATTCAACTCATCCGTGAAAGGCTACGCATGGTGCAAAGTCAACAGAAAATCTATACGGGTCAAAGACGAAGACCCTTGGAATTCGAAGTGGGAGACTACGTATTCCTCAAAGTGTCACCCAAGAAAGGAGTGTTTAGATTCGGCAAGAAGGGAAAGTTAGCGCTAAGATATACTGAGCCATTTAAAATGATCAAGGCGGTGGGTAAAGCGGCGTACCAACTTTGGTTACCAGCTCAATGATCAGGCGTACACGATGTATTCCATGTGTCGAAGTTGAGAAAGTGTCAATCGGATGCTACGCCAGTCGTAGACTTGGAAGATATTGAAATTCAAGACGGATCAACCTGTGAAGATTCTTGACACCAAGGAGAAGGAGCTCTGCAACAAGTCATCCGACTAGTGAAGGTTTTGTGGCAACACCATAGAGTGGAAGAAGCTACTTGGGAACCGGAGCTAGGAATGCAAGAGAAGTACCCGCACTTATTCGCTATTTAAGGTAAGTTTCGAGGATGAAACTTTCTTTAAGGGGGGTAGATTGTAAACCCCCACATGTTTAGAAGTGACTTGATGATAGATTGATTAGTATTTCACTATATGTAATGGTGCAGAAATGAAACTCATGAATTATAACTGTAGGAAATACTAATATTGTAAAATAATAATTAAAATCAGTTTAGCTAGTGAATATATGACATAACTTATAAAAGAACTTCTATCAACTATAGTTGGGGTACAATTGTATGTTATGTGAGTTTGGGTTGGCTTTGGAAGGGTTTAGGATGGATTGAAAATAAAAAATGGAGGAAAAAGGCAAAATTGGGCAAAATCGTACCGGTACTGTGTTCCAGAGCAATTTGATCCAGAGAGTTAGACGTACCGGTACAGTGTACCAGTACTGTACCATACCGATACTGTGTACCGGTACAACAAAAAGAAGTTTGAAACTTTATGGTCTCGATCTTAGCCCGATTTTCGCCCTATAAATACATTATGACACCTCTTTTGGCTCCATTTCTGCCCCTCCTACCTTAAAAACCCTAAGAGAGGAAGAAAAACATAGAAGAAAGGAAAAGAAAAACAAGAGTTTAAAGGGGTGATTCAAGATCTAAACCTAGCTTTCAAGAATACAAGGTAGGGGATTTCTTCTCTTTTTCTTTCATTGCCATTAGGGTTTATGTATATATGTATGTTTTGCTATAAATGTGATATATATGATATAAAATCCTCCTCTCTTAGTCTTTTAAGCAAATATTACATGCTTTTAACAAAGTTAGGGTTGAATACCCATGAAATCCCTCTTTTGTTTTTAAAAAAACCCTAGTTTTTTTTACAGTGATGGATTTCCTTCTTGAATTCTTCCTTTTTATTGAATTCGACACTATAGAACTTTGTGTTGAGTAATAAAAATTATGTTATTGTGATCTCTTGTATTTTTCATACTTGGTTAGTGGAATTGTCACATGATGAATTTGGGAATTTTGTTAATACTTTGGAATTTGTCAATTAATGGAGAGTATGTTGGTTTCCTTATTGTATGGTTATTGTGACGGACTTGAATAGCCTTCAAGAAATGTCGTAGAGTGTTAAAGGTTAGTCTATCCCAGTGAAGGTGAGATGGTTGCCTAACACTTGTAGTGGGTTTTTATTTGATAATGCAACCACTATTGCTCACTGGAGTTCGAACTAGGGTTGATATACCTTTCCTGGGAAGGCACTTGTCACTGCCATTGGTATGGTAGACGCCCTTTCCCAAAGTGATTGTAATTTGCTTGTGATTGGTGAACTAGGTATAGTCGTTGGGTAGATTCATGGGAAGCAATCAACGTACATGGAACGAAAATGAACCAATATACATGAGATTTTTAACTATTATTTATTGTCGTGGAAATGGTTTCTCCAAGAACCTATTGGACATGATTTACAGTTTAGAAATGTATTTTATTGCTTTCAGTTAATTATTGCTATTGTGTAAACTTGAGATCTGTCTAAATGTCCTTGTTTTTATTTCAAAAATTTATATATGATATTTGCAAAACTAGGACACATTCTTTTGTACTAGACTAGGATATTCTTTTGAAACGATGTAAAGTCTAGTTTACTTTTATTATATTCCGCTGCGCTACATTAGTTAATCTCTAAAATGTAAATGCCAAAATTGACTTATTCTTTTGGAACAATGTTGTAAACATTATGCATATATATGATGAATGGAGAATTTTTTATTGATGAATTTATTTAGTGCTCTCATGATGTGAATGGGGATTAGCATGTAATGTCGTCTAGGGTGGTATTTGGGGTGTTACAATAATAAAACAGAAGTGCATTTGAATTTTATCTCAGTCATATTTTCACCCTCGAAACCATCACCAATCACTTACCTCACCCTTCATCCCTTTGTCAGACTCAAACGTTCAATTGCATCACTCATTTCTATCACATGTTTAATTATTAATATATTTTCTCGGTAAAAATATCACATCATTCATTTCTATCATATTTTTAATTATTTAATATTTAATTAATTTATAATTAATATATTTTTAAAAAAATTAATATAATGAGATTGATTTTTTTGGTGCTCTAATTTTATATTGTATCGTGCCTTTAGGCACCGGTTATAACTAGTATTCATATAAAACATACATAGTTATATTAAAACAGTCCATATATACTCTGTTACAATTCCTTTACACATTACATACCAAAATTTAATTACAAATCTAATTTTTCAAAAGAAATGGATTGAAAGTCACAAGTCGATTTTTCTTCCTTAAGTGCTCGAGTAAGTGCCATCTATCGGCGTATAACCCGTACTTAAAATATTTTCCCGTATAGGGTGAGCCATGCCCAGTAAAATAATTCATACAGAGGCTACTCCCCCCCCCCAAGTACACATGAAATGTTTACATACAACATTTATTCTCATCGATATTCTAAGTAAGAATATGCAACTCTATATTGGAATTTACCATGTCATGCTATGAAATGAGATGGGTCTCACTCATGCAACTTTAACCCGAGTCCTCAACGAATCCCCCAACACAATGCAATGCACTTGTAAATGAACTGTCATTTGACGAAAAATCCATCCAATGATCGTTTGAAATAAAAGTTGTTTCATTATAAAGTCAAATCAATGATGGGTATTACTCATTGAATGAGTACTCTTACAAAACAAAATCTTGTGTTTGGTTGGACAACGAATTTTGGTATCTCAACCACCGGTCCCGTAAACACCAGCACTTTTCTGGAATTTCACCGCCAAGAAGTTCCTGAACTATGTGACTGGGTTTTGCACTCGAGGGAGAGTCTAGCCCTACTTGCTATACCCGACATAAGTTTTCTTCCATGTACCCATGAGACTCAAAGAGGATCTTTGATCCACTTTTTTTCGAGCCCACATACCAACCACCAAACAAGGTGTTTGATTAACCATGCATACCACACACCCACACTCATGACTTATGCCCATGAATGTGATGCTAAATTCATGCCCAACATGCAATGAATGTCAAATGGATAACTTAAACAACATATCAACATATATCATGAACAATTATAATATATATATATATAATCTCCATAATTTCATCACAATGTCAAAACACCAACTAGCATGTATCAACATTTATATTCAACACAATTGACAAGCATGTTATTACATACATTAAATCACAAGGCGCATGGTAATACATAACAGCCCACAAGGTTATATTTTCTAACCCTAGTGTGTCCATTTCCATACACATTTTACCATGCATATAATTCACATAACAAATACCAAATAACATGTAGCAATTTAAGCATAAAACATGTAATTCACAATGGAATGCAATGGTCTAGACCCATGTCTATCAAGCCCTAGGTAATTCGTATACCTAGGCTCTGATACCAAGCTGTGATGCCCCTAAAATCGGAGGTCCTTTTTAAACCGTTGATCAACCGTCAACCCACGGAAATACCCGTGAATGCAGGATAATTCGACATCACGCTAATAATACCCCTTTTTACCGGAATTATAACTCACGCGTGCTACCCGTGATTCCTTTAATCATTTAATTCAACTGAGGTCCTATGTGCCTCAAAATACCTCATTTAATGTCTTTTTATATCATTTGAACTAAAAGAATCGAAGTCCATTGTATCACAAAAAAAAAATTAAAATTTCAGATTTTTGGAACATCTTCTAGAAGGTTTTGATCGACCTTCCGGAAGGTTCTGCCTACTATAAAAGTTCTTCCGGAAGGTTTTCACCAACCTTCCGAAAGGTTTTACCTTTTGGAAAATATTTACATTAACCTACAAGATCTTCCAAAATGTTTTGATCGACCTTCCAGAAGGTTATGCCTACTGGAAAGAATTTTATCTTAACCTTCAAGATCTTTCGGAAGGTTTTGCCTACTGGAAAAGAATTTTACCCTAACCTTCAAGATCTTCCGAAAGGTTTTGATCAACCTTCCGGAAAGTTTTGCCTACTGGAAAATATTTTTACCTTAACCTTCCGGAAGGTTTTTATCGACCATTTGGAAGGTTTTGCCATGTTTCCACAAAATCCTTCCTTTTTCATTTCCAATCCATTCCAATCAATTTCACAACCATCCAAAACATGTTTATTTAGGGTTTTCACCTAAAACATGATCCACACTAGACCATTACATACATTTACATATATTTACACATCAAAATAGAATTTTAACAAAAAATTTACAAAATGATCTATACAAGCCACAATTCGGCTTTCTTCATCCTTGAGGCTTGAAATGGGTGTCATCCACTGGTGTAAACCCTGCACCTGAAATGTTTTCCCACGAAGGGTGAGCCACGCTCAATATGGTATCTTCTAAAAAGGCTACTCTCTAACCTAAGTGCATATGAAATGTGCATATGCAACATTTAACGTATAATAATCATCCCAAGCAAGAATGTGTAATTCAAGGTGGGAATCTCACCATGACATGCTATGAAATGAGATGAGACTCAACCATGCCCTTATTCCCGAGCCCTCACCGGCTCCCACCACACAATGCAAGTCAATGTATGATAAATCTGTCATTGATGTTGTACATCATATGACAATTTTAAAATAAAACTCATGTGTCTTTATTGGGTAGCGGACTTTTGGTGTCGCACCGCTAGCTCCGCACACCGATACACTTTTTTGGACTTGTACCAACGGAAGTGTATAAACTAGTGGTCGGGTCTTGCACCCGAGGGAGAGTCTATCCCTGCTTGCTATACCCAACACAAGTTTTTTATTTTCATGCAACCGTGCAACTCTGTTGAACCTTGGTTCAACGATACCGAGCCCACTCATCATCCACCAAGTATAGTGTTTGATTTAAACATGCCTACACCACCCACACCCATGCTCAAATGCCCATGAATGCGATGTTCCCGTGTAAATGCAACGTAATGTCTAATTGCAATATTATCACCATGTTCAATATGTAATGAAAGTCATATGAACAACTCCTCATAAATCAACATTACCATGGTAATTCATATCGAAAGCATACAAATACCATAATCGATCCCAATGTCAATATCTTTTGACAACATGTATATATTAACATTTCATTCAACCCAATTTCCAAGCATATTATCACATAATCATACAATTAACATGATAAACTCATCAAGGCATATGGTAAACACACAACATGCCCACAATCAACATTTTTCTACGAAGAATTTTCATTTCTACATTTCTCAGGAAACCACTATCAAGCAATTTTTATATATCAAAATCAAGATAGAAATTATTCTACCCAATTCCAAAACCCTTTTCACTCAATCAACACAATAGGCAAGTGATAATATCTCTATTAACCTACCCATTCCATATAAACCTCCTAGGTTGGAAATAAGCCTAAATAGGAAGGAACCTACCTCTTGTAGTGTGAGGAATGCCCTTGGGAAGCTCCAAGAAATCAACCCAAGCTCCAACCCCTCTCCTTCAAATTTTTGGTTTTCTCACCTTTGGTGAAAGGCCTTGTTTTTGGTACGTAAGCGTAGCCCTTGACGAGGAGAACAACTTTTCCTCTTGGCCCGAGCAGATCCGAGTTCTATAGCTCCGTAGATCGTAGAGAGAAGATAGAGTTTTTCTCTCTTTTCCTTCTCTTTTTTCTCCCTCTTTCTATCGGTGGAGAGATGGCTAAACAATTGGGGAAAATTAGATTTTTCCCCCTATTTATATTTTTTTGAATGCTTGGCCTATAATTGGCCACATGTCTCTTTTAATTTTGGGTCCGTTTTCATCCCAAAATGATTAAATTTCGCTCCGGTTCAAGTTCAAAATATTTTTACTTTGTCTTGACTTCATTTATTTTCAAAAGTCATAATATTCCAAAAAGAAATAGTATTTTGGTTTCTCGGGGTTCGACCGTCTCGTAAAACTCAAAAAATCCAACTATTTCAGAATTCGATGAAAATTAACATGATGTCTAGATTTCGCGAGATGAATCCAACAGTGAGTTCTGTTTTGTCATCCAAGTTCTAGAAAAAAACTTTGATTTGTGACCCGTATCGTAGTGATAAATTACCGTTTTTCCCTTTATTCATAAAAGTTTAAATTTATCTGGGTTTTACAACTTAGTTATCCAAATTCAGCTTTGATGCGACCTCACCAAGGGTTTCTCCTGAAAATGAATAACACTATGATTATTCTGGCATATTTTTCATGTGTATATGTGAGATAGAATCTTATGCACAAATCGAAGTATGGTCACACACAATCCAAAAATGAAGTACATGCACAAAAATGAAACAATCTTGGCATAATCTCATGAAAGGGACGTTAGGGCACTAGATAGCAAAATCAAGTTCTCTTTTCTTTAAAGGTATTCTTTCCCCATGCTTTCTCTAGATCATTTAGGACTTTCAAGGGTTGTAATGAGGCCTTGGGGTGATATTGAAGCAAGTGAAACAAAGGATAAAGTATAACAAAGAGGGCTATTCCGAGAGGATGACCTTTATAGTCAAAAACTTCCCCTTTTTTTTTCTTTTTTGGAATCTTTAGTTTAACACCTTCAATCACTCTTTGTTTCTTTTTCATTCTTTCTCTTAACATTTTCTTTTTTGTTTTCTCATTCTTTTTTTCTTTCACCCATTATTCTCTCCTTTTTCTTGGATTTTTCATTCCTTTCCATTCAACACTTTTGAAATTCACATCCTTTATCCCCTTTTGTGGGTTTCCACACCACTACTCCATCTTTTTATGATCTCTCATGGTCGGTCTTAGAACAACCAAGGTGTGGTAAATTTTTGTCATTTTACACTAGCTTGGTAAATTGTGTGGCATGGAAACAAATTTTCAACAAGGCTTAATTGTAGCACTAGAGATAATATTTTCACAAGAAAAAGACTAAGGATCAAAGTAAGTCAAAGATGGCCTAAGATCATTTCTAGATAAGCATGGGAGAGCATATTGTGTTTTAAGACAAAGTCAATCAACTACCCAATTTCACTCTAACTAAAACAAGCATAATGAGATTATTGAACAAATTTGAAATTTGAAACATTGTTCATTGAGTAAATGTAAGTTCCCTCCAACAAGGATTGGCACTAAAGCTCTCATTGGTACTTATTCATCTCCACTATTCATGTTAAGCTCTAAAATGTGAACTTAATCCGTAAATTTTTGAAATTACACATTCAAGAAGCACTTATGGGTGAGTTCAAAAGCAAACATGTATGTGATACTCTTAGCAATAGGATAAACTTCTATGATGCTCTCATGCATTCAAAGTTCAAAGCAAAGATCAACAAATCAATAAACCCACATCACTTTGAATGGGAAAATATAGGTCAACATTCAGATACTTTTCACAAAAAAAATCAAATTTTTTACATATTTTGCAACTATTCTACAAAAATTAGGTCAAATATGTCAATGGCGAATTTTACCACAAAATGATATCATTAACAACAAAAATTGGTGTAGCATACAAATGGTACACCTTACCCCCAACTTAATTCATGTATTGTCCTCAATGCAACTAAAAATATATGGTATGCAATGATAGACTAAAACAATAGGGTTAGAGAACTCCTCGCACTGAGCTTGACAAAAACACCGTAATCTACATATTTAAAGAAAGAAAAAGACACAAAGATGAAAGTAGTAAACAAAATAACTTGAAAGTAAATGATAAAAGAGAGAGACTGTACACTAAAATCTACATCAACTATTATTCCTCCACAACGTTCGGGTAGACCGGATCCACTAACTCCTCCTCCACCACCACCATTTGAACCTCAAAACTCTTGAAGAATGGCTTAAGTCTTGGGCTATTGACCTTGAATGTTTTTCCATGCTCAGGGTTTGTAATTTCTACGGCTCCGTTGGGGTAGGCCACCTTGACAAGATAGGGGTCATCCCAACAAGATCAGAGTTTTCCTTGAAAGATAGAGAGTCAAGAATTATACAAGAGCATTTTTTGTTCGAGTTCGAATGTCTTTCTCACAATGGATTTATCATGAAAAATTTTAGCCCTCTCTTTGAAAATTTTTGAGCTCTCATATGCATGTCTACAAATTTCCTCTAATTCATTCAACTCCAACTTCCTATTCTCTCTGATTATTCTCAAGTTAAAGTTAAAGGTCTTGATGGCCCAATAAGCTTTGTATTCCATTTCTATCAGTAAATGACAAGTCTTGCCTACAAATTGAGTATTTTTGGCTTGATGAAATTGCGAGTTTTCAATTATTTTATGTTCATTTTTATTTGTTTTGATTTTTTTGATGTTATTTGGTAGAAATCATTATTTGGAAGTAAACAAGATCATTTAGAAGGAAACAAAGTCAATTTGAAGCCTAAGTGTTGAATTTTTTAAGGCTAAGCAACAAGAGAAACTTTAGGGTTAAAAAGGGCTGGCACAAATTCAGCGCCTTTGTGCCCTCATTCTTCCCATGCAGCATAAAGCCAGCGCCTAGGTGCGTGTGTTGGCTTTGGATGCAAATTTTGACTTATTTTGACATGAAATTGAACCCTAATGGTACATATATGCTAGGGTTTGAGTTGGAAAGGAATAGACTAATTTTGGGAGATGCAAAAAATGGGAAAAGACCAAGGATTGATAGAAAATTGAAGACAAGAATCGAAGGAAGTGAACGAAGAAGATCGAGATTGAAGGCTAGAGAGGGATTGAAGATTGCAACTAAGTTTTCATTCTTTTCTCTTACTTTTACTTCTTGATTTTTTGAGATGTTGTTTAATTTTAAAATGATGTTTTTCAATTATATTATGCACTAAGTTTTTATTAAGATTACAACGGAACCTGATGTTTAGTTAAATTGGTCTACTCTCGTTTCTAGTTGTGACTAATCATACATGAGTTGTTCATCATATTTTGTGCTTAATATATAATTATTTGGCCATCAATTAATTTGATAACCTAGATGAAATTGGGAAATGAATTCTAGGTTTGGATTGAAATATGATGACATGTGTTTGGTTAATTCTTCTTCGGATTAAATAGTTGGGTTGTGTATAGGATAGGAATATACCTATATATTGTGTGTAACTTTTATGAGAGTTTGAACTTAATGAATCTTTTTCAACTTATTTTGCATAGGAATATAGTAATTTAATTGAAAAAGATAATTTTATCTAACTATCGGAAGAAGTTTGATAAATAACTTTGAATTCTCAGTTAACAACTTATTTTGATCAATTAATAGGAAAGAAAGTGGAAAGATTTATACGAAGCATTAGGGGAAGTTATAATCTTAACTTATTTTATCCTATAAATTTAACCCTTGATTGTTACATTTAGATTTAGTCATTCCATAGTTAATTCCAGTTATTTAAATAAGATTGAAATGATATAAAATTAGTATTTGGAATTTATTAGTAATAATTCTCCGTGGAAACGATATTCTACTTTTCACTTTATTACTTGTTGAGCGTGTATACTTGCACGTAAATTGTCAATATCAAATTCGAACAACAGTGACCCAAAGGAACATGATGCTCCTCTCTCCTATGCTTGTTATCAAGATATTTGACTGCTAGGCATCGAATTTATGGGTACCTTCTCCATGTCTTTTGGCTACCTATACATATTACTGGCAGTGGACTACGTGTCCAAATGGGTGGAGGCTATCCCAACCAAGACCAATGACCACCGAGTCGTGGTTAAGTTTCTCAAGGAGAACATTTTTTTTAGGTTTGTAATGCCTAATGTTATGATAAGTGATGGTGGTTCGCATTTCTGTAATAGGTCATTTGCATCTTTAATGCATAAGTATGACGTCACACACAAGGTGTCCACCACGTATCACCCATAAACCAATGGTCAAGTCAAGTTGGCCAATAGGAAAATCAAGAACATCCTAGAGAAAACGGCAAATCCCAATAGGAAGGATTGATCACTTAGGTTGATCGATGCTCTTTGGGCTTATCGCACTGCTTACAAGACTATTCTAGGTATGTGCTTTATTGTTTCCGTTGTTGTTTTCCTTAATCTCCGCACATCACCCTCAAATGTGCATGTGGCTTTTATGTGTCAGGGAGTGTCACTCTCCCTCAGAATGATGCAAGAGATGGGGCAACGGAATGAGGTGGGGGAATGAATGGAATATGTGTGTGTGTGTGTACAAAAATGCTCCTCAAGCGTAGAGAGACTTTTGAATGTCATGTTTTACTTGGAAAAGTATTTCAAGGTCGTCACCTCAGGGAATGAAGGGAATTGTGTGAAGACGATTTTGTTGAAAATGGGAAAATGCAAAATCTTTTGAAGTTTGAAGTTGGTGATTTGTTCTCTTGTTAAAAATGTAAGGAAAACAAGTGTTGGCTAATCCGAAGAGGTCATTCCAATAGGAATACCAACTCAACTAGAAACCTTCCTTTAATAGAGCCTAGATACTCGATTGATTCGTGTGAAGCTTGAGACTAAAATGAAAGTGAGGATCAAAACATACCCCGTGACAAGTCTATGGGATATCAAAGACTCACAACCATGTCCTCACCCCAACCCAGTCAAACCAAACCATCATACTCTGAGAGGAGGAAAGAAAATGATTTGAAATGACACACCCAAAGGAAGGTCTCCCTTGTATTAGCCAACTTAAAATCTAGCTTCTTATGAAAGTAAGAAAGAAATGCATAATGTAAAGACATTGTAAGAAATAAAGCATGAAACTTAAATTAATCATGAAAACTTAAACTATGAAGAAAAATATGCAATACCCATTTTAAAGCTTGAAGTGATGAAAACTTAAATGCATTAATGGTAGATTCAAGAACATGAAACTAAACTTGCAATACACTTGAAATAAATAAGATTAAAGTACAAGAATTAAAGATTACAAGATATTTAAAGCTTACTACAACTGAAATGGAGAAGAAAATGCAAAAACATGAGCTTTTCTATGTAACTATTCATCATCTTCCTCCTTGCTTCTCTAAGCTTAGGTTGTCACCCCCTCAAAGCTTGTGGAATGTTGAATATATGGTGGACTAATTCATTTTCATTCATGAGGCTCCCTTAGCTTGTGAGAGCAAACCTCCCATCCATAGGAGGCTGAGTTAATGCTTGGACAAGGCTAACCTACAACCCTCCCCCCAAGCCTCCATCTTTCTCTCTCCTCCTCTCCTATCCTCCATCTTCTTTTGCTGACTTTGGGGTGTAGGGGGCATGTATGTATGTAGAATATGTCAGGGGACAAGTGGGAGAATCATAGATGGGACCCCCAAGCAAGTGGAACATGATTTTCAAGTGTTCTGTGCATTCTGGGCAAAACCTTCCTAAAGGTTCATTCTAGTAGGCTAAACCTTTCAGAAGGTCTTTTAGAAGGTGATAGCTCAGGACCAGTTTTTATAAAATTGTCATAACTTTTGATCCAACAGTTGGGTTGAGCTGAAATTTTGACAAAATACAGAATACATCCAGATCTAAAACTTTCATGTTTTGAACTTTTTCAGATTCGAAGTGGATCAAGAACAAACATGAGAAAAGCAGCGGTACTGTGTGAAAAATGTGGAAAACCAATGGGCTAAACCTTCCAGAAGGTTTAGCCATGAACCTTCCAGAAGGTGATCATCCAAATCGAATTTATATTGGTTTTTTCACCTTCTAAGCCTTCCAATCCTCATTTAATGTGTCCATCTCTTCACCACTCATCCAGACTTAGTTGCAAGGCTCAAAAATCAAGTATTTACACTCTAATTGCCAGCAACATCAAAATTTTCACATTATTCATAACTTTAACTAACTCTAAGTAATTAAATGCAAAGTTAAGTTAAAAAACATGAAATGAAACCATTAAATATATAATGTTATGTGCTCATCACACTCTCCCAACTTAAGTTTTGCTAGTCCCTAGCAAACTAAATGTAAAAATTAGCCAAACAAAAATAAACCTATTATAATTTTGTTGTTGCATTTAGCATATGCAACAAACCTTTAAACCCCTTGGTGATCCCTAGTGGACAAGTTTTGTCTCGTGAAGGTACCTACAAACTTCTTCATATCCAACAATGGAAACATATGATGTTATCCTAAATAGCCCTAGGATGTCAAGATAGCTTGTCCAAAGCACCCAAACTAATCACACATGAATCACATCATAGCCTTAAATGTTATACTAGAGTATTCACCTACACATTTCCTTTCAAAACTCGTGTGTGTGTGAAATAAATATGTAATTTAAGCATTTACTCAACGGAATCCACATTCACTTACCTATCCAAATTCATATTTGATGCAAAACTCACTAAGGGTGTCTCTCAACAATGAATCACACTATAGTTATATTGGCATGATCTCCATGTGTATGTGTGAGATAGTATCTTGTGCACAAAATGAAGTATGCTCACATATAATCCAAATGAAGTTCATGCATGAAAATGAAACAACCTTGGCATAATCTCATGAAAAAAATGCTAGAGCATTAGATAGCAAGCCAACTTTTCTTTTTCTTTAAAAGTATGCATCTCCCATACTTTTCTTAATCATTTATGACTTTCACGAGTTATAATGGGGCCTTGGGGTGGTAATGAGGCAAGTGAAATGAAGGATATAGGGTAACAAAGAGAGTTTTTCCAAGTGGATAACCTTTATTTCGAAAAGGTCTCCCTTTTATGGGATTTCTAGGCTAACACCATCACTTCACTCTTTGTTTCTTTTGCTTTGATAATTCTTTCTTCTTTCACCCCTTTCTCTCTCCTTTTTCTTGGATTTCTCATTCTTTTTCCATTCAAGTCTTCGAGTTTCAACATCATTCATCCATCTTGTTTGAATTTTCACACCATACTTCCTTCTCTTTTATGATCACTTATACTCAGCACTAGGAACAACCAAAGTGAGGTAGATTTTATCATTTTCCACTGGCTTGGTCAATTATGTGGCATGGAAATGAATTTTCAACAAGGCTCAATCACGGCACTAGGGATAACATTTTCACAAGAAAAAGGCAAAGGCTCAAAGAAATCAAGGATGGCCTAAGATTATTTCTAGTTAGGCATGGAGAGCATTGTACATATCAAGACAAAGTCAATCAACTACTCAAATGCACCTAACCAAAGCAAGCATAATGAGATTATTGTATACATTTGAAATTTAAAAAATTATTCTTTGAGTAAATGTAAGTTCCCTCCAACAAGGATTGGCACTAAAGCTCTCATGGGTCATTACACATCTCCACTATTCATGTCAAGCACTAAAATATGAATCCAACCCGTAAATTACCAAAATTACACATTCAAGGTGCACTTAAGGTTGAGTTCAAAAGCAAGCACATATGCGAAATTCAGCTATAGGATAAACTTCTATGGTGTACTCATGTTGGAAAACCCAGGTAAATTTAAACTTTTTCTGAAAAATGGCAAAATGGTAATTTGTCACTATAATGTGTATTTAAAATACTCATGTTCTAGAGCTCATATGACATAACGGACTTCGCCGTTGGATTCATATCGCGAAATCTAGTTGTCCTGCTAAATTTCATCAAATTCTGAGATAGTAGAATTTTTGCACATCGTTTGAGGCGACTGGGTGGCGGCTGACCTCACAAAGGTCCCCACAAATAAAGTTTTTAAAATTTTCTTAGAATTTGATTAAATTTCAAATAGAATTAATTTAAACTTAAACCGGGATGTAATGAATCGTTTCCGGACGAAAGCGGACGCAAACAAGTGAGGGACACTTGGCACAACTCGGGCCAAATATTAAAGTTATAAATAGGGGTAAATGTTTGATATTTCAGCAGAAATATCGGCTGAAATTCTGCCAAAAACATGTGGGAGAGAAAGAGGGAGAAAAGAGAGAAAGTTCAACCTTCTTTTGTCGATTCCCCTAGTTCTGTCGCTCGGATTGACTCAGACCAAGAGTTAAAGTCAATCACTGCAACAAGGGCTACACAACCACACCAAGAACGAGTGATTTCACTGAAGATCCAAAGGGAGACTTAGGTAAAATCAAGAGTTTTGTGAGCTTGGGAGGTGTTCTTGAAGCTCTAGCCTTCATTCTACGCTACAAGAGGTAGGGTTCTTCCTATTTTGGTTTTATTTCTACCTTTTGGGCTGAATTAAAGGGGCTGTTATGTGGTTATTTAGAGACTTTTTTTTGGTTGTTTAGGGGATGAAATTAAGGGCTGTTAAGGGGCTGAAATTGTGGATGATTTGGGTTGATTTTGTGGACTACTTTGGACTATTTTTATGGACTGTTTTGGACTGATTTTATGGAATGTTACGTGGCTAAAATATAAACTGAAATATAGACTATTATGTGGCTGCACAAATGAACTAAACTATAGACTATTTTAGTGGCTATTTTATGGCCTGATTTGGGGCTATTTTGTGGGCATATTATATGTCTACATTATGCCTTGAGAATTAAGTGTGTTATTGCTTGATTATGTAGTAACATGCTTAAGGAATTGTGTTGAAGAAATGTTGATATATGTGTATTAATATATTGACATTGGGATGAGTTTTTTGGAGGTTATATGCATATGATATAATTGTCCATGATACATGATGAAATGTGTGATTTAAGTTGTCCGTGTGACATTCATTACATATGAGACATGACATTGTCATTCAATGGCACATTACATTGCATATGCAAGAGGACATCGCATTTCATGGGTATGAGTACATGGTTGAAAGCAAACACCACATTTGGTGATTGATAGGTGGGCTCCGTACCGTTAGACCAAGATTCAAAAGAGTCGCACGTCGCATGACAAGGAAAACTTGTGTCAGGTATAGCAAGAAGGGCTAGACACTCCCTCGGGTGAAAAACCTGGTTACTTGTTCATACACTCCAATGGTGAAAGTCCAAAAAGTGTAGATAGGCTTGCAGAGTCGATGGTGTGATTCCAAAATCCGCTACCCATAAAGACTCATGGTTTTGTTTATGAAATGATCAGTCGAGGTGCAAAATCCAACAAATTTTAGATTATAAACACATAACTTTTATTTCAAAGTGATCATTGGGTGTAATTCATCAATAACGGATTTTATTACACATTGACATTTCATTGTGTGGTGCGAATTGGAGAAGACTCAGGTTATGATACATGAGCGAGTTTCATCTCTTTTCATAGCATGGTATGGTAGAATTCCAACCTAGAATTGAATATTCTTACTTGGAATGTTGATGTGAATGTTAATGTGAATATGAATTGTTGAATGTGAACATTGCACATGCACTTAGGTGGGAGTAGCATCTGTAGGAATTACTCTACTAGGCGTGACTCACCCTATACGGGGAAAACATTTCAGGTGCGGGAAATACGCAGGTGGACGGCTCTCATTCAGGGCCGCAAGGGTGAAGAAAGCCGATTTGTGGCTTTTATAACTCCTTTTGTAAAAATTTTGGAACAAACTAGTTTTGGCTTGTAATGTATGTAAAAGGATTGAAATTTGAACTTGTATTAAATATGTTTGATGCATAGGTGTGATGTGTTTCTAGGTCACAGTGGTGCATGGCAGTGTTATAGTTTTATACGTCATGTTATACTTTTATACTTCATGTTACACTTTACACGTCATGTTATACTTTTACACGTCATGTCACACTTCATACATTGACATAGGAACCCCAGTTTTAGGGGCGTCAAAAGTATGGATAAATGGATCCGGTGTAGTCAGTGTTTTATATAAGGCCTCGGATGGGTCATATGATTGTATAATTGCACAGGTTGTATTTTGGGTAGAGTTCCCCGTACAAAGGAGACTCTGCCCAAATTTGTGTTAAATTAAGAACTCTGGTAAATGGACCATAACGGTGTGATATCGAGTTACTCAGTATCCACGGGTATTCTGCAGGTTTATGGGTGATCAACTGACCCCGAAATTTTAGGGCATCACACGTGTGTTCAAAGTTTATAATGAAGATCTAGCAATCACAATTCCCAAAACAATTAGGATAGGGGAATAGAGTTCAATATTAGATATTTTCCACCAAAAATTTCCAAAATTTTCACATTTCCAACTATTATGTAAAAAAAGTGGTGGAACATATAAATGGTGCATCTCACCCCCTCCCCAACTTGAACTATGCATTGTCCTCAATGCACAAGGAATCATGCAATGAGAAAAATGAAAGTAATAGAAGAAATAAGATACCCCCTCTTTTTTCTTTTTCTTTTCAGTAAACATATAAAAGGGCAAATGAAACACAAAAAAACTTGTTTACACCCCCAAATTTGAACTCGCACATGATATTGAATAAGATTTGTTACAATGATGCTCAAAATGAATTGAGTCCAATTTAGAGAGAGGTAAACAACTTCTACACTACAACAAGAAGAAAATAAAAATACAACAATAAAAGAATCTAATTCCTATGTACATGAAACTAAAATACAAAGGACTCACGTAAATCCGGCTTCAATTCGGATATAAGCTTGTGCCCATTGATTTTTTTTATTTTAAAATTTTTTTTGTTGTATAAATTCCCTTCCTAACCAATTTATCCAACAATACAAACGATAAGGATTAAAAAGTCTCAACCAAACAGAGGTGTATGAAAGTTTATGAAATTCCAAAAATGGAGTACACAATTTCTCTTGAAGAATTTCTACACTTAACTCCCTTTCAATGCCCTCTCCAAGTTGAAAAGTGTGAACCTCAATACCACTATTTGATGACAAAATGACCTTGGGCTCATTAGCCTCAAGTGAGATAATATATTCATTAAATTTTTCACAATCTAGAGTGGTAGGAGATTCAACATTAATATGCATTCTATTGGGATGATCATCCTCAATACATTGACTATGCTCAAGATGTTGTTCTTCATGTCTGGTAATTATAGCATTAGTCAATGCATTAAGGTCATCTCTAATTTTATAAAGTTGTTGAGCTACTTTGGCATTGACTTCTATTTGTTGGGCATTGACTTCCATTTGTTGCGCATGGCATTGCATGAACTCGTAAAACGCATTTTTCAATTCTTGTTCGGTTGAGTCCTCATATGCTGGATAGTGAAAAAATTCATTTGGTGGTGTGAGATCGAATGAAAAATTATAAGGTTCATTCTCCCAATCATAACTTGAATAACTCGTTGCAACATAATGGTTGGGGTAAAAATTTAAGTAGGTCAAAACTGAATTTAAACCTTCACATGCAAAGTCTTGAACCGGATAATTTATCAGGCAGTCACTAGTGATGTGCCTATACTCATCACTAATCTCACACACATTTTCAAAATAAGGGGCATTTGATACATTTTCATAAAATTTAGGAAACATAACACAAAACATAAAATAAAATAAACTATTTACAAATTAGACGACATACCTTCTCCTGTGATGAAAATCACGAGACTTACCTATGCCGTCCAAAATCACCTTCAAACTCGATGCTTAACCTTCCCCGGCAACGGGGCCAAAAATATTTGCTTCAGAACGTTGTTGTTTTTCCTATGCTCTAGACATCATCTCTCAATATATGTATGAAGGGGAGTGTCACTCTCCCTCGGAATGATGTCAAAAGAAAGGGCAACAAAATGGTACTGGAATGAAATGGAATGTGTGCATGAACAAAAGTGCTTCCCAAGCGTAAGAAGACTTTTGTGTGTCGTGTTTTACTTGGAGCTATTCCTATTTCATCTCCTCAGGGAAGGATGTGAATCGTGTTGAAGGTGATTTTGGTAAAAACAAAGTGTAAAACTTTTTGTTGTTGAAGTTTGGTTTGTGAATTGTATTGTGATGAAAATGAAATGAGAAACAAATGTTGGCTAATTCAAAAGGTTCACTCCAATGGGAATGCAAAGAAACTCGAAACCTTCCTCTAATGGTGCATAGATAAACGATTTATTCATGGGAAGTGAGGGACAAGATGGAAGTAAAGATCCAAGCATAAACTGTGACAAGTCCATGGAATATCAAAGACTCACATCCACACTCGACCCAGTAATACCAAACCATCGTACACCGAGAGGAGGAAACAAAATGAGTTAAAATGGCATACCAAAGTGGATGTCTCCTTTCCATTAGCCAACTAAAAAGCTTAGTTACTCATGTTTAAAGTAAAGACAACAATGTAATGAGAAGACATTATAAAGAAATGAAGGTTAGAGCTAAGTTAAAGCAAGAAAACATAAACTAAAAGAGAGTGCATTGAATACCCATTTTGAAACTAAGAAATGAAGAAAGCTTGAATTGCATTAATGGTGAAAGCTAGAATGAAAGACTAAACTTGAAAACAACTTGCAATAAATGACATTAAAGTCTTTAAACAAAGCTTAGAAATGTCTTTACACTCTCTCTATATATATTACAATCTATATCCCATAATCATGAATAATGGTGCAAGAGCTTCCCAAAAATGTCCATGGAGTGTCCCCAAGCCTGAGTGATGTGATTCCAATCATAGGGGGCTGCAAGGGATGGGATAATGCAGGCTAGGACAAGCTTATCCTTTCTCTCTTGCCATGCCTCTTCTCTCTCCTCCTCATTAATGCAAAAGTCATCCAAGTCCAAGTATAGTTGAGGGGAAGCTCTTAGACGTGCAAGAGATGCCATAGGATTTGTTGGAGAAGTGTAAGTGGGACTCCCAACTGTCTGGGAAAACTGAGCAAACCTTCTGGAAGATTCATTCCAATAGACAAAACCTTCCAGAAGGTTTCACTTCAGTAGGCAAAACCTTTCAAAAGGTTTTGGCAGTGAAAAGGAAATCCAAGGCAAAACCTTCCTGAAGGTTTTACCCAAACCTTCTGGAAGGTTTTCAACCAATTTTTTATTTTCTTGGTTGCTTCTCCCTCCAAACCTTACTCTAAGCTACCCTTTCCTCTTCATTGACCTTAAACACTTCAATGGGGGTTTAACTAATTGCATTTGCATTATTTTACTTGCATTCACATAAAACTCCATCAAAACAAAAGTTAAGCCCATTTCTCCCCAATTTCATGACAAAGGCAAGAATGAAAGGCATATTAGCACACAAAATGTACATGCTTTTGTACTAATCACACCCCCAAACTTAAGCTCTGGTAGTCTCTAGCAAACATTATTTCTAAATGCAAGCTATAAAACAAACTACGATCCATGCATACACATAATCAACATCCAAACACTTAAAATGAAAAAATCATACTGGAATTACACAAATAGCTTTAGGCAATGATTAAGCAAAAGAAATGTGGTATTTCATTGATGATTCCAATAAAGTTCTTTACAATGGTTCAAGTTCCAAAACAAAATGGTCTAATCCTAATGACACTTCTACTAGCTGATACAAGAACACTAGTCTTGTACAACTAAGAACCAAAACAAACTACAAAAACTCCTCAATCATCATCCACATCAAAGGCATCCTCGTTCTCAATCTCAGACTCGGACTCGGACTCTGACTCTAAATCCTCCTCGTCATCGTCATCCTCTCCCACCTCCAAAGTGGTAAAAGGTATGGGAGCTGAGGCTGATGGTCCAGCTGGCTGTGGTGGAGGTCCTCCGGGGATAGGCCTTCCCAGGAATGTAAGTTGGAATAGCTGCAGCATCATCTCTAAAATCTCATGCACCATCGACTCCAAAGCATCCATGTGCTGCGACATGGTTAAGCTAGGGCAAGTGTAGGTGCTGGTGGTGGGGGTGTTGCAGATGACTGTTAGGCCTCAGAATGCTCTGGCTCCCTAGCCCTAGTTCTTTCCCCCAAGTCCTGGCAGCCCTCTTCGAACAGCTAGACTTCCTTATACCTCTAGTCTCAGGGGAAAGCAGTGCGTCATGTGTATACATCTTTACCTTAGCCTGAGCATAGAGCTTGGTGACCAGGCTACCAAAGGGAAGGTTTGCCTTTGGCTTTGCAGCCTGGCCAAACTTTCACATCTCCAACCAAATGAAGTATGCCATATCAATGGTAACTCCCGTCATGAAAGCATAAAGCAAGGCCAACTTCTCATAGGTGAGGGCCACGTAATCTCTAAGAGTCCTACTCCCCTCCACGTTGTGTGGGTAAACTAGGGTGATCAGGGGATGCCTCTCATACCCCATCACTGTGGCAATCATAGTGGGATCACCTCGAATACCGTACCCCTCACATTCGTCCTCAACTTACCCCATAGTCACCAAACACCGACAACTTCTAATAGAATTCCTGACACAAACTCAAATTATAACCCTTGACCTACTCGAACCAGAATCGCAACCCCCGTTGTTTAATAATCTTCACCACCTCATGTGTAGGCCCCAGAGAAACTTTATCCACATAGCGTTCAAAAGTCATGCCCTTTTACTCAATCCTTTGTTTTCAGGCATCATACCTAGCTTTGGTTCGCCTCTCTTGACCACTTGGGCCCTCCCCGGTTCTCTTCTAAGAGCTAGAGCTAGTGGGGGTGGAGGAGATACGGGACCAGTGCTCTGGGTATGGGCCATGAGCATCAACAATGCCCCCAAACCAAAAACCAGATAAAACATTCTCCACAAACTCTCAAATAGCTCAAACACCTCCATCAACATCACATTTGTATAAGCCATCACCACAAAGTTGATGAAATCAGAGAAGATTAAAGTGGATTTTAGAAATTTAGGGGAAATGGAATTCTAGGGTTTTATGGAGAACACTTGGTATTTTTGGGCTAAAGCACCTTAAAATTGAACCTTAATTAAGAGAAACTTGGAATTGTGAAGTTTGGGGAGGTATTTTGAAGGTTAGAGGAGAGTAAGATGAGAGGAGAAGGCCTGGGATGATTTGATTTGGGGGGAAAGTGAAGATTTTTTTCAAAAAAAATCTAACTTAAAACCCTCATTTTTAGGTTTCTGGGCAAAACCTTTCAGAAGGTTATGCTTACTACTTGGGTTTAAAAATTCCAATAGGCAAAACCTTCTGGAAAGTTTTGCTCATTGGAACAAAACTTCTAAAAGGTTTCTAACTAAACCTTCCGGAAGGTTTTGCCTTTGCTACAAAACCAAACCTCTGTTCAAAAACTCACATCCAACCCACTACTCCTAAACTCCAAAACATTTAAACACATTTTCTAAGACATATAACCTTCCAAAAGCTTAAACCACACTTATATACCACAATTGGTTGATAGTACCCAAAGTCATTTCCGAAATTGCAACATTATTTAGGATTTTGATGTTTTCAAAGCACAAGTCATGAATTTCTAACTTAAACTACCAAAATGAATACCCAAATTGTAAAACATGAATTCAAATAACAAGGACATTTCTAAATCTAATAAAACATCAAAAGTTGAGCAATATTCGCTTATTCTACAAGCATGGAGCTATTTAACACATTGCTCAGATGACCAAACTAAGCACACATGAGCGTCACTATAGCCTTAAATACTAATCTAAACTATTCACCTACACATTCATTTTCAAACTCGTGAATATGTGAATTGGAAAAATAATTTGAGCATTTACACAACAAAATTCACATTTGAATGGCTAGCCAAATTCAGCTTCAACGTAAAACTCACCAAGAGTCACTCTTAAGAATGAAATACACTATAGTTATCCTGGCATGCACTCCATGTGTATATGTGAGATAGAGTCTTGTGTACAAAACAAAGTGTGCTCACATGCAATCCAAAATTGAGAATGTCAGCATACCATGAATAATTAGAATGAATTGAAAGTAATTGATCTTAGGGAAAAAATCTGGGATAGGAATGTGCTCATCGGCATCTTGCACCACCAGTCGAGATAAATGGTCCGCCACCACATTCTCCACTCCCTTCTTATCTTTAAGTTTCAGATTGAATTCTTGGAGTAGGAGGATCCACCTGATAAGTCTCGATTTGGCATCCTACTTAGGCAATAAATACTTCAAAGTAGAGTGATATGTATAGACTACTATAGGTGAACCAACGATGTAAGAACAGAACTTATCTAATGCAAATACTACCGCTAACAGCTCCTTTTCTGTGGTAGTATAATTCATTTGGGCCTCATTGAACGTTTTACTAGTGTAGTATATTACATAAGTTCTATTATCCTCCCTTTGATGAAGCACTACACCGACCGCATAATCACTTGTGTCGCACATAAGCTCAAAAAGTAAATCCCACTTGGGTGGTCGTATAATCGGAGGTATGACAAGCATGCTTTTGAGTTTTATGAAAGATGCCTCACAATCATCTGACCACTCGAATGGGACATCCTTAGATAATAAAATGGTCAAAGGTCGGGCCAATGCACTATAAAATTTATGAAACAATAATAAAAAGTTGTATAGCCTAGAAATGACATAATATCCTCTTTGGCTTGGGGAGGTTAGAGATGGCCTCCAGCTTTGATCTGTCAACTTCGATCCCTTTCGCCGAGACGATGTGCCCGAGAACAATTTCCTCCATCACCATGAAGTGACATTTCTCCCAATTCAAGACTAAGCTCTTCTTTTCACATCTCTCAAGAACCTTCTCTAAATTCTCCAAGCATCCATTGAAAGAATTGTCAAAGCCCGAGAAGTCATCCATAAACACCTCAACAATCTTCTTCACCATATCTCAACATCTTAAAAATCCATAAAAAAATTTCATCACCATAGACCGAAAGGTTCCAGAGGCATTACATAGCCCAAACGACATGCAACGGTAAGCAAAGGTACCATAGGGACAAGTAAAGGTGGTCTTCTCCTGGTAAGCAAAGGTACTATAGGGACAAGTGAAGGTGGTCTTCTCCTGATCTTCCAATGCAATCTCGATTTGATTATAGTCGAAGTATCCATCTAAGAAGCAATAGAATAGATGCCCCGCTACTTGTTCCAACACTTGATCGAGGAATGGCATTGGAAAGTGATCTTTTCTTGTGCGCATGTTAAGCTTCCGGTAATCAATACAAACTCTCCAACCTGTGATCACCCTTATGGGAATAAGCTCATTCTCTTCATTATCTAGAACTGTGACTCCTAACTTCTTTGGTACTACTTGCGTGGGGCTAACCCACTTACTATCAGCAATCGAAAAATGATGCCCACGTCAAGTAGTTTCAACACCTAGCCCCTTACCACCTGCTTTATGATTGGGTTCAACCTTTGTTGTGGCTATCAAGACAGTTTGTAGTCCTCTTCAAGATAGATCTGATGTACGCAAAAGATGGCCCTTATCCCTTGGATGTCAGCAATTGTCCAACCAATCGCCCCTTTATGCTTCCTCAACACTTTCAAAAGCTCTTTTTCTTACTTTGTATCCAATGTTGAGCTAATCACCACTGAAAATGTCTCATCTTTCCCAAGAAATTCATACTACAAATAAGAAGGTAATGGCTTCAATTCCAAAATGGGCTTTTGTACATCCGATGGAAAGATCTTCTTTTCTTGATGTGGAAGTTTCTCAAACGTAGGGATCCATTTCTCTACCCCTTTCAAACTTTTTGATTCCTCTTGTTCCTCAAACTCTTCTAGATTAACATTCTCCTTTTTTTTCAAATTTAACATGCCCAAAAGTTCCAAGTGTTCTTCCGACTCCATGCACCTCCTCATCATCCCCTGGTTGCTTGGACAAGTTGAACACGTTGAGCTCCATAGTCATTTTCTCAAATGCTAGCTTCATAAGACCATTTTTTCAATTAATCGCAGTATTAGATGTGGCAAGAAAAGGTGTTCCAAGTATTACAAGAATTTGAAAGCTAAGATTTGTAACTGAGTGTGTCAAGCACAATAAAATCAACAGAAATGTAAAATTTATCTACTTGCACTAAGACATCCTCAACTAATCCCCTCGGGGTTCGAACACAATGGTTCGCCATTTGAAGTGTGATTTGAGTAGGCTTTAATTCCTCGAGCTGAAGTTGTTGGTACACCGAATATGGAAGGAGGTTCACAATAGCCCCCAAATCAAGGAGCGCTTGCTCCACCCAAAAAATTTCGATGGTTATGGCAATGGTAGGATAGTCGGGGTCTTTAAACTTCGGAGGCGTGTTTGTCCTCAAAATTGAACTCATTTTCTCGGTGAGAAATGTTTTCTTGTGGACATTGAGCCTCCTTTTTATTGTGCATAAATCCTTCAAGATCTTTGCACAAGATGGAATTTACTTTATTGCATCAAGGAGTGAAATGTTGACCTTTACCTAATTAAACATACCAAGTATATTAGCATAATTAGCCACCTTGACAGGGCTTCAAACTATTAGGAAAAGGAGCAGGCATGGGAGAAACAAGCACACTTTCATCAATCAATTTTTCTTTCTCAACCACCTCACCCATGGTGTCTTTTTATTTTGGCAATGTGGCCTAGGGTGAGACCTTTGGCATAATAGTTTAATCAATTTTCTTACCACTATGAAGGGTGGTGACCACTTTAAGTAGCTCACAACTCGTATTAGAGGGTTCGGATGACTCAATGCAATGTTGACCTCTTGAATTTTCTTGGGGTTGAGCGGGGAGCTTTTCCTTCTCTTGTTGTGCTGCCCCCATGGAATTAGTCAGCTTTGTGAGTTGGGTCCGAATGTCATTAAAAGTTACGACATTTTGATTGTTGATGGTAGTTTGACTTTGAATGAAATTATTCTAGTTTTGATTGATAGTAGTCTAGCTTTAAATGAAAACATGAACCATATCCTCCAAAATTCTCTTATGAGGAGGTTGATATGTGGGAGGATTTGATGGTCCTTGGGAAAAGCTTTGTGGAGGTGGACTTGGTGAAAAAATTTATGGTGGTGGGTTTGACGAATACCCTTACGGATTAGTCTGGGGATATTGGGAGCTAGATGCTTGACCTTGGGATTGATATTGATTTTGCTTAGGACGCACAGAAGGTGAATATGCATTTGAACCATGAGGAATGGGATTCTCATTTCTCCAACTATAGTTCGGGTGATTGCCCCAACCCGGATTGTAAGCATTTGAATGTGCAAAGAATGATTATCTCATTTGGTTAAAGGCATAGACTTGCTCGTGATACACTTCCTTAACTGTCAGAATGTTAGGACACTTTGATATGGAATGATCTACACTCTCACAAATTGAGCAACCCTCCTCAACAATCTTTAAAACATTAGACACCTCGTGTCTCCTATTGACTTCAAGACTCTCAACCTTCCTAGAAAACTTGGCAATTTTAGAAAGCAAGTCTTCCCGGTCCCTCAAATCATAAATCCCTCCCCCAAAATTTTGTATACTCCCTTAAAGAGAAGACCTTGGTACATCGGTGGGATCTGTAATGTCCCACGATTAAGCATTTTGAGCCAATGTATCAAAGTAATCTAATGCCTCATCGGGGTCTTTGTTCAAGAACTCTCCATTACACATCATGTCGATTTTGAGCCAGTGTGATTCCTTCATAGAAGAAACTCACCAATTGCCATGGTTCAAAGCAATGGTATGCAATGGAATGTAGCAATTCCTTGTACCAATCCCAATATCGATAAAATTGTTCATTAGGCTTCTCCGAAATGTTTTGAATTTGTTTTTTTAGTGCGGTGGTTTTATGCACCAAAAAAAAATTGTTTAAAAACCTGGAGAGCATTTGGTTCCAAGATGTTATAGATCAAGGTCTCAAGGAATTTAGCCATATTTTTGCCTTATCTCTCAGGGAAAAGGGAAACAATTTCAACCTAGCTATGTCTTCCATACCATGATTGATGAGAAAGGTTGCAACTATTTCCTCGAAGTCCTTTATGTGCAAATAGGAGTTCTCCTTCTCAATTCCATGGAATGTGGGAAGTAGTTACAACATTCCCGGGTTAACTAGGAAGAGATCAGCTTGGACTAGAAGGAGGATGCATGAGTGTGTGGTGATTCGTGTGGGTTGAAGGAAATCCCTCATTGACCTTGTCAGAGGCTCAATGTAGTTGTTATTCCCTTCATTCACGGGAGGGGGAAATTGCATTCGTGGATTGGGAATTCTAGGTTCTTGTCCTCGCCCACCCCATTGTATGTTTGGATTGGCACCTACATTCTCAAAATTATTACCTGCATTCTAGGGTGGATCTTGGTGAATGTTCATATTGGGGCCCAAGGGTTGTCTAACTAGTCAGTTTTGTTCGTCCCGTTCCCACATATAACAAAACTATTTTCAAAAGAAAATGTAAACAACAAAAGTATATACAAGGATCAATGTATCTCAGCCCATGATGAACATCACGGGACTTACCTTTGTTGTCCGAAAATCTCCTTCTTGATTCAACGTTTGCCTTTCCTAGCAACGGCACCAAAACTGCTTGACAGTTTCAGTTGTTATTTTCCCTAATCTCTGCACATCACCCTCAAATGTGCATGTGACTTTTATTTTTTTGGGAGTGTCACTCTCCCTTGGAATGATGCAAGAGATGGGATAATTGAATGAGCTGGTGGAATGAATGGAATGTGTGTGTGTGTGTGTGTGTGTGTGCAAAAGTGCTTTCAAGTGCAGAGAGACTTTCGAATGTCATATTTTACTTGAAAAAGTATTCAAATGTCGTCTCCTCGGGGAAGGAAGGGAATTGTGTGAAGGTGATTTTGTTGGAAAAGGGAAAATGAAAATCTTTTGAAGTTTGAAGTTGGTGATTTGTGTTTTTGCTAAAAATGTAAGGAAAAAAAGTGTTGGCCAATTCGAAGATGTCATTCCAATGGGAATGCCAACTCACCTTGAAACCTTCCTCCAATAAAGCCTAGATGCTCAATTGATTCGTGGGAAGCTCGGGACTAAAATTGAGGTGAGGATCCAACCATACCCTGTGACAAGTCTACGAGATATCAAAGACTCACAACCATGTTCTCACGCTAACCCAGTCAAACTGAACCATCATATTCTGAGAGGAAGAAAGAAAATGAGTTGAAATGGCACACTCAAGAGGAAGTCTCCCTTGGATTAGCCAACTTAAAATCTAGCTACTCATAAACGTAAGAAATAAATGCATAATGTAAAGACCTTGTAAGAAATGAAGCATGAAACTTAAATTAATGCATGAAACTTAAACTATGAAGAAAACTATGCAATACCAATTTTAAAGCTTGAAGTGATGACAACTTAAATGCATTAATGGTAGATACAAGAACATGAAACTAAACTTGTAATACGCTTGAAATAAATAAGATTACAGTACAAGAATTAAGGATTACAAGATATTTAAAGCTTACTACAACTGAAATAGAGAATAAAAAGCAAAAACATGAGCTTCTCTATGTAACTATTCATCATCTTCCTCCTTGCTTCTCTAGGCTTAGGTAGCCACCCCCTCAAAGCTTGTGGAATGTTGAATATATTGTGGAGGAGCGATGCATTTTCGTCCATGAGGCTCCCCTAGCTTGTGTGAGCAAACCTCCCATCCATAGGACAGGTTAGGACAAGGCTACCCTGCAACTCCCTCATGCCTCCATCTTTCTCTTTCCTTCTCTCCCATCCTTCATCTTCTTTTGTTGAATTTGGGGTGTAGGATGCATGTATGTATGTAGAATATGTCAAGGGACAAGTGGGAGAATCATAGGTGAGACCCCAAGTAAGTAGAGCATAAGTTTCAGGCATTTTGGTCAAAACCTTTCAGAAGGTCTTTTGGAAGGTAACAGCTCAGGACTAGTTTTGGTAAAATTTTCATCACTTTTGATCCAACCACTGGATTGAATTGAAATTTTGACACAAAATTAAAAAACATCCAGATCTATAACTTTCATGTTTTGTACCTTTTCAGATTCAAAGTGGATCATGGTTAAATATGGGAAAAACAACAGTACTATGTCAAAATGGGGAAAACCAGTGGGCTAAACCTTACCGAAGGTTTTCCTCCAAATTTCATTTTTATTGGTTTTTTCACCTTCTAAGCCTCCCAATCCTCATTTAATGTGTTTTTCTCTTCACTACTCATGCACACTTAGTTGCAAGGCTTTAAAATGCATGATTTATGCTCTAATTACCTGCAACATCAAAATTTCACATTATTCATAACTTTAACTAACTCTAAGTAATTAAATGAAAATTTCAATTAAAAAACATGAAATGAAGCCATTAAATATACAATTTTATGTGCACATCACTCCTCGTGGAATATAAGCATTGGCACCTAAATCCTCAAAGTTGTCACCCGCATTCTTGGGTGGATCTTGGTCAATATTCAGGTTGGGCCTAAGAATCGTCTAACCAATCTATTTTAGCAATCCCATCCTCACATATAAAACAATATCTACAAATGAAAAAATAAGTAAACTAAAGTATATATAAGGAACAACGTACCTCGGCCCATGATAAAAATCACGAGACTTACCTCCGTCGTCCAAAACTCACCTTCTTAATTGAACGCTTTGCCTTCCCTGGAAATGATGCCAAAAATTCTTGAATTTTTTTGTTGATCCTAATCTCCAACCATGATTTCGATTGTGTGTATGGCTTATACAGTTAGGTGAGTGTCATTCTCCCTCAGATGTCATGCAAGAAATGGGGTGAACGTGTGTGTGGATAAAAATGTGGGTGTGTGTGTACAAAAGTGCTCCCAAGCGTAGAGAGACTTTCGAGTGTCATAATTTACTTGGAATGGTATTCCAAGATTGTCTCCTTAGGGAAGGAAGGTGAATTATGTTGAAGGTGATTTTGTGAAAATAGAAAAGTGTAAAATCTTTTGAGTTTGAGTTTTGGTGAGTAAAGATTGGTTATAGAAATGCAATTAAAACAAGGTTGGATAATCCGAAGGGGTCATTCCAATGGAAATGTCAAATCAACTTGAATCATTTAACCAATGGTGCCTAGGTGCTTGATTGATTCATAAAAGTGAGGGATTAATGTGGAATGTAGGCTCAAGCATACCCCGTGACAAGTCTACAATGAATCAAAAGCTCACAACCACGTCTGCACTCAACCTAGTCAAACCAAGTACTTTACACTACGACATAGAATGGAGAAGAGTTAATTTAGCATACCCAAGAGGAAACTCCCCTTGAATTAACCAACATAAAGCTTAGCTACTCATAGTTGAAATAAAAGCATTCATGATATAAAGAGACATGTAGAAGAAATGAAAATGAAACTGAGTTGAGAAAGAAACTTAGAACATATATCAAATCTAGGAAGAACTAAACTATGAAAAGAAATTCATTTCATACCCAAATGAAGAAGTTGCGGAGCATACCCAGCAGAAAATGTAAAAGTGCAAGAATAATGGATTAAACTTGGTTAAACTTGAAATAAATGAGCTTACAATGCAAGAAACAAAAATTAAAAGAGTCTTACAGCTTGTTACAAGGGAAATGGGTAAAGAAATTATAAAAATTTAAGCTTTCTCTCTCTAAACTATGTCTTCTACCTTAGGAGCTTCTCTCTCTAAAAGTGTTGAATTATTATGTATGAATGGTAGAGTATGGTGTAATTTTCATCCATGGATCATATGGTCTATAATGTGCAGAGTTTCCATGATTTGGGGGAGGTTTGTAAGCCTGCACAAGCAAGGTGCAGACATGTTTGCACCCCCTGCCACTTTGTCAGCCTCGCTCCTTCTCTCTCTTCTTCTTCCCTGACTCTTCTTCCAAGTCAAACCTTTGTGTAAGAAATGGCATGGTGGTATGTGGAACATGTCAGGGAAGGTGTGGAAGAAGTGTAGGTGTGACCCCCAAGCAGTTGGAGCTAAGTTGTAGAAGTCAGGCGTTTCAGCAAAACCTACTGGTAGGTCGATGACCAAACCTACTGGTAGGTTTTACTCCAATAGCCAAAACCTTCCGAAAGGTTTTCGGTAGAACCAACTTCAATAGATAAAACCTACCGATAGTTTTATAGGCACACCTACCAGTAGATTTTTACTTATTTTGCTCAAACCTAAGTCTTTTCACCTTCCAAGCCATCGTCAAGTCTCCCCTTCATCTCTATTGACTTTAAACACTATGATGGGGGCTTAATTAACGTAATTTTCAAGGCTTTTCTTACAAACACACCGAAACCTCATTAATTGTAAAAATATTGCAATTTCTCTCATTTCACCACAAAAACAAGTATAAAAAAGGGTATAAATGTGTATATGATGTGCAATATTTTGTGCTAATCACTCAAGGACTAGTTGGACTGCTCTATTGCATAGTTAAAGGAAAAAGCACTAATGTGGACCAAGTTATTCTAGACTCAATCACACACGTTATTAAGGGGAGTTCAACTAGCAAGATGCCTCATCTATCATTAATTTGTAGGATGTGTAAGAAGGCAAAAGTCATATGGAGTGACAATGAGTTTGTTCAACACCTAAAAGTGTTAATTGACCATTAAATCATCATCCATTTTAAGGTGTGGAAGGGTGGTTATTCTGATCATAGGGGTGTCAATTATTATTTGGTTGATATGCCTCAAGATTATGGGGAACCATCGGAGCCTCCTCAGCCTATTGTTGCTTCATCTCAATCCTCTATGAAGAGTCTAATTGATGAAATGTGAGGATTATGTCAACAATCATAGGAGTTATGAAGGGAGAATCAAGAGTTACGTAGGGAATCTCAACGTCAATCTAGACACAATGATCAACTTGCACATCGACTGGACTCGTTCACGGAGTACTCAACGGAATTCAATTCATTGCTAGCCCAGATGTTTAATAACTGTGGTTTCAACTCCGGCACACCTCAACTACAGTTTCCTAGTCCACATATATTTTTCAAATACACTCCCGACTCAGCAAACAACGAGGACACTGACGATGATGCCAACTAGCATAATCTCAGGGAAGTCCTCTATCTTAATTCTTCCTATTTTATACATTAAGGATAATATTTAGTTTAAGTTTAAGGGTGTAGCCTTGTTTGAATTAGGTATGCATTGCACTTAGATAGCATGTTTTAGTACAACTTGAGCAATGAGTTGATTGAATTTGACTATAACCAATGATGAATGTGATTAATTGTTAATTCAATGGAAATTGATGAACAAGTTGAGGTTGTAGTTTAACGTACTAGTTGGTTTTACACTGTTTATGATCCTTTCATTTATTAGCACATATTCATCTGTTTGGTTAGTTATTATTTAAATAATTTATTTGGTTAAATGCTTGTGGGAAATATCATTGAAACTCTAGAAAACTTATTTAAGTTTCATTCAAAGCAAATTGAGGTATTCATATAAGTTTGGGGGAAATCTTGGATATAATGGGTTACTGGAAAACAAGGAAGTTTTTGAATATTATTTTGATTTGATCTTTCACGAGTTAGAAATAAAAAAGAAAAAAAGAGAGAAAGGGGCATGTGGTGAGTAGAGATGGAGCGTAAAACACACTCACTCATAAACACATGTTGAGAATGAGATGGAGCGTAAAATGCACTCGTTCAAGAGAAGGCGATATGGAGTGTAAAACGCACTCATTCAATAGGAGGTGAGATGGAGCATAAAATGCACTCACCTAACAAAGAAAAAAAAAGAGATGAAAAAAGTCTTTCTACCTTTTAGCTATATGTTATTCCTTAATTAGCAGAAATTGATGTGAAATGTAAGTTCATAGAGTTGATATTGAGTATTTTCCATGAAGTAATTGATTACGTAGATTTATTTGGGTTATGACTAATTTAAATAGTTCTGATATATATATATATGCATTTAGAGGGTCATGATCAAAGGTAAAAGTAAGGAGTATGTTGAATTTTTAGACTTTGCACTGTTGTGAAGTTTCCCGTGAATTATTAGATGTAGTAATTTTTGGGGCCTTTATTCAGATTCATATTAATCCATTGTTTGAGTTAATTTTTTTAGTTTTTTTTCTTAGTATTTTGCTCAAGGACAAGCAAATATTTAAGTTTAGGGACATTAGATGAGTGAGTTTTATACCTACGAAGTGAGTATTCTTGGCTTGATGAAATTGCGAGTTTCCAAGTATTTTATGTTCCTTTTTATTCGTTTTGTTTGTTTTAATTTTTTTTTGTAGGGATCATGATTTGGAAGGAAAAAAAGTCATTTGGTAGCCTAAGTTTTGGATTAATTGAGGATTGAGCAACAAAGACAGTTGCGCCCATGGAAAGTGATCAACGCTGCGATGCTAGTTGTAGAGCAACAGAGCTGTAGGTGCAAAATTTCAGCGTTGTTGCGCTGTTTTGCAGGGTTGCAACGCAAGCTTCAGCTTACGAATTTTGACTTGTTTTTTTAGTATGAATTGAACTATCATGCTACACTCATGTTAGGGTTGATATATATATATATATATATATATATATATATACACACTATTAAGGAGTGTTGGTAACATATAGGAAACCAGGGATTGATAGTGAATTGAAGACAAGGATCAAAGTAAGCAACACGAAGGAGATCGGAATTGGAGGCTAGAGAGAGATAGAAGATTGCAACACAGTTTTCATTCTTTTCTCTTACTTTTAGTTTTTGATTTTCTAAGATGTTGACTAATTTGAGGATGGTGTTTTTCAATTATGTTATGAACTAATTTTTTTATTAAGATTGCAATGGAACCTGATATTTTGTTAAATTAATTTGCTCTCTTTTTCAGTTATTATTGATCATACATAAGTTGTTTATCATATTTTATGTTTGATAAATGATTGTTTGGCCAACAATTAATTTGATTTCCTAGATGAAATTGGAAGGTGAATTCTAAGGTCTAGATCTGAATATGATAACATGCGTTTAGTTATTTATTCTTAGGATTGAATAGTTGGGTTTGTGTATAGGATAGGAATATACTTATATGTTGTGTTTAACTTTTATGAGAGTTTGAGCGTAATGAATCTGTTTCAATTTATATTGCATAGGATTATAGTGATTTAATTGAGAGATATATTTTTATATAACCATTGGAAAAGGTTTAATAAATAATTTTGAATTCTCAGTAAACAACTTCTTTTGATTAATTAACTATAAGAAAAGTGAAAAGATTTATATGATGCATTAGGAGAAGTTGTAATCTTAAGTTCTTTTATTTGGTGGAATCAGTCCTTGTATAGTAGTTTTAGATTTAGTTTTAAATTATTAATTTCTATAGTTTAAATAAAATCAAATTGATATAAAGTTAATACTTGGAAATTATTAGTAATAATTCTCTATGGGAACGATATTCTACTCATCATTTTATTACTTGTTGATCATGTATACTTACACGTAAATTATCAATATCAAAGTCGGACAACAATATAACCTTAGGTGAACTGGTTGATACTATTCTAAGATACTGGGAGCAACATTCATTTGAAATCCAATCTCCGTTTGAATGCCAATCTCTATTCAAATGTGGATACGTGATTTATAGTGGTTAGGTTCGTTCATCACTGTTTTTGACCATATAAATACCCTAAGTACGTTCTATAGGTTATTTTTCAGCAACTTTCAACCCTAGAAAACCCTAGAGAGTGAGAAAGAAGGATAAAACGCAAGATTCAGAGGGATTTTCAAGTTGTGAACGGATGAAACACACTATGGTCATGCACAAATATCAGATAAAGGTAGGGCTTCCTTCTTGAATTCTTTCATTGAGGCTACGAATATTATTTATGTATGTTTTTACTCTTAAATGATATTATTATGATAGAAAAACATCTTGTTTTGGTTTCTTGAAAACTAATGAATCGTTCTTGATGAAAATACATGTTTTTTGACAATATTTATTCATTCTTGAATTCTTAAAGCTTAGATCTTGAAAAGCTACATGTTTTCCTAATTATCTTCATTCATTCTTAATTTATGAACCCAAATTCTAGAATAAACCATGTTTACATTCAAAGATACGTTTTTCTCCCCAAGAATCCAAAGTTTTTATTAAACCCTAGAATTTTGAGTATCGAAAAAATAAAGGTTTCTTAATATGATCTCTTGCATATTTTAATTCTTTTATTCTTGTCCATTGATAATTGTGAAATTGTGATACATAGATTTTGATGGAAATTGTGTTTGGTTGAGTATATGATTTTTGATAAGGTTGTTGTTTTTATCTATTGTATGATTTGGGTATGATGGACTTGGATTGCCTTCGAAAGCTACCATTGACTGTTAGAGATTAGTATATCCTAATGGGAGTGTAATACCCCGTATTTTCTTTTATATGTGCATATATATATATATATATAGTAATGAGTGTGGTAAAAAGGTGAATATGTGTAATGATGTGTCTTTAAATCTTGGTAGATTTGAAAAGTAAAGATTTAAAGGGTTAGTGGAAGTAACAGTGAAATTTTTGTTTTAATAGGTAAAAATATGAAACTTAAGGTCCTAGAACTTGTACTAAATAAGTTTGGTGTAGAAATAGGTATTGGATATGCATAAGATGGCTTTGGAAGGGTTTAAGATTGATTGAAAATGAAAAATTGGAGAAATAGGAAAAACTGGAAAAAATCGTACCGGTACTGTGTACCGGTACTAAACCGTACCAGTACGCGGTCCAAAGAGTTTGACGTACCGGTACAGCGTACCGGGCCGAAAGATTTCTGAAACTTAAATATCGCAACCTTGGTCCGATTTTTACCCTATAAATACCTTATATTGCCTACTTTGGCCTTATTTCGGCCCCTCCAACCTTAGAAACCCTAAGAGAGGAAGAAAGGAGAAAGGGAGAGAAATACTTGATTTGAAGGATTTACAGCTTCGAGTCCATCAAAATCCAACTTTACAAGGACAAAAAGTAGGGGTTTTCTCTCATTCACTTGCATTGAAGCTAGAGTTTACTTATATGTACTCTTTCCACTATAAATCTTATATGTATGGTATAGATAATTGATTCTTGATATCCTTATGATTATTACCATGCTTTAAACAACCTTAATGGTGGGTAACCATTAAATCCTTGTTCTTGGCTAAAAACCCTAGATTTCAAGAGAGATGAACTTTTCTTTAAAGTTTGCTTTATTCTTAATTTCAAAACCTTAGTGTTTCACATGGAACCATAAAATGATGCTTTGTGATCTCATGTATTTTTTTTAGTTGGTTGTCGAATTGTTGCACGATATATTTTGGGAATTTTGGATAAATGCTTGTAAATGGAGATGAATGTTGGAATTGTATGCTTGGTTGGGTTGTTTGGGGATGCACATGAGTGAGAGGTTCCTTGTAAGGATGCTCGCCCTTTCTCAAGAGGTTCCCGGTAAGGATGCTTGAGAAATAAGTCTGTTATAGTGAGAGGCTCCTTGTAAGGATGCTCACCCCTTCTCAAGAGGTTCCCAGTAAGGATGCTTGGGAAGCAATGTAGTGATTACTGAGAGGTTCCCTATAAGGATGCTTAGGAAAGTGTAACACCCCAAAATACCCCCTGGACGGTATTACATTCAATAACCATTCATACCATGAGAGCACTAAGATAAACCATCCGTAAGAAAACTTCATAACATTAATTCATAACATTTACATCAATATCCCAAAAGAATTGTAACACCCCAAAATACACCCTGGGCGGCATTACATTCAATAACCATTCATACCATGAGAGCACTAAGATAAATCATCAATAAATGAGACTTCAAGCAATGATTCATAATATTTACATGAATATCCCAAAAGAATATGCCATCTTTGGCATTTACATTCCCAATAAAAATTTACTCTTATAGCGCAGCGAAAATTACAAAATAAACTAGACTACACCATGTTCAAAAGAATCTTCTAGTCTAGTACAAAAGAAACTACGGCTCTAGATATCCATCTCGGGATCAAGGTCCCCCTCGAGTGGAGCCTCCCAATGCCCCGGCTCGTCGATGCCGAGATCCTCCTCTAGCACCACATCTGAAAAATGTAATTTGTAGGGGGTGAGCACGAAGCTCTGTAGCCACATTTCTCCCAAACTCAAACAAGGTTTTAAAAACATAGAAACGGTCGGTCTCATTTCACAATTAACATATATAATCTTTGAAATAAAACAGGGGTATTTGAAAAGAGATCTCAAGTTTAGACAGTAGCAATAATTAAATAAATGAATCACAAAAATTGAGTTTAGCAACAGTAATCAATATTCCGATTTAGGCTATTTTGAAAAAGGGCTTCTTCCCCATGCGTTGTCCCATACCAATGCATCGGCAAGAACGACCCAACTCATACTTCCAAGTATTTTCGGTTCATCCTCGTACCATGTATGATGTTTGCTTCCCATGAATCTACCCTACGATTATACCTAGTCCACCAATTACAATCACAATCACAAGCACTTTAGAAAGAGGCGTCTACCATCCCAATGGCAGTGACGAGTCCCTTCCTAGGAAAAGTATACTATCCCTTGTTCGAACTCCAGTGAACGATAGTGGTTGCATTACCAAATGACAACCCACTACAAGTGTTAGGCAACCATCTCACCCCCCATTGGGGTAGACTAACCTCTAACACTCTACGGCATCTCTCGAAGGTAATTCAAGTCCATCGCAACACCCATACAATAAGGAAACCGAGAATATGCTCAATTCACAACAATTTCAAGGAATTACCAAATTCCACAATTTCTCATGTAACATACCATAG